>VZSU01000104.1:50961-66716 GCA_013398715.1 Nesospiza acunhae | reverse complement strand
CTCCCCTCCCCTCCCCTCCCCCAGATGTTTGTGCAGCACCCTGTCCCTGGCAGCCCAGGCAAAGGGAAAACCCACACTGATCCCTAAAATCCAAGTTGGTGGGTGCTGGTTTAAGGGCTTGTGTGGGGTTGTAGGGTTGTAGTGGTGGCCCTGTGACATTGGGAGTGTGAAGGGGTGTCTTGCTACCAGGAGCTGAGGAGCAACACCCAGAGCTGGGTGCTGTGGGAGATGGCTGCTGGGTGTTTGTGGTGGTCAGTGCCTTTGTTTTGCAGCAGGGCATAAGCACCTCTGCTTTAGAGACAGCAAGGGCTGTGGGAATTTTAGGGGTGTTTGGGGGTGCCCCTGAGTCTATCAAGACAGGCAGATGTTTTGCTGATGTAAATAATCAATATTTCAACTCAACAGAGGAACCTCACAAGCCAGGGACCAAGGAGAAACGTAAGAAGGCAGCTTCTTTCCAAACAGTGTCACAGCTGCACAAGGTGAGAGCCAGCCCTTCATCCAGGGCCACGAGGGAAACCTGCTGAGGGTCCCACCAGCAGTCACACTTCCCTGCCAAAACTTGGTTTCTTGCATTTCCTGGGGCCTGAAGGACCATGAGAGCTCCTGAGGGACCACCAGAGCTCCTGAGGGACCCCCACCAGACCAAAGCCCCCAGTGTCCTCTCATCCCTGGCCAAGGGGGCTGTGCCTGGCAGAGTCCCAGCCCTGTCCCCATGCTCCCAGGGCAGGACAGGAGGCTCCAGGCTGGCAGAGCTCCCTTCCCCTGGAGCTGGGCTCGTGCTGCTCCTGCCCTCGTGACGCTTGCAGCAGCTCCTCCACCTCTGGGAGAGAGGCAGTTAAGACTTGTAGTGATGTTTAGATAATTAATTCCATGAACATCACTTTAAGTCTGTGCTACTTCTCTCCTCGTTCCTGTCAGCTGGAAGGACAGAAGACAATGGAGGAGGATCTTGCAGGTGTCTGAGCAGGCAGCTCCCTGTGCTGGAGGGTGACCTGGCCCATTTGACAGCTCAGGATGTCACACAGCTCCAGCCCATGTTCACCACTGGAGTTACTGGTCCAACCCAGAGCTCAAACAACTGGAAGGCAGCACAGAGGGATGTGTCCTGCCATGGCAGCCTTGTGGTGACAGGGCAAAGGTCACAGCCCTGAGGCTGCCAGAGCTCCAGGAGTTTGGACAGCACTCCCAGGCATAGGGACAGGTGTCTGTGCAGGGCCTGGAGCTGGACTGGATGATCCCTGTGGGTTCCTTCCAACTCAGGATATTCTGTGATTCTTTGCCAAGGTGCTTGCAGAAGGCAGCCCTGTGGCAGAGCCCCTGTTGAGGGAAAAGTGTGACTTTCTTCCTTCTGGACAAGTCATAGGCCTTGGGGAAAGGTGTCTGTGGTGAGGAGTTGCCCCATGGTGATGTGGAGCTGTGGGAAGATGTTCTCTTCCCTGAGCTGGTCCTGGACAGGCTGAGCCTGTACAAGCAGGGGAAGGCAGCTTGAAAGATCAAGGGTAGAGCTGCCTTGGAGAGAAAAGAAGGAGCAGCCTGGCACAGCAGGCCCCTCTGTCACAGCCAGAGGGGATGAAGCGCTGTGGAAGTGCAGGGAAATCCTGCATATCCTAACATTGTCTGCAGCCAGTGTGGACACCAGCACTGGAACTGCAGGGTGCTGAGCACAGAGCTCTGTCAGGAATATGCTCAGTCCTGTGTCCCTGGCTCTCCCCTGCAGCAAAACTTTACTTACAAACACTTGGGAAGCATCTGGCACTGCAAACTCCTGTAGCACAGCAAAACCTGCCAGTGCCATCTGTCCTGTGTGCCAGCCCAGCCCCCTCTGCCACGGGGACAGTGTCCCACCCTGGCAGGAGGCACTGACCCTGCCCCAGGTGGGGATGTCCCCTGCCAGGATAGCAGGAGGAAATTCCCTTTCTCCTGCCATAAGGAGCTCTCAGGGTCTGCTCCCTCCCTGCCTGTGGGGGAAAGGAGCTGGAGAGACAGAGAAGCATTGCAGGGAAGCAGAGCTGTCCCCTCACCCCGTGTCTGCCCTGCAGGAGAACCTCAACAAGCTGATGACCAACCTGCGCTCCACCCAGCCCCACTTCGTGCGCTGCATCATCCCCAACGAGACAAAGACCCCAGGTATGGGACAGCTCAGGGGCCTGGGGACAGCCACATCTGGGAACTGGCAGGGATCCTTGCACCCACCCTCTCCCCAACCCTCTTCAAGCTGCACTGAGCCCTGACCCCATCTTGGTGCTGAAACTCCTGTGACCCAGATCAGTCTCCTCTGCTGGGGAGAATGAGCTTTGCCAGGCTCCCATTTTGGGTATGCAGCCTGGCGCTTGGCATGGATGTACACCCAAAACGGGGTGCACAGCAGGCAGGGATGAGTCTTTCAGGCTGAGTTCCACCATCCAAGGCTCAATCTGCAGCGCTGGTGCTCAGCACACACCTGCAGGACAGGCTGACATCCGTGTTCGAACCATGGGATGTTCCCAGCGTTCAGACCCGGGCTGCAACTGAATTTCCTCTGTCTTCTTGGGCTGAGCATGTGCTCTGTGTGTGTCCTGCCCCACAGGAGCCATGGATTCCTTCCTGGTGCTGCACCAGCTGCGCTGCAATGGAGTCCTGGAAGGGATCCGCATCTGCCGCAAGGGCTTCCCCAACAGGATCCTCTACGCAGAGTTCAAGCAGCGGTAACCTCCTCTTCTTCCTCACCAAGCACGTGTTTCCAGGGCAGACAGACTTGTCCTGGCTCTGAGCTGCTCCCCAGCTTGTGCAGAGCTGCTCTGAACCCCCAGTGCCTGCCCAGTTCGAGATTGCTCTGCTGCTGGCTCTGGGGTGCCAGGCATGGAGAATTTGGGGTGGGGTCTGGGTGTTTGAGGTGCTGCTGCAGGGGGAAGGTGGCAAGGCTCATGTCACTCTTGTGCTGAGAATGACACAGGAACTGGCAGGAGGTAGGATTGTAGAAAGAGCACAGAAGGCTTTATTCAAGAGAGCCACACAGTTTTTGTGATGATACAGGAACAGGCAGGAGGCAGTATTGTAGAAAGAGCAAAGAAGGTTTTATTCAGGAGAACCGTGCAGCTTTTATAATGACACAAGAACAGGTGAGAAGCAGTATTGTAGAAAGAGCACAGAAGGTTTTATTCAAGAGAATCATGACGTTTTTATAGAGTGATACAATAGATTTCATTTGACTGGCTAACTAATAGAAACATCTTCTACACACACTGTTTTTGAGAAGAACAGACAGACGAAGTAGAAAAACACCACCTGCAGATTGTTTATGCTTAACAAGTTATCACATCTTTACAACTTCCTAAAAATTCTCACAAGCTGCTGTGAGAAACGCTTGCTGTTTCTCTCTCTCTGTCCCATGGCATCCACAGGCTCAGGCTTCTCTGATCCTGGCTCAGATTTCTCTCCGCCCTTGGGATGGATCCTTAGGGTTCTCACCTTAGGGTCCCATCCATGCTGCCTAATGAGGGCAGTGGCCTCCTGGCACAGTCTCCCTGATGTTCAGGGACTAAAGTCTGCCAGGGCTCCCTGGTGCTTGCAATCCTGTGCCCTGGAGCAGCTGGTTCACACCCAGCTCCAGCCTGTGGTGCAGCCCCATGGCCCCAGTGGGCACTGGCATGCCTGGGGCTCTGGGGTGAGCTGGTGCTGCAGTCCTCTTGCATGGCCTCCCTCTGCTTTCCCCACAGCTACCGTATCCTCAATCCAGCAGCCATTCCAGAAGACAAGTTTGTGGACAGCAGGAAGGCCACAGAGAAGCTGCTGAGCTCCCTGGAACTGGACCATGCACAGTACAAGTTTGGTCACACCAAGGTGAGAGAGGGCAGCTGATCCTTGGCTGGGAGAAGTTTCCCCTGCTGTGGTTCTCTGTGCCTGGCCACAGCCCTGCTGCAGCCCTGCACTCTGCAGGGTCTGTGTGGCCCTTGAAGGGACTCAGCAGGGCAGAGGAAGGTGCAGGCTGGGAAGAGAAAGAGCAGCTCTGAGCAGGTCACTGCTGCCTGACCTCATCCCCCCCAAACATCATCTTGTCCCTGCTGGGGAGCATGATGTGCTCAGGGCAGGTCTGGTTCCCTGTGCCATATGTGGGGGCAGCTCCATGTTTCCCTGGCAGGCTGAGTTACCCCTGAGCCCTCTGTCCTTCTGCTGGTGACTGCACTCTGTTGCCCACAGGTGTTTTTCAAGGCTGGTTTGCTGGGCTTGCTGGAGGAGATGCGAGATGAACGTCTGGCCAAGGTGCTGACGATGCTCCAGGCCAGGATCCGGGGGTACCTCATGCGTGTGGAGTATCAGAAGATCATCAGCAGGAGGTAGAGCTGTGGGGGCAAAAGGCAGAACTTTGTGTCTCCTTGTCTTTTCTGCATGTGTCTGTGGGTTTGACCTGTGGGGTTTGCCTGTGTCTGGCAGTGATTGGTCCTGAGGGATGGAGACAAACCTGGAATGGGTCTGGCATGCCCTGGTAGGGAGGATCTAGGTGTGGGGAGCCTCTGGTTTGCACTGGAAGATTCAGAGGGAGGCAGAGTGAGGAGAGCTTAGATCCAGGCCACCCCACCAGTGTCCCATTCAGTTACCATTCTGCCATTTGTCCAGCTGGTGGAGAATGGAGCCGTATCCAGGCCTGCAGAAGCCAGGATGGGACATGGGCAATGTCCACCCCTGATGATGCTGTGCTTGTATTCCCCAGGGAAGCCCTCTACACCATCCAGTGGAACATCCGTGCCTTCAACGCTGTCAAGAACTGGTCCTGGATGAAGCTGTTCTTCAAGATCAAGCCTTTACTCAAGTCTGCTCAGACTGAGAAGGAGATGTCCAACCTGAAGGAGGAATTCCAGAAGCTGAAGGAGGCTCTGGAGAAGTCTGAGGCTAAGAGGAAGGAGCTGGAAGAGAAGCAAGTCTCCATGATCCAGGAGAAGCACGACCTGGCTCTGCAGCTGCAGGCAGTGAGTGCCTCACCCTCTCTCTGGGGGTGTTAAGACAGTGCAGGACCCATGGGTAGAAGAAGGAGCAGAATATCCTAGAACTCTCCTTCAGCCTCTTGCAGTTCTGAAGCTTCCTCATTGCCACAATCTGAAACACATCCTAAGACTGCAGATCTGAAGTGCCATCACATGCTGGGGCTGTCACAGGATTTGTGATCCCCTGGCTCTAGGAAGGGTGCTCTCCTCACAGGGGAGTGGGAGGGGATGGCAGTGTTTGTTTGCCAAATTTTGTGCTGTTTTTCATCCTAGCATGTCCTTCCTCTGGAAAGACTGAGCTGCTCTTCGGCCCTGGTTAGTGTGGGTGGTTGAACTTTGATGACAGGCACTGACTGGAGCTGTACTTTTTGTACACCTGAGCACCTCGGGCTTGCTCTGCCCCTTCCACAAGGAGAAGGGCAGGACAGCAGGGCTGAGAGCAGAGTGCTGGGGCAGAGGGTGAGCACTGCTCTCCTGTGCCTCTCCCAGGAGCAGGACAACCTGGCAGATGCAGAGGAACGCTGTGACCTGCTCATCAAGTCCAAGATCCAGCTGGAGGCCAAGGTGAAGGAGCTGCTGGAGCGTGTGGAAGATGAGGAGGAGATGAGCTCGGAGCTCACTGCCAAGAAACGCAAGCTGGAGGATGAGTGTGCAGAGCTGAAGAAGGACATTGATGACCTGGAGATCACCCTGGCCAAGGTGGAGAAGGAGAAACACGCCACAGAGAACAAGGTAACCAAGCTCCCTGCAGGGTCCAGCCTCTGTGTCTGTGGGGACACCAGAGAAACATCTGGGATAAGGCTGCTGGTGTGGGGAAACAGGGGCAGGGCAGAGGAAAAGGGGAGTGTGAGAGGGAAAAACTCTCTGTGTCCTGCCTCATTGCCCAGAGGGCTGTGGACAAATGGTTCTGTGCTGTGGCAAGTGATCTGAGGCATGGAAAACCCACCTGGTGGAGCCAGCCTGGCCAAGGCGACAGGGGCTGGCTGCTGGTGGGGAGCAGAGCTGCTGTCCCATGCATGGACTCCTGCCTTGCAAGGGTCATGCTGCTGGAGTAGCTTTGCACCTCCCTCTGAGATGCTCTCATTTGTCCTCACTGATGCAGGTGAAAAACCTGATTGAGGAGATGGCTGGTCTGGATGAGATCATTGCCAAGCTGACAAAGGAGAAGAAAGCCCTGCAGGAGGCCCATCAGCAGGCCCTGGATGACCTGCAGGCTGAGGAGGACAAGGTCAACACACTGACCAAAGCCAAGGTCAAACTGGAGCAGCAAGTGGATGATGTGAGTCACAGGCCAGTGAGAATAAAGCAAGAGAGGTTTGAGTCACATCTCCAGGAGAGCCCAAGGGCTGTCCCCCAGTGGGATCTGGAGTGTGGGATCATTACCAGATCCCCCTTTTATATGGCCAGTTGATGAATAATCCCATTGACAAACTACCCCTGAAACAAGAGGTGGTGTACAGCACCTCACGGAGAGCAGCCCTTGGCTGAGGGAGTGGGACTGGAGACCAGCTGGGAAACACCTCTGGCCTCCAGGGGTTTGGTGAAGTTCCCACAGCAGTGGGCATGGGTGAGGCTGGGGCTACAGAAGGTCCTTTCCCTCCCTACCCCACCTCCCTTGGTTCTCCAGCTGGAAAGTTCTCTCGAGCAAGAAAAGAAGGTCCGCATGGACCTGGAGAGAGCCAAGAGGAAGCTTGAAGGAGACCTGAAGCTGTCACAGGAGTCTGTAATGGATCTGGAGAATGACAAGCAGCAGCTGGATGAGAAGCTCAAGAAGTGAGTGTGTGGCATGTGCCTGGGCTCTGGGCACCTCTAAGCCCAGCAGATAGAGTGTGGTCTCTGTGGGGCTGGCTGGGCTGTGGCTGTGTGATCCTCCTCTGGGCACTGCTGTGTGACCAGCCCAGGCCCAGTGAGGCCTTGGTTTTCCTGGGCACTTTGCAGAGAGGCTGAGGAGCTTGTGGCAGCCTCATAGACCAGGGCTCACAGACCTTCCTTTGTCCATGGGGCTGGAGAGGAGGGACCTGCCTGGCAGGATCCAGCACACTGCTGGGCCTCACCTGCAAGTACAGACTTCAGTCATGTCCCATTCTCACTGGGGAACTGGAGAACATCTTGGGACCTCAGAGGGAAACCCTCAGAGCCAGCTGTCTGCCAGTTTGGCTACTTGAGCCCTTCCTGTGAGCCTTCCATGAGCTGCTGCTTATCCCTGCAGCCCCTTTCCATTGTGGGCTTGTTCATCCTCTGACCTGGGTGTAAGAGTGCAGGGAAATTTAAGAGCCAGAAGGACCTGTCAGGACAGTGTTTGTCTTATCAGAGGCTCTGTCTGTACAGGAAAGACTTTGAGATGAGTCAGCTGAACTCAAGGATTGAAGATGGGCAAGTGATGGAGGCCCAGCTGCAGAAGAAGATCAAGGAGGTCCAGGTATGGTGGGAAGAACTGTTCTTACATCCTGGGAGTCCAGAATGTCCCTTACATGTGATGTGCAGGGGAATCTGCATGAGCCAGTCCCTCTCTGAGCACAGGGGCATCTCCCTAGAAAAAGCTGGCATGGGTAGCAGGAGCCAAGCTCTCTGCCAGAACATGGTGGGTTGAAAATTAAAGAATGAGCTATTGAGGTGAACACTATCACCAGCCTGAGGAACAGCTTCCAGGATGTAGTTCTTTGTCCACAATAAAACCTTTAATCCAGTAACCAAACTCTGAAAATCCAAATCTAGGTCACTGAGCTTCTTCCTATCAGAGACATGTCCCCACAATCATGAAAGTTCCCCTGAAAAGAAGCTAATGCCAGCTGGATCCTGGTGGCAGGGACAGAGGAGAGCAGGAGCTCCAAACACGCTGCCAAGGAGCACCTGCCTCCCAAAACAGCCCAAGACTGGTGGCTTTTTGCCTCCCACCAACATCAGAGATGCTGCTCCACTGTGGACAGCAGAGATGCCGTATAGGAATGTGGAATGGCAAAACTATCCTTTGTCTCCTAAAAAAGGAAAAAGCCCAGATTAGGTAGATTTTTTACCTAATCTCCTCGATTAGGTAAAAGGACTCCTCATAGGACCTGGGGAACTTCACCTCAAACTTAAGGATAGCCAACTGGACAGAAGCCAAAAAGTCCTGCCTGAGCAATTTACTAGAAAAAGATGAGAACAAAGAAACTAATTGCTTTTGTGGGGTGCAAGAACCTCTTGCACCTGGCTCAGTTTTTCTCTGTAAAGTTTTGTTATTTTGCCTTTTATTAAAACTTTTCTGTTTCCAACACTACCACAGAACCATTTTATGCCTCCAAAGGTAGCTGAGCGATCTTGGGTGTGTTACAGACCTCCAAGAGCTTATCAGACGTGGCTCAAGGAGACCATATATCAATGCTGGAGCTTCACCCAGATCTTGGAGCACCTGCCCTTTCCTGTGTGTGCAGGCACGCGTGGAGGAGCTGGAGGAGGAGCTGGAGGCCGAGCGAGCCGCCAGGGCCAAGGTGGAGAAGCAGCGGGCGGAGGCGTCGCGGGAGCTGGAGGAGCTGAGCGAGCGGCTGGAGGAGGCGGGAGGCAGCACGGCCACGCAGCTGGAGCTCAGCAAGAAGAGGGAGGCCGAGTTCCTGAAGCTGAGGAGGGACCTGGAGGAGGCCACGCTGCAGCACGAGGCCACGGCGGCCGCGCTGAGGAAGAAGCATGCGGACAGCGTGGCCGAGCTGGGCGAGCGCATCGACAGCCTGCAGCGCGTCAAGCAGAAACTGGAGAAGGAGAAGAGCGAGATGAAGATGGAGATTGATGACCTCTCCTCCAATGTTGAGTACATCACCAAGAGCAAGGTGGGCGTCCTTGTGAAAAATGCCAATCGCTTGGTTTTAAAACTTGAAGCGTTTAATAGTAATAAAATGGTTATAAGAATAGTAATTTAATTAGAGTAACAAAAATTTTGGACAATTTGGATTAGGACAATTTGACACAATAGAAACAAAGAGTTACAGACAGTCCAGGTACCTTTTTCTGGGCAACATAAGCCCAAAAAAGGACCCACGTTAACAGAGGATTAACCCTTAAAAACAATAACCTGTTGCATATTCATACACCTCATACATGATGCATAAATTCCATTCAAACACAGGATTCTGTCTGGTCATCGTCAACTTCTTCCTCTTAATCCTAACACGGCTGAGCGAGGCAGGAAGAAGTTCATTTCTTCTAATAATGGGGCAATAAATTCTCTTTCTCTGAAAGATTTAGGTGTCCTGTGGCTGCTATCCCAATGTGAGTCCTTCCTTTAGGAAAAAAGTATCCTACATAGCAGAGTTTCTATTTTAACCTTATGTTATAACCTAAAACTATATTTAACACACTGCTTGAGAAAATTAATACAGCATAACTTTCTAACACATATAATATTCATTTTAATATTTGCGAAAAGCCAATCATAAAATATGCATTTTTCACAGTCCTGGTTCTCCATGGGGCTGGTTGGTCTTTCCTGTGGACATCAGTGCAGCTGCGTGCTGTGGTGATGTTCTCAGGGATCCCAGGATGAGGGAAGAGATGAGAATTTTGACTCCATGTTTCAGAAGGCTGATCTATTATTTTACTATATATATTATATTAAAAGAAAATCATATATTAAACTATACTAAAAGAATAGAAGAAAGGATTTCATCAGAAGGCTTGAAAGGAATAGAAAGGAATGATAACAAAGGCTCATGACTCTCAGAGAGTCCAAGACAGCTGGACTGTGATTGGCCATTAATTAAATCAACCACATGAGACCAATCAAAGATGCACCTGTTGCATTTCACAGAAGCAGATCATTATTGTTTATATTTCGTTTCTGAGGCCTCTCAGCTTATCAGGAGAAAAGATCCTAGCAAAAGGATTTTTCATGAAATATGTCTGTGACTGCGTGCAGCGTGACCAGCACAGCCATGTCCATGGGGTGGTGTCACTTTGCCATGACCAAGTCCTGTTGACCTTTAGCTTGTCCCTTTGTCACTGCAGGATGCTTTACTTGTCCTAGGCAAGCCTGGAGGCTCTGGGAAGGCATTTCCTGGGCAGCTTGACTGCAGAGAGCCACTGTTAGCTTGGCAGCGGGCTCTGGCAGGCTCCTGCTCTCTGCCCTGTGTGCCCATAGGATCCACCTGGCAGGGCAGGGCATCCCAGGGTGGGAGATGGTGCTCTGTGCAGAGCTGAGCTCAGCCAGGCTCTGCTTGGTGCTGCAGGCCAACGCAGAGAAGCTGTGCCGCACCTACGAGGACCAGCTGAACGAGGCCAAGGCCAGAGTGGACGAGCTGCAGCGGCAGCTGACGGACGTGAACGCGCAGCGGGGCCGGCTGCAGACTGAGAATGGTGAGTGGGCACAAACCAGGGGCACCCAGAGTGGGCACAAACCAGGGACCACAGCCACGAGGGGGTGGGGAATTTGGGCTGGATTTCACATCAGGTTTGATGCCATGAGGATGCTGATGAGTCCTGATGAAACCTGGCTCCCTCCAGCATCCCCCTCTGTGACAGTGTTCACAGGGGTCTGAGGATGAGGGAAGAGACGAGGATCTGACTCCATGTTTCAGAAGGCTTGATATATTATTTTGGATTTTTCATAAAAGATGTCTGCGACAGTCCTCCTCCTCCCGTGGAGGGAAAAACTAGGTGTGCCTCAGGAGGGATTCCTCGCTGGTATCCTTTGCCTTTAACTGGTTGCACCTCTGCCCATGTCCTTGGTTGGGACAGCTGGAGGTCAGAGGCTCTGAGGGAGTGTGGGCTAGTGCAGATTGCAGCCCTACAGCCCTGAAATAGCTGTTTTGGCTGTGTTTGAACCCAGGGGAGCTTACCCGGCTGCTGGAGGAGAAGGAGTCCTTCATCAACCAGCTGAGCCGCGGCAAGGTCTCCTTCACACAGAGCATTGAGGAACTCAAGAGGCAGCTGGAGGAAGAGACCAAGGTGAGGTTTCAGGGCATGGCTGGTCTCTGAGTGACACTGTGGCAGTGCCCCAGACCCTTAGACTGGGGAGGTGGGTCATACCCTGCACACAGGGCAGCTCTTCACCTGGGAGGAACAGAAGTTCCCTGCTGCTGCTCCCAGTCCTGGTGCCATGGCCTGTGGAGGAATGGTTGCGTGACAGAGGTCACGTCAACCTGTTCCAGGTAGCTGAAGAGTTTGGAAAAGAACGAACTCAGCTAATGAGCTATGGATGAAGCAGGGCCTCTGTATCCTTGAAGCAGAGATACGGTGATTAAAAACAGCATGAGAAGGAGAAAATTTAAGGAATGTAAACAAAAGATGGAGCTTACGTGTACAAAATAACCAATAAATTGCTTAGGTTACAGAATATGTATTAGCTTATTATCTTACTGTATAAATGTCTGATGCTCTAATCAATAAACGAAGCTCGCTGATCCCTCATATTGAGAGCCTGAGTCTTCCCTCATCATGACAATGGCCTGTGTCCTGGAGCCCGGAGTCAGCTGCTGCTCTCTCTTCCTCAGGGCAAGAATGCCCTGGCCCATGCCCTGCAAGCCTCCCGGCATGACTGTGACCTGCTGCGGGAGCAGTACGAGGAGGAGGGCGAGGCCAAGAGCGAGCTCCAGAGGAACTTGTCCAAAGCCAATGCTGAGGTGGCCCAGTGGAGAACCAAGTACGAGACTGATGCCATCCAGAGGACTGAGGAGCTGGAGGAAGCCAAGTAAGTCCCATGGCACAAGTTGGGTCCTTGTATGTGGCAACTTTCTGTTCAGCAGTGGGGCTCTCCCAGACCTGGGGTGACACAGCACGCTCCTGCCTATTGTAAAATTAGGGCATCCCTGATGAAGGAAGAGAAAATTATGCATTTGACTCTTATATTTTTAGAAGGTTAATTTATAACTTCTTTTATACTATATTATTCTATATTACATTACATCTAAACTGAATCTGCTAAGTACTCAACTCTGTTTTACTGCACAGCATCTTGTGACTGTCAGCTGACAGTCCTGACACACACTCACACGTGTGGTGTTTGTGAGATTGTATTATTTAATGTATATATAATATATACATCTCTTAAATATATTCTACATATATATTATACTATACTATACTATACTATACTATTATATTATATTATGCTATACTAAATCTATACTAAAGAAAGAGAAAGGATACATCAGAAGGCTTCACAAGAATGAATAATAAAAACTCGTCACTCCTCAGAGCCTCGACACAGCTGAACCATGATTGGTCATTGAATTAAAACAATTCGCATGTTTGGATAAACAATCTCCAGATCACATTCCAGAGCAGCAAAACATGGAGAAGCTGAGGCTTCTCATTTTCCCAGGAGAAGAAATCCTGGCGAAGGGATTTTTCAGAAAATATGACAGTGACACACTTGGATTTAATTGGTCAGTGAATTAAAACACTGTAAAATTACACTACAATTTAATTACTAATTCTCTTCAGGTAAACAGTCTTTCACAATGCATTCTACTTGTGAGTGACACAGGCACAGCAAATGAGATAAGAACTGTTATCCTTTTCTCTGAGCTTCAGAGAATATGAATCTCAGAATATCTTTGGGGACTTGTGCCTTGCATTTCTCTGTGAGGAGAAACGTGGCGACTGCCGCGTGGGTCAGAGGCTGTGGGGCGGGTGTCACTGGGGCAGGAGCGCTCACCCCGCTGCCCTGGGCAGGAAGAAGTTGGCCACGCGGCTGCAGGAGGCAGAGGAGGCCATGGAGGCCGCCCACGCCAAGTGCTCCTCGCTGGAGAAGACCAAGCACCGGCTGCAGACCGAGATCGAGGACCTGTCGGTGGAGCTGGAGCGCGCCAACTCGGCCTGCGCCGCCCTGGACAAGAAGCAGAGGAACTTTGACAGGATCCTGGCAGAGTGGAGGCAGAAGCACGAGGAGAGCCAGGTGGAGCTGGAGGCGTCGCAGAAGGAGGCGCGCAGCCTGAGCACGGAGCTCTTCAAGCTCAAGAACGCCTACGAGGAGTCCCTGGACAACCTGGAGACCCTTAAGAGGGAGAACAAGAACCTGCAGGGTAGGACTGGGCTCA
This sequence comes from Nesospiza acunhae, assembly GCA_013398715.1. Classification (NCBI taxonomy): domain Eukaryota; kingdom Metazoa; phylum Chordata; class Aves; order Passeriformes; family Thraupidae; genus Nesospiza; species Nesospiza acunhae. The sequence continues at coordinate 53,749 of VZSU01000104.1, read as the reverse complement.
GGCACTCCCCTGGGGCTCTGCCCAGGCTCCTGCTCCTGCCCTGTCCTCAGACATGTGGGATTGGGTCCCTTGTTGGCCAGGAGAGGCCTTGCTGCTCAGCCCATCCCCTGCAGGGGTGCAGCAGCCCTGCTGGGATGCCAGCCTGTGTCCTGCCCTCTTGCTGGGCACACTCTGGGAGGACTGGCAGAGCCACTTGGCTCCTGTCCCCAGATGGCTCCTGTTCCCAAATGGTGCTGCCACGTGCCATGATGCTGCCTTGGGGATGTTGCTGTTGGACAAACAGGTCTCCCCAGGTCCTTAATGCCTCTTCTGTGCTCTGTCTCAGACTGCAGAAATGTTCCCAAGCACAGCCTTGGCTGCTCTTTGAGGGTCTGAGGGACATCAGCTGAGCCTGGGCCGGGGGACAGGGATGTCACTTGCACAGGGCTGATCCCACAAACTCCTTTCTGACCACACTCCTTCTGTCCCTGGCAGAGGAAATTGCTGATTTGACTGACCAGATCAGCCTGGGAGGCAAAACCATCCATGAGCTGGAGAAGGTGAAGAAAGTGCTGGAGAGCGAGAAGAGCGATATCCAGGCAGCTCTGGAGGAGGCTGAGGTGAGTCCTTGTTTGCCATATGTTCCTGCTGCCCCCAGGAGCCACTGGCCCACCCTGCAGCTCTGGTTGTACGGGGTGACAGTCCTGAGCCAGGCTGTGACCCCTGGCAATCCCATTCATCGGGGTCCTCCAACCACTGCAGGCCCTGGAATGGCTCCACCTGCTCTGCCCCTTATGGCAATGGGCTGCAGGACAAAACCAGGGTGGGATGGGTGGCCAGGGGGAGCCCCCTTCCCAGGAACCACCTTCCCATGGCTGAGCTGTCTCTAGGGAGCCCTGGAGCATGAGGAGAGCAAGACCCTGCGCATCCAGCTGGAGCTGAACCAGATCAAGGCTGAGATGGACAGGAAACTGGCAGAGAAGGACGAGGAGTTTGAGAACCTGAGGTGTGTGGGGTGACAGGACAGACTGGGATGTTTCTGTAGGGGCAGAGCTGGCACCGTGGCCCTGGCAGGGCTGGGTGTCCCCAGGGGACGTGGCTGATGTGTGGCCTGTCCTGCAGGCGGAACCACCAGCGCGCCATGGACTCCATGCAGGCCTCGCTGGACGCAGAGGCCCGGGCCAAGAACGAGGCCGTGCGGCTGAGGAAGAAGATGGAGGGGGACCTGAACGAGATGGAGATCCAGCTGAACCACGCCAACCGCCAGGCTGCCGAGTTCCAGAAGCTGGGCCGCCAGCTCCAGGCCCAGATCAAGGTTGGGACAGACTCGGTGCTGTCCCTGCTGCCAGCCCGGCTCCTGGCTATCCCCAGTGACCCCACGCTGCCCCACAGGACCTGCAGATGGAGCTGGATGACACCCAGCGCCACAATGATGACCTGAAGGAGCAGGTGGGGGCCCTGGAGCGCCGCAGCAACCTGCTGCTGGCAGAGGTGGAGGAGCTGCGGGCAGCGCTGGAGCAGGCCGAGAGGAGCAGGAAGCTGGCAGAGCAGGAGCTGCTGGAGAGCACCGAGAGGGTCACCCTGCTCCACTCCCAGGTGAGGCACTGCCAAGCCCCCTGTCTGCACTGGTGAGTCTGTCCAGCCATGGTGAGTGACCAGCCCTGGTCACACTGAACCTGCTCTGTGTGCAGAACATGGGTCTGATCAACCAGAAGAAGAAGCTGGAGGCAGATGTCTCCCAGCTGAGCGGCGAGGTGGAGGATGCGGTGCAGGAGTGTCGCAACGCCGAGGAGAAGGCAAAGAAAGCCATCACGGATGTAAGAGAGTGGTGGGGACTGCTGTGTCGGTCTCACACCTCCACTGAGCCCTGGTCTGGCAGGGCTGCCTGGCCTTGAGGTGATGTCCCCCTGCTCTTGGCCTCGCAGGCTGCCATGATGGCAGAGGAGCTGAAGAAGGAGCAGGACACGAGTGCGCACCTGGAGCGCATGAAGAAGAACATGGAGCAGACCATCAAGGACCTGCAGATGCGCCTGGACGAGGCAGAGCAGATCGCTCTCAAGGGGGGCAAGAAGCAGATCCAGAAGCTGGAGGCCAGGGTGAGACAGTAGGGGCAGATCCGTGGCAGTGTTCATCCCAGTCCCTGTGGCAGCAGACTCTGCCCCATCCCTCTGAGGACAGATGGTGCCTCTGGGGGACCAGGGGACAGTCCCCAAGGCCCTGCCAGGCTGGGCCCTGCACAGGATGGTTTTAGCCTCTACTGTGGCTTCTCTGATCTGGGAAAGTGGCTTGGCTTTACCTGGGCTGGCGCTGGTGCTTGGGAGCCAAGTGCTGAGCCAGTCTGTGTCCCCTGCAGGTGCGGGAGCTGGAGGGAGAGCTGGATGGGGAGCAGAAGAAGATGGCAGAGGCCCAGAAGGGTATTCGCAAGTACGAGCGCAGGATCAAGGAGCTGAGCTACCAGGTACAGCAGCTCTGGACACAGGTGCAGCCCTGGTCCAGCAGCACCTGGCACAATCCTCTTTGCTTGGCCTCTGTTACCCCAGAACCCATCCACAAAGCCCAGCCCAGCCCGGGCTGCTTCTGGGCTCTGTGGGCATTAACAACTGCACAAGCTTCTCCCTGTCACAACATCCTCTCCCTGCTCTGGATCCTTCTGCCCATTTCCCAGCACCTCCTGAGCTGGGTGATGGGACACAAGGAGGGACCAAGGGACGGGTGCTGTGACACCAGGCTGGGTTGGTGGGGCAGGCTGGTGCTGTTTGTCACCTGGCACCACTGGGACTCAGATAAAGGTGGAGGTGGGGGGCTGCTG
>VZSU01000104.1:21357-50940 GCA_013398715.1 Nesospiza acunhae | reverse complement strand
GGAAGAACCTGGCTCGGATGCAGGACCTGATTGACAAGCTCCAGAGCAAGGTCAAGAGCTACAAGCGCCAGTTCGAGGAGGCAGTAAGTGCCCATCACTGCTCTGGGACAGGGGACAGGGCTGTCCCTCCCTGGGACTGCCTCCATGGCTGCAGTGTGGGGAGCTCAGAGCCTGCTGTCCCCTGTGCCCCATGCACCCTCCCCTCCTCTCTCCCTGCCCAGGAGCAGCAGGCCAACTCCAACCTGGTGAAGTACCGCAAGGTGCAGCACGAGCTGGACGACGCCGAGGAACGCGCCGACATCGCTGAGAGCCAGGTCAACAAACTGCGTGCCCGCAGCAGGGACGTGGTCATCTCCAAGGTGGGCACCCCTGCAGTGGGAGTGTGGGGAGCTGGGCATGGCTCCTGCCAGCCCTGGAGCCAGGGGAGGGACCACAGGCACGGCCACCCCCGGCCGTGGCACTGCTGCTGCCTCACCTCCCACTGATGCTGGGGCTGAAGGGCGGCAGAGTGCTCCGTGCCTCCAGATCCCTCCTCTCACCAAAGCTCTTTGGGGATTTTTTCCAGCATTAGGAGCCTGGCTGTCCTGCACTGCCCTGTCCCAGCTGCTGCTGTAGGTTGGAGGCAAGTGGCTGCAACAGTCACTGTCAGCTTTGCACTGCATGAATAAATGTAGATCTACCAGGACTGGCTCTGTCGTGTGTCACAGGGTAACCAGGGCCTGGCCTCTGCCCCTGGGGTCTTGGGGAGCATCTTCACAAGGAGACACAAGCAGGAGAGAAGCTCAGTCCTCTCTCTCCCAGCTCTATGGCCCTGGCTTGGGATGGGTTTTGGGAAAAGAGCCCTTTCCTCACACCTCCCCACCAGAACACATCGCTAACTGCAGGGGAGCAGAGCTGAGGCATCAGACGCACCAGACCTCAGCCACTACTGCTGAGAACATAAAGCCCCGTTACAGCCCTGGAGGGGGTTATGGCTTTGGCAAAGGCACTGGAAAGAAAAGACACCTCCACTCATTTCTTTAAAATAGATTTCTTTAATAGTTTCCATTTAATATGTTTATTTGCAGTTAGCAAATCGGCATTAATCAGGGCAGCACCAACCTCAGCAATCCATGGGGACAGTGCACACTTCCAGAGGTATTTGTTAGTGCCAGGGGTCCCACTTCCCTCCCAGCCCACCTCCATGGGTCTGGTCCCTCTCACCATGAGATTGTTGTGGCATCTGGCATGGACAGACATCCCAAAGGAATTTGCCTGTGACCCTCTGTGCACTGGGGCAGAGTCTTTTCCCTGGAGCCTAGCACGCTCCAGCCCTGGAGGAGCTGCCAGGGGTTTCTGCCCTGTGCCATTCTCTGCCCAATCAGCCCAAAAGCAAAGCCCAGCCTGTGTTCCCAGGCCTGGGAGGACCTCCAGAGGTGGTGTGGGCTCAGCTCAGCTTCCCCCAGGCCCATGGGCAAGGGCAGAGGCAGCTGGGCCCCAAACTGTCTTTAAAACACAGAGGGGAGTGAGACTGCAGGGTTACAGCAGCAATCAGTGGATGCACCCATTAACTACACTGTGGAAAAGGCATCCCTTAACTTAAAAGCCTTTTAATTTGAAGCATTTATTTTAAGTGTACATCTATTACAGTTAAGAAGAAGCAAAGATACACCAAAAACACAAATACCCAAGAACAAAAAAAGTACAGATGGGAAAGAAATGAGCTGAGGGGAGGGAGGGGCAGGGTGGGGGTGACCTGGTGAGGAACAGAGGTGAAGCTGCCATGGCAAGAAGCTCCCCAAGGTACCCTCAGCAGAGCAGGGTGCAGCTCCCAGGGAGGGACACCAGGATCCCCAGGAGCTCCTGCAAGGCTCCAGCTTTATGCACAAGCTCAGCAGCTCTGACCACCCTGTGAGCCCACAGCAGGACACCGAGGAGTGGGAGAAGAGAAAGGAGAAGGGAGATGCTCAGACAAATCCTACTCCTGGGGCTGGAGCCTCCTTCACTCCTCCAGCCCCAGCACAGGGAGCCTCAGGGTGGGTTTCATGCTGCTGGCAACAACGAGACATAAGGCTGCAGCTCTGGGACATCTCACCCCTCTGGAGCCTGGACAGAGCTGAAGTCATCTTGTCAAATAAATTAGAAATTGTTAAAAAAAATCAGATGGTGTGTTTCAAAACTGATTTCCTTTAGCTTTAGTTGCAAGACATGTTTCTGACTTAAATGTAGTGGCTTAAGTGTAGTGTATCTCATTCCTGGGTATTGGAATGTGCTGGAGCAACATGGTGTTGGGTGAGCAGGCAGGGCACATGCAGGTTTGGCAATCAAGACTGCCAAAACCCCATTCCCCCTTTCCAACATATCCTACAAAGTTACTTTCAACCAGGAGTGTTTATTCCCAGCATTTAACACATTCTGATTAAAACAGATCCAGGAAAAAACGGACATCTCCAGTAAATATTGCACTTTCAAGATTAATGTGTGTGTTGATATTAAGGGCTGAAAGCAGAGACTGACATAAGACTTCCAGGCATAGCAGGTTAACATCAAGAGCAATGGTCCTGAAAAGGATTTTAAAACCAGATTAGTTACCCAAGAAGGGACAAGCCGCAAGTTTAAAAAATTAGTACATTTTAATGCTAGTGCTCCGTGAAAAAGCCAACCCCTGTTGCAATTCCACCACTGCTGAAATGTCTCTGTTCTCCAGCACTGCAAAACGCCTCCGGGTGGGAAGGATGTGCAGGAAGGACAGCAGGAGCAGAGGTTCTCTCCTAATGCACAGATAGATTTAGTACCAAATGATCCAAAAGGCGATGGTAAAGAGGGAACTGGAGCTGGGGCTCTCAGGAATTAAAAGCACACACACGCACACACACTCATGCTCTAACCAACCCCAAAGCCCTGATTCCAAAGCCCGGAGGAAGAGTTAACACCTGCAGGGAGTCCTCACGGTGGCTTTGCACGTGGCTGGTGGTGGGGTCCTGCTCAGATGGGCTCCTTGGACCTCACCCTTGGAGGGTAATTGCTGTGCTTTTCCACTTGCTCGTCCTGGCAGCCCTGAGAGAGCCTCACCTCAACCGGCACATACAGAGAAGAGAACCCTCACGTCAGCAAAACCCCTTCTGCCAGCCCTGCCGGACTGGGAGAGAGGAAAAAAAAAATAATACAGGCTGGTTTGTGCAGGTGATTATTTTTATCCCAGAACAACTGGAAGATACATCCCTGAATGTGTTGCCCAGAGAGCTGTCCGAGTCTCAGAGGTCAGAGCTGGGGGCCGGCAGGGGCGGGGGTGGGACGACGCTCCGCAGCTCCGAGCTGCACACACACACTACACAGCGTATCCCTGAAAATCCCCGGGCTGAGAGGGACCCTCCGAGCTGCCCATCAGAAGCTGGAGGTGGCAATTACTCCTCGGAGAAGTCTCTGTCAATGTCCATGTACGCCTCGTCGATGTAGCTGACTATGGCACAGGGGGACGTCCGGTCCGGACTGAGCAGTATCGAAACAGTCTCTTTCCAGTAGGTAAAACTAATACAGGAGCTCTGTGGGCACAGATAACAGGGGGGTCAGTGGAGGCCACAGCAGGGAACACCTCCCAAAGCTGAAAATCACTCCCTGTTCAGCCTGAGCCGCCCAGCCCCACAGTGTGACCAACACTTTGGGTTCCCCACTCTGCCCTCCCTCCCTCCCTGGGGCCCAGCAGAAGGGCTGGGTGTTGAACAACTACACCCTCTACATTCTCCAGATGCAGACAAGGACTCCCAGTGCCTCTGGCAGCTGCTAAGAGCAGCACAGGGTGATCCCAGCCTGCCTGGACCAGTACACCCAAAATCCAAACTTGTCCTCTGCTGTCCAGTTCAAACACAAACTGGGACCCTGTGGCGCCACAGATAAGCCCATGCTGGAAGTAGCTCCAGCTCCTGAGAACACAAAAATTAACACACTCCCTGCTCACACCCCTCCTGCATTATTCCCTCAGAGCAAAAAGGCTACTCCAGCAGACATCAGCAACACCAGACCATGTGTCTATCACCCACATAACTGGATAGTTGGTTATTTCTACCCACCAGTGACCCAGGACAAGCCAGCTCTGGCACAGAAACCTGCAAGCTGCTCCCTTGGCTTCCAGCAGCTACATCAGATATTCTTCCTGCACTGTTTGCAACAGCAGGAAGAGGGAACAGTAAGGTGCTAACTACTCTGGGAACTGCATTCTGTCCTGCCTCCCGCTCCCTGGGCTATCCTGCCAGCCCTGCCTCTCCACCCCACTCAGCACTGGCAAGTCACTTCTGTGTGCCACAGCCAGACCTCAGGCTCTGTTTCTGGGGAAGCCCAGCACCTGCCTTGTGGCAGACTGACTGAATTGTGGAAAGCACCACAGAGCTACTCTGGGGGTAAAATGTCCTCCCTTCTTTCCCTTCCCAAGCTCCCATTTCTGCCAGGGGACTGGCAAACAGGTGTTGCCATGCTAAGAAGGTCACATACATTTTCTAAGCAGGTGCTGTCTTTATCCTTGTTGAGGTAATGCTGCTGCCAGAATCGCAGGAGGCTGTGGAAGTTGTTCAGGATGAAGCCAGGGTATTTTTCTGTGTATTCCATCTGTTGCAAGGTGCGCAGATAAAAAGGGAGCTTTTCTTTCCTTCGGGCCAGCATTAGGATAACTAAACTTGTGTTCAAACAACTGACATTTTCCTGGAAGTAAAAATGACACAGCAAAAAAAAAAAAATCTAAATGCCAAGATAGATGTTGTATACATGTTCCTATAAACAAGCCTGTGGAAAGCACACAGTGGAAGTGTTCCTGCACACAGCAAGGAAAAAGGGACATGGGTGTCCTCCAGGGAAAGGAAGCTCAGCCCTGCTCACCACTCCACTCCCAGTAAGGCAAGTGCAAGGTCCCTGGCAGCTCTTTACCTGTGTAAGTGTCTGTACATGGATGATATTGATGAGACGGAAGAGGAAGGACATTCTCATGGACATCTGGGACATGTAGGACAAGAGGCGGCACTCGGACAGGACCTCTGCAACTGCAGCAAGAGGACAAACACAATCACCAGGTGTTACAGTGTCACAGACACATTTTATGAAAAATCCTTTCATTAGGATTTTTTCTCCTGAGAAGCTGAGAGGCCTCAGAGGAAAAGAAAAACAATAATTATCTGCTGCTGTGGAATGCAACAGGTGCATCTTTGATTGGTCTCATGTGGTTGTTTTTAATTAACAGCCAATCACAGTCAGCTGGCTCGGGCTGGCTCGGACTGTCTCGTCAGTCACAAGATTTTATTATCATTTCCATTCCTTTCTATTCCTTTCAAGCCTTCTGATGAAATCCTTTCTTCTATTCTTTTAGTATAGTTTTAATAGATTATTTTCTTTTAATATAATATATATAAAAATAATAAATCAGCCTTCTGAAACATGGAGTCAAGATTCTCATCTCTTCTCTCATCCTGGGACTCCTGCGAACACCACCACATTATAGCAGCTTCTTTGAGCCAGGTCTGATAAGCTCTTGGAGGTCTATAACACACCCAAGATAGCTCAGCTACCTTTGGAGGCATAAAAATCAGCAGGATGGCTTCTGTTGCAGTGTTGGAAACAAAAAGGTTTAACAAAAGGCAAAATAACAAACAGAGAAAAATCGAGCCAGGTGCAGGAGATCTTTGCTTCTGGTAAAACACCTCACAAAGTGATTAGTTTCTTTACTGATGAAATCCTTTCTTCTATTCTTTTAGTATAGTTTTAATAGATTATTTTCTTTTAATATAATATATATAAAAATAATAAATCAGCCTTCTGAAACATGGAGTCAAGATTCTCATCTCTTCTCTCATCCTGGGACTCCTGCGAACACCACCACATTATAGCAGCTTCTTTGAGCCAGGTCTGATAAGCTCTTGGAGGTCTATAACACACCCAAGATAGCTCAGCTACCTTTGGAGGCATAAAAATCAGCAGGATGGCTTCTGTTGCAGTGTTGGAAACAAAAAGGTTTAACAAAAGGCAAAATAACAAACAGAGAAAAATCGAGCCAGGTGCAGGAGATCTTTGCTTCTGGTAAAACACCTCACAAAGTGATTAGTTTCTTTATTCTCTTCTTTTTCTAGTAAATTGCTCAGGCAGGACTTTTTGGCTCCTGTCCAATTAGCTATCCTTCAGTTTGAGGTGAAGTCCCCTAGGCCTACAAGGTGGCTTTTTCATCTGATTGAGGAGAGAAACTTCTGGGCTTCTTTCCTTTTTGAGGGGACAAAGGATACTTTTGTCACTCTGCCAACAGGAGGCACACTCCAATATCCAGGTGCTGGAGGTTCAGACACACTGATCCAAGCACCAGGGCAGTAAGAACTGGTGCTCAAACTTTCAGGGTGGAAATTCCTTGTCTAATCCACAAAGTGTCAAAGCCCAGATTTAAATTAACCATTATCAGCAGTGAACACCCCCCAGTCCCACCCCACTGCTTCCTGCTCACCTTTAGCATCGGACTGATTCTCAAAGCGGTCCAGGGACAGCGTGATGCAGCGAACCAGCATGTTTGAGTCCACCAGAGAGCTATTGATTTGATTTAAAAAGATCTGGAACTGAACAGAAACACTTTTTAGTGTTGAATTTCAAAGATTTAAATATATTAATACTCAGGGTCATTACCTTTTTGTTATCTCTAACAAGGTAAGAGGAGACATTGCTCCCAACTCTGCCTCACCGCACCCAAGCCAGCACTGGCACTGAGGGCTGACCAAAGGATCACTTAAAAACACTATGGAATGAAAAATGCCATCCTGGAATCCCTAACATCTCTTTTGAAGCTATGTCACTCCAATGAAAGTTAGATTTCATACACTAATTGCTTTGAAAGAGGGGGAATTCCTGCAGCTCCATGTTTTCCTACACTGGTTTTGTACAAACAGACAGTGCTAGGGAGGAATACAGTGAGGGAGTCACATGGAATGAGAGCTAAACCCAGTCAGAGATCAATAAACAGGAAGCACAGAGGAAATACAAAGACATTCTCTAGAATGTCTGAGTTCATTTACTAGAGAAAAACCTCCAAAATAAATACAGCTTTCTTTTAAATACATTTATACATACCTTCTCCAAGGTCTACCAGACCTAACAGCAATGAGAGAAAAATTCCACCAACAAAAGCAAGAGTGTAAGGCCATTCAGAACCTACCCACCATGTTAATGTTAAATGTCCAAAGTGCATAAGAGCATGAAACCACTTTATATAGAGCTGCCCATTGATGTGCAGCTCAATTTTATAGTTAATTACATAAGCCATGGCTTCTTAAAGTGACACTAAATTCAATTATCTGTAACATCAAATATCTCCATCTGTTTGCAGTATCAAGTATTTTAAGCCTTATTCATGAAGGAATTCTCACTGCAAGCTCCAGTAAGATTTTCTGGAGCTGTCTCAATGTCCACAACTATTACTTAACCACAAATCTGGCATCTGCACAGGAAATGTTCTGCTACCCTGGAGCCTGACCTTAGGCCAGCCTGATCATGGAACAGGGCAATGTTTGGTGACCAGCTCAGCACTCACTGTCTCAGGACAGCTGGAGCACTGCTGAAAACACTGAAGGGCTTTGGCAGCTCAGCCCTTAATGTTTATTGTGCCCCAAGCTCTGAAACCACACCAAACCCAAATGAATCCCAGTTTTAGTGCTATGTTTGGTTATAAAAGGGTGTAATTTGAGCCAAAGGGGGCAGCTCTTACAAATATTTACCTTTTCATCTGTGTTGATGTATTTGTTAAACCTCTTGAATGCATCAATGTTGAATTTCATCAGCTCTCCCAGAAGGTCAAAGTAACTCTGAAGCACATCCCGTGACTTGCACTCACTATCAACAATGCAGTAGAGAATATGCTGGCAGGGGAGGAAAACATGTTATTGCCACAGCTTAGTCCAAGCCAGCAGCACAACACAGACTGTGATTTAATCAGTATTTAAAGCATTTATCTGCAAGTTCTTGGGTGACTGAATGCCACAAAACCAACTAAAGACAACAATTCAGATGAGTCTCCTGTTAAAATGAGTTCCCAGTGATGCCGGTTATACAAATGGCCACATCTGACTGCCGCAAGCAGAATTCACAGGTATTTTTTGTAAGTGTTCCCAGTATTTGTCAGTTACACAGGAACAAGGGGCAGTTTTTAATTTATTATTTTTGTTGCATCCATTGTGATTTCTCCAGTAAACTGTGATCCTGACTTATCTCTCTGAGTGTTTATTCTCCCACTACTGCAAGGGGCGGCTTGAGTGGCCTTCATTTCCCCACCGAGTTTTAAACCCAGCATAATATTTAACACTACATTTTTATCCACTTTTGGTTCACAGCAGATAAATCCTTCTTGATTGCTATGGAGGATGCCTGACACAAATTTACCTACCTCCAAGAGCCCTCTCTTGAGGAGGAACATCTGGTCTGCATAGGAGGTGGTGCCTCGCAGAAAACTTTCAACCGCCCTTGCTTGCCAAAACCTGAGAAAGAGAAGAAAGGAGGTGTTGGTTTTGGGGCAAGGGAAGCACTTGATCACAACTGCAATTGAAATCCTGTTTCCTGCTCTGTTTCAATCCACTCTGAAGTGGAGGCAGACCTGTTGATCCTGCAGAAAATCACTGGCTGTGATTTCTTCACACCTGCATTGCCACCAGAGCACAACAAAGCCAGACCTTTCCACTGCCTATTCTCCAATGTTCTCAGCAGCTCTAAGCTGGACAAAACCAAAGCTACATCCCAGGGGTCTCAAAATGCTCAGAAGAGGCAGAATGAACCCACCTGAAGGAGGATTCTGCTGGCTCCTTCTTCATGACCTGAAGCAGTCTGGTCAACAAACCTCTCTTCCCATCACAGACAAGGCTCCTGCAGCAGGTGAGAAATGAAAGCTGAGTGGAAGGGCTGGGCAAGCACTGAGCACTGAATCCAGACACTGCTCCAGAGTTTCTGATTATCAAAATCTCAGTATTGAAGTACACAGTACAAATACTGCGCTAGTTCTACCAGCAGAGGAATTCTCCTCACTGCCCTTGGTAAATATCTACAATATCTGCAAACATGACTTCCAAATAAGTCCAAAATAAAAACTTTCTCTCAGAATTTTAATAATTTCGGAAATACCAATTCACACCTTGTGTGAATCAAGAAAAAAAATACTACATTTGAGCTCAGGAATGAAAGAAACCCCTTTTTTCCCCTCAAAAAATGTAAATGAAAGTCTAAATTCCATTTAGGAGGCAGAGCAGAGTATGGAAAGCTGTGTGCTACATTAGGCTGTACAACTGCAATTTTACTTTTTATTAAACAGCACCTTCAGTGAAGCATCCAACTGCATTAAATTAATTCAGAAGTAATGCCTCTCATGTATCAAGAAAAGCAACATGAAAACTAAATGCTAAGGGTGAAAAAAAAGTCCTTCCCAATTAGACACAGTATTATGATAATAACTGTAATCTAGAAATCCTCTTAGAGATTCCCTTTTGGAGTGAGGTAAATCTGCTCTGTGCAGACCAAGTCCCTGCTGATACCCTGGGAGTACTCTGACAAAATAAATTCTGCAAACAACCTTCCATCTGCTGAGCTTTATACACCAGAATCATGTATTAAAGAGATTATTAGATCAAAACAGTCCACCTAACAGATACTCAAATGCAACAGAAGAGATTCTGTAAGTGGTTTAACATGTTAATCTAATTTAGCTTATTCTGGTTATTAGCTGCTGTTAAAATATTCTCAGCAGACACTTGGATGTGTTCATGCAGCCTGGAAATGGACATTTATGTGTGCACACACTGCTCCTGAATGCCAGAACTAAGCTTTAATAGCAATTAAATTATTTGAGGGATGAGAGTTTATTTTCCAGCTCTGTCTGCAATGCCCAGCCTGAGGAAGGCCAGACAAGCAGACCCAGCACATCACAGTGAAGTCTGAGCCATGAACTCAACCCCCCTAATTTTTAGGGGTTTTAAACTTGCTTTTGTTTTTAAAACACCTTATTCTGAGCACAAGCACACCTGAGATTTGCTAATGACCATCAACATCCCACAAGCCTGGAGACCTCCCACTGAAGAAAGGAGTCACTGAAATGGAAGTGTGGTGGACAGAAAGAGGTCAAACAGAACAGCTGATGTCAAACTTACACTGCAAGTGCTTCCAAAACTCTTAAATTGTGACCAACACCCTGAGTCCCCTCTCACCTGTCAGTGTTGACCACTGCATCCACTTCAGGGATGTTGGCTTTGTGGGAGATGGCACTCAGCTCGTTCAGCTCCTGGCTGTTCAGAAGGAGATACTTGTTCCTAAAGCAAGACAGTGCGGGAGGAGGGGAGAGAAGCACGATGAATTCAAGAGGCAAAAGTGCAATTTCACGAAAGCAGAGGCATAGGAATTACAAGGGCAAGCTGCTTTCTCCTGGCTGCTCTTCACAGCATTCCCACTCTGCTCCCTGTACCAGGCCAGCCAGCTGCAGCTTGGGAAAACCTCCTCCAAAATTTACCAAATGCCACTTCTAACACTGACCAGCTTTGAGATGATGGTTCTTTGCTGACTTGTTTGGGATCTTATGGTCTGTAAATATTTTCTCCTGGATAATGCTAATTAAAAAAAAAAAATTCTAAGCAACATTTGCTGAATTTCAGATCACAGTAGGTATGAAATAGCAAACTTTTTCACAGCTTCCTGAAGTTTTTCTCCACCCTACAGTGATTGCTCTTTTTAAGTAATAAATATCTTTTTAAGTAAGAAAGCAGAAATTGCTAGAAAGGACTCAGTCATCTTGATGTTTTATTATGTGAACAAACTTTACCCTGGAAATATTTAAAAACATTAGGAAAAGTAAAGATCCAAATAAAAATGTAATGTATATAAATTCTTTATCAAATACTGAACTTTTCATAATGAAAATTATTTTGTCTGTAAAGTGAACTAACTGCAGAATAAATCTGACAGAGTAGAAATGTAGTCCAGGGTCCCCCTCTGCCCACAGTGTGCTCCCTGAGAGTCTTTCTGCTTGCAAGTGTTCAAAAGCAGACAGCAAAGATTTCTTTTTAGAGAAGCTCAGGGGGCAGAGGATGCAGTGATGAGTGTGAGGTTCCTTCTTGCTTCCAACACTCTCATCAGGTTAGTGCTCACTGAGGCTCTTGTGTAAAGCTTCCTTTGATGTGGACTGGACAGGTTTCTGCAATGAGAACAGAGCCCCTGTCTGCCTGCAATAAACAGCTCTGCAAGTCTGGTTTGGACACAATTTCACTGAATGAACATCAGCATACAAGTACTTTGCTCTCATTTTGTCCTCAGTTAACTCAGCTTATCTGTGATATCATAGAAAGTTCATGTAATTATTTAAACCCCCAAACAGATTCCACACATTTCACTTGCTCCAATGCTACAGCTGGGAGCTGTTTTCTGCTCAAACAAGCCTGAGATCCTTGCAGCAGCCATTTAAGTAGTAACATCACCTAGAGATGTAGAGATTTTATTGGAAAACCTGGAGCGATTCCCAGGCAAACAATGTCTTGCAAGAAGGATTTACAACAGGTCAGCATTCCCTCCCTGTCTATGTCCAGCAGCTCTGCATTCTCAAAGCTAATATTCCACAAGCAAAAAGGCTGATATTTGAAATCTATCCAACAGGACTAAAATCCTGCACAAAAATACCAGCCTGGCTCCAGGAATGAGCAGCACCTCAAGTGCAACATGCCTCTAACACAGGAGTTTGTAAGGAAGGGACACCAGCTCCCAGGACTGAATGAGAGCAACACTGATGGAATGCAGGATGCAGTTCCACAAGTCTCAAACACCTCTGTATCAGCAGCACAGCATTAAATATTAAATAACCCCAAGCAAACTGCACCATCCCTCCAATTATTCCAGCACACCCAAGTTTTCCTAAGGATTTATTTTGAAGGCAGTCAGGAGATTTCTTTGTATTTCCCTGGCTCACTGTCAGCTCTCAGTAGAAAGCAAAAAAGAAGAAAGCTGGCTCCTTATTCCTTCAGCCAGAAAGTGTTAACTCATCCTGTACATGTTTCAGCTCATCTCAACACAAGACAAAATGGGCTGGGTTTAACCCACATATTATGGGTTTAATATGGTTAAACCCATATTCAGACATATTCAGACATGCCCACCACAGAGCAAATTCTTAGGTTGTTACAGCAAGAGCTGAAAGGAGCATGAAGTTTAGGGACAGTACAACATTCCTTTTACATGGAGCCTGCCCTGTGCTCAGGACATCTGGAACCACAACCAGGCAAACAGCACCAAGCCACAACCCACCATAACTTCTCATACTCACTCATGGTGGTCACTGAAGCTCTGAAGAAGCCTCAAGAATTGTATCTTTAATGTAATGTCCTAAAAGGAGACAAGAAAGGTGAAAAAACATCATTGCTTTAGTATTTTTGGCTGTCACTAGTTACCAAGCAGGCATGAAACAGCTGAATGGAAAACCTTTCCAAATCCACCCCCTTTGGACAGCAGAGCAAGTGACTTGCACAAATGGAGAGGCTGCACCTCCCAAAATAGAAGTGGAGATTGCCTCCAAGTCTATGCACATAACAGGTATAATTCCTCCTCACTACAAAGGCAAAAAAGCTTAGAATTGTACTGATCAGTTCAGAATGTCTAGGTTTGGGAAAAAAAAAAAACAACAAAAAACCATGAAGAGTCCAACACAAACCCAACCCCCAAAACCTGACTGTGGCACAATTTGTACTCTGTGCCTCTCCCCTCTCGTAGGTATAATTTCTTTAAATTTTGGTTGTCTTCTACCTCTGGCCTGCAGGGTAAAGAAATTTATTCCTTTCTCAGTTCCCAAAATGGACATGTTCCTTCAAAGGAACAAACTAACTAGGAGAGAGGGGAGAGGCTAAACTGGCCCTGCTACACTGCTAGCATGACCCAAGGATAGACTTCAATGAAATCAATAATCCCCCAAAATCTGAGTGCTACAGCATCTCAAATCACTGATTATACAAACACCCAGCACAGCTCCTCAGAACTGTGTGCCAGGATGAAAATCACTCCAGAACTGCAGAGGTTCCTCACCGGGCTGCAATCACAGTTCTGGTTGTGTCCGTGCAGAACCAGGGCTGAGGCTGAGTGCTTCCTCCAGATGAGTTTGTCAAACAGGTTATTGAGGCCAGGAATGAGTCTGAACTCTGCTATCATTTTATGAACCTGGGGAACAAGAGAGGTACAAACATGTCTGCTCCAGCCTAAACACAGATTTAATGTAGTCTGCAAAGAGATGGGCACAGTGATGTCACCCTCTGACAAAAGGATGCGAATTCTTGTCTCAAACAGCAAGTGTTTGTGTTAACCACAGTGCAGCAGTTTCCATTTGGTGGATGTGGATAGAAAACATCCACACTGGATAGAAAACAGGTTTAAACCAAGCATTTATTTTGGGATAAAGCTCTTCACCAGCGCTTCAATTAACCACCGTGTCTCTGGAAGCTCCTTTGGGCATCAGGACATCACTTCCAGCACACTGAAAATGCATCTTACACCAAACAGCTGAGCTGAGGATATTCTGCAGCCACTCAATCCCCTGAGTGTCCTTTCCCTTTGCACACACAAAGCTGCTGCTCAGGCAGGCATCTGATGGCAAAAAACCCCATCAATATTGGTTTTGTTCACCAAAACACCTGAGCAGGAGTCCTGAGCAGAGACCAGCAGTAACACAACCACACCACACTGCCCCTTCAGGTTAAAGAGAAGCTGAACTTTAGAGGAAAAAAAGTAAAATTGCTCATTTTATCAGTCTGCCTACTACATCTTTTTTATTCACATCAAAAAAGTGAATAATTTTGGTGTGAACAGCTGTTTAATACCTTCAGTCCAAGCTGGGATACTTTTGATGTATGGAGTTAAGAAGATGAGGAGTAAGGGAAATAGGAAGTGGGATTCTTATTAGATGCAGGCCTAGTACAACCATTATTCCTTGAGAGGTGGTTACAAATGAAAACCACATGACTGGAATGTACAACATTCTGCAAAAATTAAGTGCCCAAGTAATGGACATGTTCCTTAAAATTAACAAACAAAAGCACTTAAAAATATCCCAAGTTGTCCCAAGATCCAGAACTGCAACCAGCAGCATTTCAAGCAGATCAATCTACTTTGTTCTGTTTACTCAAACACCTGAATGGATCAAAATATCTGAAGCTGATGCTGTTTTACAGATTTTGGTTCTAGCTTGCAGCACAGCTGATGGCTTTTTGCACTCCTCTTGGCTGTAGCTACCAGCTGTCTCACCTTGATGGAAATCATAAATTAATGCTGGACACCTCAAATACACACCTGAGGAGCATCCAGCTCCTTCCCACCCCCCCCACGCTTCCCTGACAGACTGCTGAGCTTGGAGTCCTCTGGTGCTCCATTATTTTGAAACACTCTTGGACAGGGATCTCTCTGAACAAAGTGCTCCCTGTAGTGCCCCTGTCCCTCCATGGCACAGGCACAACAGGAGGAAGCCAAGAGCCTGAGCTGCCTGCAAGAGCCTCAGCCCTCACTAAAGGAACAGCTCTCCACACTCAGTGTTAACTCCTCAATCTGCTCCTCTCCAAATGACTCAGATTTCAAATCTGTGCAGTTTAGTTTGCTCAGCTCTGAATGCTCACCTGACCAAGCTCCACAGTCACATCACTGCCTCTGCATCACTCTCTCCCAGAGCCCAAACTCATCACAATTACTCTGCCTCAGGATGCCAAGACAAACCCTGCTCTGTATTCAACCTTCAAACTACTCTGGCTTTTTCCTGCTGCCATCCAGCTTCATAGCAATTGCTCTGCTCTTTCTCAACACTAAAACTGTCTCTGCTAAGCTGAGTTTCTGTGTGTGCAGTGTGGCTCCTTACAGCAGGAGCAAGGAAATCAGCTGATGGCTCTTTACCACAACACAGACATGCACGACAGCCTAGAAAAATACGTAAGGAGAGTAATTTAGGGTGTGACCATAATGACAAGGCAGCAAAGGCCCAGATCTGCAGAGAAACACCACTTATTCCCAAGGTGAGATCATCCCCAACATGACAACAGGAGTTAAGTCACTGCTACCAGAGTTATCAATTTATGCCAGTTAGCCAGCAATCAAGTTTAAATCAAACATTCAGAGATTCATTTGGGGACAGGTTGAGTTTGGGAGGCTGCAACTTGCTTCAAGCAAATGCCAGACCATTATGTCAATTATTACAGCAAACTGAAGCAGGTTTGTGATGCCCTTAAATAAATTCTATCAAAAATGAATCCAATCTAAAACCAGCAAGTCCTTTGGCTGCTCAGACTGGTACCACAAATCCTGTGCTTTTATTCCTTCCCAGAAAAGAGACCAAAAAGCAGCTCAGATGCTTGTCCGAGGGTGCTGTTGCACACTGCTGTGCCTGCATTCCAGAGCTTCCCATGGAGAACAGCTCAGCTCCAGTCCCTCCTGTGCCTGGCTCTCAGGAAGGGCAGGGGATTCACATCTGCCACACAAGTCTTATGCAAATTAAGGAACAAAGGATGTGTTTTAAAGGCACAGGATTTCATGTCACATTTGACAGGAACACATCAGAAGTGACCCAGGGAGGGAAGGAATCCAGCACCTCCATCTCCCTCCAGCTGCAGCAGGATGAGTGCAGGCTGCAAGCAGTTTCTGCAGAATCTATAAACCTGCATTCTTGTAGGGACTCAGGCAGGGATGAATTATCTGCCTTGATACAATGGAAAAGAAAAAGTCCTTCTAATAGATCCATGTTCTGGTAGTTTCAGTTATGTTTTGGGCTTTGTTTACATTTTATTGCATGCCTAACAGGAACAGCACTTCTAAAAGGAATGACAACATGATTAGGAGTTGTTTATGGTTTCTGCAAGAATTACTAGTTCTCTCTGCTTTCTCTTACGTAGAATCTGCTTCTTTTAATGCCAAGTGTCTGCTTAGAGTCACAGAATCCCAGGATGGTTTGGGATGGAAAGGATGTTAAAGCCCTGCCATGGGCAGGGACACCTTCCACCAGACCAGGCTGCTCCAAGCCCCAGCCTTGAACACTTCCAGGGATGGGAGGTCCTCAAGCTCTGCTGTAGGTTCAGAGGGAACAGGTGAGTTATGTTTGGGAGTGAGCTACAACTGCACCTGTATTCAGATTAAGAGATTCAAGAGATTGCCCTGGGGGGTGTTTGTGACTGATACCCTGGGAGGTTACTACCAGAGAACAAAATAATCCAGATAAATGTGCCCCAGCCCTTGCCCACAACACAGCCTCTCCTGCCTAACACAAGAGCCATTCTTTTGGCCCTCCCAGTGTCCAGGACATCTGAATGCCCCTGCTATGCCAAGCTCTGCTGAGCTGAGCAGACTGCCAAAGCTGGAAACCTGTCAAAACCTCACCAAGGATTGCTTTGCTTTTCCCTTCCAACCTGCTTTTGACCTATTTAAATCAAACCACAGCCAAGCTGCAGTGACTGGTTCTTCATAAGCCTGTGTGAGGCAGGGAACTTTTTTTTTTCATTTTAAAAGGAAGAAAGGCAAAGGAACAGATGAGTGGGATTTGCAGGCAGTGACCAGTGCAGACAGCACTGAAGTGCATCTTCCCAGCTGGGAGTTTAACACTTTGCCAAGTCATGGCAATATGCTGCAAAAATCATCCAGAGCATTTCCAAAAGTGAAAACAGCCCAAGAAGGGTAAGGCCTGAAGGGGCTCCATCCAAACTGGGCACCAGGAGGGGGGAGAACTCCTGACACCATCCAGGTCCCCACACACTTGCTGCATCGTCCTGCATCCCTCCTGCCCCACAGCAGGGTGTGAGCAGCCCTGCCCCAGCTGTTCCCAGTGAAATGCTGCCAGGATGGACTGCCCGGCTTGGTACCTTGAGTTTTGCCCTGGCATTTCTGTGCCTATGTCCTCACTCATGAGCACTCAGGTTTAAAGAGACACCAAGTGTGAGTATGGGCATCCACTGGGGCTCACCTGATTCCTCTGCCTGCCCATGAGCAGCACACAGAGAACATACAGCACCTCCAGCTTGTACATGATCTCGTGCATGATCTTCATGGACTGGGGCAGCTGTGTCCTTGTGGAGGTGTTGGCCAGTCCACTCTCATCTGAAGACTCTGAAAAAGATGGCAAAGATGTGAGACTGAGGCAGCCTCAACAGGAAAGGATTTGTTACAGTTGTTACTTTAACACTGAACACTGCAGATGCAGGAGCAGCACACATCTGCTGGAATTTTCTTCTTAACTAAAAATAGTAATGTACAGCAAATAACCAATTACATGCTAGAGAAAAAAATATAACTGAAAATATAGAGGAGATAAAATCAGATTTTAAAATTCTTTTTCCATAATGGACTAAATAGCAGCATCTCCTTGAAATGAGTAGGCTCACACAAATGAATTAATAGACTGCTGCACCAGGGCATGGCAGAAAGGTAATAAAAGTAGGTGGGAGATTATCAGAAGCCCTTACTATTAGATCTACTTTCATTTCATACCTCAGTACCAGTTTTCTTAGGCCACAGTTAAATAAATTTCATAACCTTAGAGAGAATTATCCTGCTAAGAGCAGAAACAGGAGTATGAAGTTGTTTGAGTTCTACCAGACATACGCTGCATTTTTGTCATCCCAAAGGGTGAAGAAACAAATCACACACATGCTCCAAAGCATTTTCCTAAGGCTGCACTAACACTTCCACTAGATCAATTTTTTTTTTCCAAGTTAACATCTTTAATTTAGCTGGAACTACCTTTCCTCTTTAAAGAAGGGGCCACTTGCTTGGTATGAAGCATTTGAACCCAAAGTCATGAGCCAAAGTTTTAGAGTAAAATGCTGGTGAAGGCACTTACCTCAGCAGGGTTATTTTAATCACTCCAGAGGAGGTTAGGGCTGAGGATGCACAGCCCTTCAGTGTTAGCTAGGCATGCCAAGGGCACACATTGCTGGAGGGTCTCTCCTTTAGCTAATTTTAATACAGTAAAAAATAATCAGTGCTACACAGGAACAAAACAGCAGTCAGACCTAAATGTTGATATGTGAGTCCTCCATGGAAGGAAAGGGGAATCAGGACCAGATGACAGGAAAAGCAACACCTGGCAAACCCTGAGCAAGGTTAAGACATGCCTCAGCTGCTGGTGGGTGGAGGGATGCAAGCCAGGTACCTGTACTGCTCTGCTCTGCCTCTTCATTTGCCACTCTCATCAGTGCATCCAGCACCAGGGCGTTGTCCAGCCAGGTGTACCACTCCTCCAGCTCCTGCAGGAAGCTGGAAGTCCCTGTTGTTTCAGACACTTTCCTTGTGGCCAGTTTGCACAACCGCTCGATGAAGCCTGGAATATTCAGAAGTGTAGCTGAAAAAAAAAAAAAGAGAAAGAATTTTATTACAGTGTAAGATCAACAGCACATCTACTTTAGGAATTCAGAAGTGTATGGTTAAAAAGATCTGGTTAAAAAGATCTGAAGATGGAAGAACTCAGCACATTCTTCTGTTATGGATTAGAAAAGAGTAATAATTCAATGCTGCTCTCCGGTTTTATCAAGCTGGAGAAATAAAACTAAGCTGGCAGAAATAAAGCAGCAGCCTTTTTGGAAGTGGCAGCTCCACCTCCCCTTTCCTTCAAGAATGCTTTCAAGAATAATTTAATTACAGGACCTATTTATTAAAGATACATGGCTAAAGCTTCACTTCCCACTTGCAGGGGCAAGGAGAAAAGGACAAAGAATTTGGCCATGAGCATTACATGAAAGAGTTGCATCTCTGAAAGAATAAGCTCCCTGATAAAGTTTTAAAAATAGAATATACTGTACAGCCTTTGAATCAGTCTCTGATTGTGCCCATAAAAAAAAAGATTAGCTAAACATTTGCTTGGCATGGGCCTATGCAAATATCTGCTTCAGACGCCCAAAAGCTTTTCAGCACAGCAAGAACTGAAAACAGCAGATTCTACATCTCATGGTACTTTAATTTTTTCAATTCCTACTCATCCTTCTAGGCAAGACTTCTGCACCTGAGAAGTACTCAGCACAAGAAGGAAAGCTGCATTGTGCCCAAATTTAAGGCTGAGATCAGCCCTACAGATTTCCAAGGCTGGTTTGTTAACACTGGGCAACATAACTAATATTAAACACATTTCTCTTTTTGATAAAGACAAGACATCCTGTTCAGGACAACATCAGATAAAATCAGAGAAGGAACTGCTCCAACAGCAACCACACTGCAGGCAGCTTTACTTCAGGAATTCATATTTTATGGAGGACACAGAATCATTGAGAGCTGCTAATGGGAAGTCCATAGATGTGGCTAAGGCACAGAAAACAAATCCAATTATTTTAAGCCACTCAGAGAATGCAGAAATGACATAAATTAACACACCTAATTAGAAACACCACATGAAACCAAATGCTACACAGTTTCACTAACAGGAAACATTATTTTCAGGAAACAATCTGAGAGGAGTGAATCAAGAAAATTGCTTTGTAGGACACAACACTTTCATTATCTTTCAGAAACATAACACAATGTGACATTGAGAAGAGGAAACCTTTATACATTGCTGAGATTATTCTGATTTGTTCACAGCACAACAATTACCTTGATTAATTTCAGCTCGGGAAGGGCCCAAGTTTTTTTTCTGCTGGGCATTTTTGGCCAGAAGTGTGTGCTTGTCATCACTGCCTGTGTCCAGCTCCGAGATGGTGACAGCCAGGATCCTGCAGAAGTTGGCCAGCTGCTGCTGGTCAAAGCTGGACACCAGGCTGGCCAGGTTGGGAATATCATCCAGCTGGATCATTTCCTGGGGAGGCAACAGCAGCTCAGTCACATGGGATGGTCAATAAGAGAACACATGCAGATCCTCCCTGGGGAGCTCTCTGGGCTATTCCAGTGCAGCAAAGGAGAAGCAGCTGGGATTTACAACAGCTGTCAGGCTTAGCAATTCCCAAAGTACAGATATCCATATTTTAAATACTATTTTTATATTTACAAAAAAATCTGGGGGCCTTTTTTTAACTAAAAAACCCAAAAAACCACAACCTGATTTAATACATAAATTATGTTTAGGTATTAGAAGTTTCAATTTTGTTTTCCAATCCTGTCTTTTCTTCAAAACTCAAAGATAAGAACTTCTAAATTATTTCTCACTCTTTTTATCAGAAGTTCTTTTTAATAAGAAGATGTTGAAAACAGCTTTCAAAAATAATTGTTCAGATAAACTAAGCTTGTTTCTTATCTCAGGAAGTACATCTACCTCAATCTTATTCTAAATAATAAAGTATTAGGTTACAGATGCCTGGCCTTCTCCACAAAATGCACACAGACTCCTTCCAATCAAGGTTTTCCCAAGGTTACACCTTGAGTATTTTACATGCATCACATCAGGGCACTGAGTTGCAACTGATGCTGGTGAGTAAGTTCAATAACCAGGTTTGTGCAGAAGATTTCATTGCCCTGTGTCCCCAGTCTACAACTTCTCAGAGAGGTGACAAACACCCAGGAATACACAGGAAACCTCCCAGATGTGAGGAAGACAAGTGAAGTATGTCAAATACAATCAGCAGGCAAGGATGAAAACTGAATTTATATGAGGTTCATTTTCTTTGTCTGTAATATGGGCTATTCTTCAATGACTCAGACCATGGGGACACAGCTGCCACCATTCTCTGAACTGGGTAAAAGCACTACAACTATGACACCACAGGAATAGTTTGGCTTCTTTATGAGAAGTGATTGAAGTTAATTACCACTGTGAACAGACAGGTTTCAAATAAGCTACAAGAAGTGAGAATGGCAGCTTTGAGGACTATCCTCAGACACTCTTCAAAGAAACAGCTCTCTTTCCTCTGCTGGGCTGAAAAGCCATACAAATGATATTAAGAAAGCAGTAACTAACCTTTTTAACTCCCAGGATATCTTCAATGAGCGTTGCAGTTTGTAGGAATGTCTTTTTGTTTGTCATCAGTGTAAACAGGAACAACACAAAGTCATTTCTCTCTGCCAGCCGCCTTGTGACTCCTTCTGTCTGGAAATGAGCACACACAGGCCCAGTGAGAGCCCACCGCGAGCAGCCACATGGCACAGCACAGCCAGGACAGCCCTACAGATGATGTGGTGCTGAGCCAGCTGCTCCTGAAACCAGGGAATGTGTTTGTGGGAACAAAAACCATCTCCAGTCCTGCTTTGGAGTCACTGTGGCGCTGGCAACAATGCCAGGATGAGAGGCTTCACCTCAAGGCAGCTGTTTCCTTGTCTGAATCTGAAGCCAACCCTGCCTGCCTGGGCACACACCACTGGGGCTGGGCTCTGCTTGGCATACAAACTGTGACCAGCTCCATGCCATGGTGTGCACACACAGCAGCTCCTAAACCCTCAGTGTGGGAACCCAAAACATCCATCTGGCATTCCAGGATGGTCAGGACACCTGCCAGGGGGCTCAGAAGCCGTGGCACAGAGCCCAAGGTGCCTGTGGTTTTGATTATGACCCATGGAGCAAATTACCAACCTTAGATGAAGATCAGCAAGCCACAACAATTTAGGTAGAATAACAGTGAAGTTATCACGGGGTGGAAAAGTAGATTTTGGGGTTTTGGTATGGGGGTTCAGGAGGCAAGATGGAGGGAACTGGGCCTGTCCAGCCTTTCTCCTTCTTCCTCTTGGCCTCCACCTTCTGCTGTGATGGTGGCACTTTTAGATTGGTTTAGAGTAGAAGCTCACTGTCTAACAGAGGTGACAGGTTTTGTAAAGTAATTGTAAACATCGTACATATAGCTTTTAGGATAAAGACATAACACAGCCCTGGGGGCAGGCAGAGTGCCTGGAACTGTCCTGCTGGATGGACCTTGGCAAGGCAGGACAAAATTTTTTATAGATAAGATACAATAAACAACCTTGAGACCGAGAAATGAAGAGCCCTGACTCTTTCTTCAAGCACTGGGCTGAGAAAAGAGACTTTCCAACTTTTCTCAGGGTCACTCTAACAAGCTAAAGATCCTGACACCTCAGCACTGCTGTCTGAGCAACACAGATCGAGCACTGGCCTAAAAGAACGGGGTGATGAACCCCAAAGTCAGATTGAGGCATGGAAACCCAAGTTTAAGGCTGCCTTTCATGCTCTGAGCTCTGCTGAGAGTACAGCCAGGCTTTCCTGGAAGGCACAGCGACATCCTCACTGCTTTCAAAGCTGTGTTTTATCCACGAGACACATTCCCAGGGCTCACAGAACCAGACTGACAAAGATAATTCCCCAGTATTTACAGATAAGCATAAAACCAGCTAATATTGCCCACAGACCAGTTCTGTGATCCTGGACACTTCTCCTCCAATTCCTGCAGTAATACCCAAAGTGAATTAAAACAGATCAGCTAGTCCAGAAATTACAAACTTGGTTTTTAGCTTATCATGCTATTCTCAGTTTGCAAAAGTTGCATTACCTGCAGTTAAAAAAATAAATCATCCAAGCCAAGGAAAAAAGTGTTCCCTCTCTTCCCTGTCCCATGTGTACACAGATCCTTATCAGTGAGACATGATCTACTAAGACTCAAACTCTGGAGATTAGACTGATGTTTTTGGAAGAGCTCCAAGCCACTAATTGGCTCTTTTTAAAATTTTTGTTAAACAGTGTTCCCTAGGCTGTGGCATAATGAAGTGTGTGATGAAGTAAACAATCCTGAGGATGTTCCCTGCATGCATAATCTGAGGCCTCTGCTTTTAGCTTCAGGATTTTAATGACAAGGTATTTCTTTAACCAGCACTTTCCTTTGCACTGATCTGCCATGACTGGACTGAACTAAAATCCAGCACATGGAGTTGCAGGATCAAATTCAAAACCCTTTGCCAGCCCCAATTCTGAACAAGACCAGCTGTGGCTGGGAATAACAGGCATCCATTCTCAGCTTCAGATTTTAAACTGCAACATTAACAAAGGCTGGCACAGCTTTCCTATGGAAACACAGAGACAGAAAGATCCAAACAAGGGAACTTAAGCTTGACAATGCAGGTCAGAAAACAAATTATTTGAGCAACACATCAAAATACGGAGTGATGCTGTATTTAACTGAAGGAATTTTAATGTAAAGCTTCAAAGTTTAAATTACACTTAAAAGAGTCTGTTCATTGTCTTTTCAAGTAGCACATGTAAAAAGTGACCAGAATATTTGTACTTACACATATACAGGTGTTGTACAGTATGCTTAAACAGTCCTTGATGAGGTCATCACTTACTGCAAAGGAGAGAGCAGACAGTCAGCAGCCCTTCCCTGCCAAGGAACACCCCTGGCATGGGAGGGACATGGAGAGCTATGGGATGGGTGACAACTCCAGGCTGCCAGCTCAGAGGACACATGCAAATGCCTTATGGCATAGAAGCCACAAGAAACACTCTACACCCAACCTGTTCACATGTTAAACTATTGTTGTATGGGGAAAAAATGTCAGTTCACGCAGTTTTCTCCACTGGAAACTCATGCTTGTTTTCTCAGCACCTGGACTTCATAGAAAAACTTCCAATCTGCTTTGCCACAGCATTTTAATATTTAAAACATGTTTTCAGTACAGACCTTCAATTGCCTAAATCTCCAGTTGAAGTCACTTCACCTTTGAAGTGACTTTTCACCACGACATTCCCTTCCCTCAGCAGGGCTCAGGGAACCAGCAGAATCCCAAACAGGGGAAATAAAAACACTGCAGCCAAGCTGCTCCAGCAGGAAAGTTGAGCTGAAGTCACTGCACCCCCTGTCCTTACAGCAATGTGGAAATGAGCAGTCATGTAACAAAAAGCATGCTGTTTTCCTGAGCTACTCATCTTACAATCTTTGCAGCTCCCATTACATAAACAACGTTTTGTGGCTTATTATTAAGAATTTTTCACTGTAGCTGTAGCCACAGGAACAAGAAGAGTTTCCAGTGATTGCAGATTTAGTGCTTTGAGTCAAGTTTGTTGTGCTGAGTGCTTGAAGCTCCGGAACTGTGCCAGAAACAGGTGACTCTCCCAAATCCCAGCACAAATCAGTACCAGGGAGAACAAAGAAACAGTGATTCACTCCTAAATGAATCAACAGGAAATTGCTGGGATGGAAAGAGAATAACAGAAAAATAGAACAATTTCTGTCTGAAGCAGAACCGTCAGGCAAAACTGGGGAAAAGAAAGAGATAAACCACCTATTTACTTACTTTTCTGCTTCTTTTTCTGTGTAATAAGAGTTGGTCTCATAAGAATTTCTACTAAAAGCTGTAAAAATAAGACAAGGAATTAAGGGAATGATCACTGAGATACAAATAACCAATTAATTTGCCAATGACAAACCCAAACCTGTTTCTGCTTAAGTCACAGAGATGAATAATGAAGGCTCTACAATCAAACCCCCACTGGTGTCAAAATCATATTGACAAATTGTAGTTGCATTTACCCTGAAGAAACACTAAGAGCTGTACAAAATAATCTCCCACTGGCAAGTTTTAAAAGAATTTGAGCTTGCAAGGAATGTAATTTCACATGCCTCCAGATAACATCAAGGATGGTGATCACACATCTCTTAAAATAAGGAATCTTTAGCAATAATCTGCAAAGAGATGCAAATTTTCCAAAGGCTTTCCCTAAATCCTGCTGGGCTTCAAAAACATTTCAGGTCCAGACAGAATTTAGCAGCTCCAGATTTTATCTTAGCACCAAAAAGCCACTGCTTGTGTACAGGATCCTGTATGTATATTTACATTTATATTTCTATTTAAGGAATATAATCAGCTTTCCAAGACCAAGACTGTGGTTCTGACTGATGTAGAACTCATCTTTATCTGTACCACTGGTTTAGCTTAAAACATTTGAAAAAAACAGCACTTCATTTAAAAATGAAATTTGGCAAACAGAAGGAACTGATGACTTCTGCAAGAACTACTGCAAATGCTGTTGGTTTTAAAATTCAGCTTAAAATTGTTGACAGCAATGCAGGCATCACACAGTCAGTGCCAACTCACAAGATATTTAGAAGTTTACAACTTGATCTATTTGTACCATCTTCTTTTAATGAACTATTGATTCAGACACAGAGGAAACCACCTTGACATCACTCGAGGCTACATTAAAAGCACCAACAAATAAATAAATAAATAGGCAGCTTTTAAGAGGAATATGCATTTTTAGCAATATTTGTAGTAGTAGCTGTAGCATTAATGGGGTAGAGAAAAATGACTGCAGTAATACAGATCTCATATTATTGGCTTGTGATTTAGGAGAATGCACACCTCAAAGTTTGGGGTTTATGCTTTAATTCTTGGGTTTTCTGCCTCTCACCAGAGGCAGAAGGAGTAGAAAGTGAATTATCAGATCATGTTTCTTGGGATGGGGTTACATTTAGGAATAAAATCCATGAGGTTTGTGTATTTGCACTCTCAGGTGTTTATTTTACATGGATCCATATAAAGGGAGGAGCCAATTAGCTGGTTTTGTTCTTCCTCAATGCAAAGGCTGTCAGAATCCAAAAATATTTTAACTCTCACACATTATAGCCTAGAGAGTACACTGCAAACTGAGTGTCCTTCAAAGTTACTCATGTTCCACAGCTCAAAATATTGCAACATAAATCAGCACATGGCACACACAGCACCAGCAGATCAAACTTCTTCCCTTTCAAATCCTAGAGTAGGATTTTTGAAAACACAGCACTGGCTTCCATCACTGCCTTTAATCACCTTAAACCCACTTCTATCCAAATCTCTTGACCATAACATCAGGTAATTACAGTGGATCTGATATTTACCATCTCCAGTCCAAGGGGAAAAAAGCAACCAAGCTCCAACCAACCAAACCAAACAAAAACTTGTCCCCAACACACAGAGATTCTGTGCACTCTGTTAAAATCATTTATACAGAAGCACCACTATTTCCCTTTAAAAACAAGGGGAATTTAAAATATTTTCATAGTGTTCTCATTTGCTTGGGTAGCTGAAGGCTTTTGCCCTCAACTGACAGCAGCAACTAAACCAGTGCTCATTTCAAAACATAAACAGCAGCTTTAAGCAAAAGCAAGCTTTTACTTGTGTAAAAAATAAAATAACAAAAATGTTATTTCTGTTACAAAGACAAAACAAAAAAAAAAGTGACAAAAATAAATAGTAAAATCTGTTTAGTTAAACTAAATAAAAACAGAGTATCAATTAGTTCACTGGAAAATACAAATAATACATTTCTAATGAAAGCCAAGCCACAGTTGGGCACCATAAAACTGAGCAAATGGGTATTTGTGCAATGTAGAATTAAAGCAAATAAACAAAAAGATAAATTGCCAAAATATCCACAGAAACCTTCCAGTTCTGCTTAATAACTTTGCCAGAGATGAAACAATAAACACAGACAACCTGGCTAAGACAGAGCCCTGGTGTGCTTCAACTGCCACAGATCCCCCAGTGTTAAGTGAAATTCTCACTGCTCCAATGCCAATTGTGTCATTTTATCTCACAACCAGCAATCATCTGAAACTGTCTTAATTCAGAACTAAAGGTCTAATCTTTTTTAAGATAAAAAAAAGACTGACTAAAGAAACAGCCAGGTATTCTGTATCATATAAGAACAAAACACCTCACTTTGGATGTAACACCTTGAAAAATACACCCTTTTCCTATTTTGATTAACAGAAAGTGGCACAATT
The DNA here is from genome assembly GCA_013398715.1 of Nesospiza acunhae. Lineage (NCBI taxonomy): Eukaryota > Metazoa > Chordata > Aves > Passeriformes > Thraupidae > Nesospiza > Nesospiza acunhae. The sequence goes on along the minus strand of VZSU01000104.1, from coordinate 24,349 downwards.
CTAAAGCTTAACATTAAATTGGTGAAGTCATTCTGCAGCTTGCATTTAGAAGCTTCAAAGACCTCACTGAAGAGATTTTTCAGTGGGATGATTATCATGCAGATCTTTTGATACCAAAAAAAACACACTTACATCGACTCCTCCAAACAAATCAAATGTGTATGTGTTTGGGAAACTGGACTCTTGAGCAGCTTTTCTGTCTTCTGTGACATAAACCATGGCTTCCATCGAGAGAAGTGGAGAAATTTCCTGCAAGAAGGAGAAAAATAAAGAGATGGTTCAAAAAGAAAACTGTTCATCACTATAAACACAATTATCTTCCACTATCTGTGTGATCCACTGACTAATCATCACCTGCACCCTCAGCTCTTACTAACCAGCCAATTTCTGACAGATATCATCATGCAGACAGCTTAAGAAATTAATACAGTATGATCACAGTAGACTTTAAAGAAAGCCACAACAAAATTATCTGAAGCTTTAGGAAGAAGGGTGCAGCAGTACCTTTAGGATGCTTTGGCACTGGGAGAAGTCGCTGTTTGGGTGGCTGTGCTCATACAGCTTCTGCAACAGCAAGGGGATCCCATTCCATTTTGCCTGTTTATCTCTCTCCTTCAACAAGGCCTCTGTGATCTGCAAAGAAAAAAGAATGTGATTCCCATATATCCAGTGTTTCATAACCAGGAAAATAACCTTATCACCTTCCTGGAAAAAAAAGCTCACAAAATCCAGTGTCGCCCTGATTTTTTAAGATTTTCTAAACCTTCTGATGTTTACATTCTTGTAGAAAAACTTTCTCACACACTTTCTGTAAATAACTCATTGTTTTGCATTCCTTTATGGAGGAGGAGAAATTTGATGGACTGTTGGTTTGTGCAGTGACCATGGAGAGGGGGCACTGTCACCCTCCAATCCACTTTCACTTTTGGAAAACTATAAATGTTGGAGTCAGAAAATAAATTTCCCTTTTTTCCACCTTGAGAGCAGCGGTATGTGTCATGTTGTTTCGTATCCTATAGTGACAATCCAGTACCTCTTTCCATGCAGCAATTTATGTAGAACAGGTAGCTGCAGAATTTTACAGATGCAAAGTATCTTAAGTAGCAAAGAGCTTAAAGCAGATGTCATTTAGAGTACATAATCTCATTCTGTATTTTTATATCTATTGTGTATTTTAAAATGGCAGCACATTAGTCTCTAAACAATTCCATTAGCAGAACTCCAATTGACAGGTCAGTGAAGGAGGAAATGGGTGCCCTGACACTGTCTCAAATTACACTGGTCTGAGGTGCAGAATGCTGAGGATGGGAAGGCTTCATTACTTGATGCATTCAGCTAGAAAGGAGTATTTCCTCAGCCAAGTCCCTGAAGTCATTGGTCACAGCAATGACCCAAACCACAAAGGTTTACTAGCAGGAACATATCAAAGAGAGAAAATTCCCTCTGTAGTCTTGGGCTGGCTCTAAATGGAGATCACCAACTAAATCAGCAGAACAACAACACTGGCATTATTCTGAGAAACAGGCTGCAACCACAAAAAAGAACACTTGGCATTTGCTACTATAGCTGTCCAAACTTTCTTCAGTGTTCCTCCTTTTTCCCTTAAGTAAAAACAAACAAAAAAAATCTTAATATTCATCACTGTGTTTAACACCTAAAAAAAAAAAAAAAAAGTAGCAGCACAAGACTAAAATATTCTGCTTAAAATCCACAAAAGATGCTTTGAAGTCTGAATACTTCCAGGTTAATGCCACATCTGTCAAGGAGGAGCTTAGGACATTCAATTAAAATCCACTATCCAGACAATGCTGACCAAAACTTTAACTCCTTTTCTCTTTGATACTTCAGAGCTGCCTACACCAACCCCAATACAGGGACCTATACAGGGGAGAAGGTAAAGCAAAAAACAATTCCAGCAGGATTTCTGTCTGGGTTTACAAATGTTTTATGTGCCCTCCAAATAAAAACAACCAAATAAAGAAAACCCCAACCCTCTGGCCAGCACCTCAAGGCAAACCTTAGAAAACAGAATATCCTGAGCTGGGAGGGACCCCCAGGATCACCGATGGCAGCCCCAGCCCTGCACAGACACCCCAACAGCCCCACCCTGGGCATCCCTGGCAGCTCCTGGAGCTCTGGCAGCCTCGGGGCCGTGCCCATTCCCTGGGGAGCCTGGGCAGTGCCAGCACCCTCTGGGGAAGAGCCTTTCCCTGAGCTCCAGCCTGAGCCTCCCCTGACACATTTGTGGGTTGGCTCTCAATCCCAGGCTAAACCCCTAAGCTGCTCTTGTTCTGCACCTTTCTGTGGTTAAGTGACATTTCCCTGCCAGCTGCTTAAATCTCACTTATTCTTTCAGCCAAGACATGGTTCTCAGACACAGCTCAGTGCACAATTCCAAAGGATCATTGAACTCCTGATTAGACAATTATATGCAAATATACTCCAACTCCTGGCAGAATTTAACCCTTTGGTCTCTGGTTATATAGAAGACCAGAAAACTGATTCAAGCTGAGAACTCAGCCTGGCAATGTAGCTGATGTGGGTCCTCATCCTCTTTGTAAGATTCCCAAGTACTCAGGATTCTTTCCTGGTGAAATGCTTCAATTTTTAGGTAAATAAGAACTTTAAATAAATAAGAACTTCAAGGGTTTTGGAGTACCAGGTCTTCTTGCTACAAGAAGTGATTGAAGCAGCATGAGCACACCTGAGACAAAATTCTCTCCAGTTTTTAACTTTTCCCTGCTTTCTGAATCAGAGGAATAAACCAGCACTGCTGGAGAATGACAGTTTCCTTCTGTGCAGGAGAAATAGCAGAGGATCAAACCAAAAAGCCAAAATCACTTCTCATCAGCTGGGCTCTTGGTCAGCTCCTTGGAAGTCACAGATTCCATTTCCCCTTGAGAAACCAAGCACAGAGTGAGCCAAAGGAGCTCTACCACTGCCCCATCCCAGGTGTGGGAGGAGGACAAACCCACAGGCAGTGGGAGGAACG
>VZSU01000104.1:0-21273 GCA_013398715.1 Nesospiza acunhae | reverse complement strand
AGAGTCCAACTCTCCAGCTCCAGCTGATGTGGAAGATACCAGAGGCAGGGATGACATGCACAGGCTGCCATCACAGGCTCCAGCAGCACAGAGCAGAATTCAGCACTTAAATGCTCTCAGGAAAGGCCAAAGCTTTTAATTAACATTAAAACCTTGTGCTGGGTTTAACACCACACTGTTAATCACATGTATGCTTCTTGGTTTGGGGCAGGATCCATCTGAGCCATCTCCACTCCCATTTCTCTAATAGCAGAGCTTCCTCTCCCTGCCCCAGGCTCTGAGAGGCAGCCACAGGAAACTTTCAGAACTGAAATTCTCAAAGAGTGAAGCAAATGTTTCCTTACTCTCATCATCTTTTATCTGCTTTCAAAAGAAAAAAATTAAAAAAAGGTTTTCTTTCCCTTGATTTAACACATCTTTGGTTTCACTGCAAGCTCTGGCTTGTGGTCCCTGCTCTGTATTTGAGGCTACCCTGGCTCTGGATATTTCCATTGTGGCCGGCTGATATTTGCCAATGCAAAGATTTTTGGATTCTGGGAAGGGATTAAAATTCAATCAGACTTTGTGGAGCTGTCTTTCTTCACAGCCATTTTGGTTAAAAACGGCATCTCCTGTTTTCCATAACAGCAGCTAGTCAATGCTTTTCATTTATAAGCAAAAATGGTTTTCTTTTTGGGGAAATTTTACTTATTAGTCATCAAAATCAGCACTGGGGCTTTTCGGGCTCCTTTCCTCTATGGAATTTTTTGGTCTCATTCAAGCACAAAAAGTGCAATCCAACACTGACCTTCTTCATTCACTGCAAAGCTCTGGATAAAATACCTGAAATCTTGCAACAAAACTTGAGAAGTTAGGTAGCATCTAGCAAGAAGTAGAGGCTGTAGCAGCCCCGCTGGAAGAGGTATCCATGAAAAAGCAGGATCTCCCCAATTGCTGGCAGCTGGGTTTGGAATTGTCATGCCTTACTGGTGTTATAACACGCCAGGAAATAAGGATCACTTCTGAGAAAACAAGAGCAGCAGCACAAACTTCTGTAAGAGGCAGGTACAGCAAACCAAACTGGTTCAAACAGGACTGCACAGTCACTTCCCAGACTGCTGTAACACATCCCACTTGTGGCTCACGAGCAGAGAAACCCCAGGACAGCACACCGGGGCACTCTGGAGTGGTTCTGTTCCAGGCTGATCCCTGCAAACACAGTGGCACACAGCAGCTCATCCAGAGCTCCCAAGCTGTGTCCCAGTCCACAGCTGTCTGTACAACCTTGGTTTTACACCTGTGGTTTCCTGAATGCTGCTCCCCAGGCAGGTGATCACCACCTCACCAGGACCATCCGTGTCCCCCTGCTGCGGCCATGCCATGAAGCCGCGGCATTTGCTGGAAGGGCAATCAGAGACCTTGGAGAGGATTTAAATTCAGAGATAAAAAATGTGTCACCAGCCCACCCATGCCTGCAAGGTAGAACAGACTGAGTGGTTTTCTCTTTAAAGACTCCTAAGGAACTGGAGCTCAGGATTTCCCAGGAGGTTACTCCAAAGGCTGATAACTACCATGGGAACACTTTCCAACTACACAGTTTAAGTAACTTCTGGGCATAACTTTCCCAGACAGTATACAAAGGGCTGAAAAAAGACACTGCACACAACTGTAAGTATTTAGTATAAATTTCTTTCTAATCCTACTGTCTTTTAAATCCTTTCAAAAATGACAGAGAAGCACAGAATGCCCAATCTTGGAAGGGACACACAAGGACTGTCAAGCCCAGCCCCAGCCCGGCACAGACACCCCAAAAACCCCACCCTGGGCATCCCTGGCAGCTCCTGGAGCTCTGGCAGCCTCAGGGCCGTGCCCATTCCCTGGGGAGCCTGGGCACCCTCTGGGGGAAGAACCTTTTCCTAACATATCCAGCCTAAACCTCCCCTGATGGCATCGATTTGCATGCTAGTCAATAAATAATTATGAATAATACCTGCATCTTCATGAAGTTATACATTAATATTTGCCTAAATCCATCCCTTGATCAGTCTAGTCTCCCTTTTACTTGTCCCCTCCAATTTGCTTGTCCTCCAGTCACAGGAACAGCTCTCCCCCATTCTGTGTCCATGCCCTGGCAAGAGCTCAGCATTGCCAAAACATTTCTTACTGCCCTGAGATCTCCTGGAGCTAAAGTTGCTCCCAAATCCTTCCCCTTCCAGAGGGGATTTTCCTGCTCACCTCTGTTCCCACATTGTGACAATTTTCCTTGCCCTACAAAGCAAACCTCTGATTTTCCTAAGCTTGCCTCCACCCCTGTTCTGAGCTGTGGTCAGTGACACCTCTCTGTGTCTTCCCAAAACTGCTGAGCACCAGCAGTGGTGACAGCAACAGAAATACCAGGAGCTAATCCTCCCTTTGCTCTCCAGGGCAGGGCAAACAGTCTCCTGATAAAATTGTGACTCTATTTCACATTTTACCCTTCAAACATTACACTGTCTTGCTGAGTGCTCACTGCAGGAGGGTGTTTGCTGTCATCTTTCAGAACGCAAAACCAGTGACTCAGGTGTCCAGGCATCCTTCACAGCACTGAAGGGTTCCTGCTGTGACAGACTTCACAGCTATGACACATCACTTACAAGGTTTTTTTAATTCAATTTCTCATTGCAACCATACATTGACACTGGAAGTGCTTTTAAAAAAAGTAGAATTTCCATTCTTGGGATTTTCCATGACCACTTCTGAAGTATCTATTCAAATGTCTTGAAAGTTTAAAAGGAAACAGGCACAAGATTATGGATCTCAACAAAGAGACGCAAGCACATGCTCTCTACGTATTCTTAATAAAATTGAAGCCTTTGCATATCCTTTCCTCCAAGCCTTTAAAAAAACCCAGGAAACTAATATTTGTGCAATTAAATGTTTAATTTTCCTCTGAACAGTAATAACTTAGGAAGTAATCTTTGACAGACTGCCAGGAGAATGATTATTCAGGATTTTGGGGAGCGCCCCACCATTCCAGCTCTGCACTGCATTTCCCTTTCCAGTTGCTGACAACCATCCATCAGCCTGGCTAAGCTGTCTCCTTCCTCACACAACTTTTCCCACAAAAGCCTGTAACCAAGGCAAATGACCCTGCAAGTTTTGGTTTGAACACAACAGCTCTGCAGGAACACAGCTGCTGGCCCACGGAGCAACTCTGGAAAGCATTCCAAGGGAGAAGCTGAGCACTGCAGCTCCAGGGCAGAACACACTGTGGTCAGTCACAGCTGAGCTCTGATCAAACACAGGCCGCACAAATATTAATCCTGAAAGGAAACTCTGCTGGGAGAAGTCCATGTAAGAGCACTTATGTCCAACCTCTCTCCAGCTCCTTGATTCTTCAAGTGCAGATCAAGATTCCTTTAGCTGGATTCCCTGTTCCTCCATCCTCCCCAGCCCTGCATGGGCCCCCCCCATCCCTTCTCCTGCCAACCCAAAAGCCAGGCACGAACCAACCCAGGGACACATTGTCCTAGGAGAAAACATGCCAGAGCTTCCAGCCAGGCCTAACCATTCCCACAGCTCCCAGACTACAGCTCTGCTCACCAGAACTGGGAGAAGAGCTGGTCTACCAAGACAAGGAACAAGTCTCCTGAATCTCCAATCCCCACATTCCAACACAGACCTTTAATACCAGCAGCTCTCCAAATCCACTTCAGGATCTACCAGATCAGAACAGAGCTATTAATATTTGCTTTGCTGACCTTCCTCTCAGAGAAAAATAAATCAACTAATATCTATAAGTACATTAAAATTATATTAACTTCTTAGTTACTACTTTCCCTTAGAACTTTCTACGTTTCTTCTTTAATTCATTTTGAAAGAAAACAAAATCTGTAGGGCTTTCTAAGAAGAAGCAGAGGGATAGGGAGCATCACATCTACATTTTTCTTCTCACTCATCTTCAGCCACACAAAAAAAATCAGACACCAACACAGCTTAAGTCCAACACAGCCACTTTTTGAGCATTTCTAGCGCATGACAGAGCTCTGGTCCTGTTACATAACAAAGGCACGTCCAGGCTTTTCAACACTCCCTCACTGTCCTCCCCTGAAGAGCCCTAAGCCTGCTAACACTCAAGTGGATTATATTCACGTGAATGTTGTTTTGTTGGTGCTCTTGTAAGGAGGAAACAAAAAATTGACTCAAAACCAAAATCTTTTCCCAGGGTTAGGAAGCTACTCCTGCTGATAACCTGCAATGGCAGGAGATGAAATCTGGATGTCTGGGGAAGAAAATGTTTTCCTTCCACAGAGCTTTTTTAGAGCGGATAGGGACTATCCTGCTAAAGGAAGTGTCTGCTCCTAGGGAGAGCAAAGCATGAAATACAGCTGGAAAAATTGACTCCTTTTTTCCATTCTGATTGTTTCAGCTAAGCCCTGGCAATCCTATGAGGGTGAGAGCAGTGCTGACACCCAGCTCTTGGGACTGCAGCAGGAGCACATTGGTTTGTCAACAAATCCTTGGTTAGTCCATTATTACACTGCTCTGTCCACAGGGATTCCCAGAGCTGCACCTAAATACCCTCTGGTTTCATGCCATATCCATGTTGGTCACAGCTGCCTTGCAGCAGATGAAGTCTGCACCTTCTTGCTAAGCAGATTTGAGCCCGATCAGCTGAGCCAGAGTGTTCTTGGCTTTCAAGGAACAGCAGCACAAACTTGTCCCAGAGCCTGTGATCCATGGCACAGCTGTGCCCCAAGAAGGACAACACACCAGGCCCCTCACAACCAATATTCTTCCTTGTTAGAATTGTGTCACTTCTGGAAAGCTCTTCTGCCACTGGCTCACCAGCACCTGCAAAGCCCCTTGCACTGTGCTCAGAGCAGGGCAAATCCTGATCCAAGGTTATGCAATCTGATACCAACACTGAGGCTTGTGTGCAGGGCAGCAGCTGATGCCAGCAATATGGATAAAATGGATACAGGAACAAATAATGGCAGTATCTACTGAAATCTGCTTTAGCTAATCAACTTCTTATCACAGAATCATTTAGATTGGAAAAGACCTCCAAGACCAAGAGTCCAACCTGTGATTTATCCCCACCCTATCACCCAGCCCAGAGCACTGAGTGCCATGTCCTGTTGTTTCTTGGAATCTCCAGGGACGGGGACTCCATCATCTCCCTAGGCAGCCCCTGACAATACCTGATCCATCCTTTCCAGGAAGAAATTCCTCCTGTTGTCCAAGCTGACCCTCCCCTGGGCCAGCCTGAGGCCGTTCCCTCTCCTCCTGTCCCTGTTCCCTGGGAGCAGACCCCAACCCTCACCTGGCTGTCCCCTCCTCTTAGGAGTTGTGCAGAGCCAGAAGTTCCCTCTGAGCCTCCTTTTCTCCAGGCTGAGCCCCTTTCCCAGCTCCCTCAACCACTCCTCATATGACTCTCCAGCTCTGTTGCCCTTCTCTGAATAATTTATTATTAATAATAAAGCAAGACACCAACTGGCAAGGAAGCCAAGGGCTCTGGATAGGTGAGCACAGAAGGAACACTCAGCGATCCAGATTTCAGAGCCTCAGCTGACCTCAAAACTGCCAGATATTCAGGAGGCTGCTGCTGTCAAAAATGCTTTTATGTCCCTGTAAGATCAGAGTGATGAACTTTTAGATGCAGGCCTCAACAGTGATCCTTCCCAGCTCACAGCTAAGCCCCTACTTTCCTCATACAAAAATGGAGCTTGAGATCACCTAAGAATAGCACACAAAGCTTTGTTCAGGGCTAAATGCCACTGAACAGGCACCCCAGCACGGAACTGTGCTCCTCAGTCTCCCTGAATTAACATCTTGAGAAGGGTTTCCCCTCCCCACAGGACACCAGCAGTGCAGTCCAGGCAGCACATGACCCAAAACTTCCTTCCAAAACACAGCTAGGAAGTGCTTCAAGGACACTCTCATGACTTGCTCTGCACCCCAACACAGCAACCTGACCTGCTCTCAGTCTCTGCAGGAACAAATCAGTAGAGAAATGTAAGCAAGGGCTCCCACGCTGCCACTGAGGAGTCAACTGCAGGAAAACTGGGAATGTTTTGATGAAAAATAGAACTTAAAAAAAAAAGCAGCCAAAACTGCCTTGTGCTTCTTTAAAAGTTACATCAAAGTGTTTTATATTTAGATCATCTACAAACAAAAAACTGATTCAAGGTAAAAGTAAAGAGACACGGAATTCATAAAGTTCAAAATCATTCAGGGAGTTATTCCCCCTGCCTTAGCTTAAGCAAATCACAGAATGGTTTGGATTGGGAGGGACCTTAAAGCTCATCCAGTGCCACCCCTGCCATGGCAGGGACACCTTCCACTGTCCCAGGGTGCTCCAAGCTTGTCCAACCTGGCCCTGGACATTCCCAGAGATCCTGGGGCAGCCCCAGCTTCCCTGTGCCAGGGCCTGCCCATCCTCACAAGGAAGAATTTCTTCCCAACATCCCATCTAACCCTGCCCTCTGTCAATTTGAAACCATTCCCCCTTGTCCTGGCACTCCATGCTCATACACAAAATGATTTACAATACCCTCCTATGGCATTTATGAAGTTGTGGGAGCTCTATGTGCCCAAGCTTTAACTCTCAGGGCAGCACAAGGATGCCAAAATTTTTTAAGCAAAACCAAACCAAACCCCAGAAACAAAAACCCCACCTCAATTTTGGGCATTATAAGGAGGATGAAACCAGCAGAGGTTTTCTTGATTGGTATAAAAGCTAAAAAGCCTAAAATGAAAAGAGTATCACTGCATTCTTCAAGCAAACCAAAGCCCAGAGGTAGAAGCACCATCCTACAGACAAGAGAGGTGCATAAGGGTGGTCCAGGTTTACCTGACTGAAACTGCAGTGGCTGAGGAGGTGCAAGAAAGAAAGAGTGCAGAGGTGGACAGGTAAGGCAGTGAGACAAAGTTTGTCCATGTGCTGTAGGAAATCTACTCCTAAAACAATCCCAAGGAGAAGAATCAATACAGGTTCATGTTGATGCAAATTACTGGCTCTTCTTAAGGATTAACCAAACGAGTAGCTGAGGAAGCAGCAAAATAAGGACAAAATATCTGTAAAAAAATACCTGCTCTTTTACCTCTCTGCTAGAGAACGAGGCACAAACATTCATGATAAATATGATGCCTCAGGATTTGAGCTTTTCTATTTTTCATACATTTGTAACCCTGCAGTTCTTTAGTGTATAACTCCAAACCCCACACACAGTGTGAGCTGCTGCTTTCCCAGTTTGGGCAGACACAGCAATTCCTCTCCAGGCCTGGCAGTCAAGGACCCCTCACTGCCTCAGGGCCCAGAGATGGAAACAAAAGTGAGTTGGGGGAGCAAACCTGGGGTAAATGACTTCATTGCCTTAAGCTGTAATTGGAAGATTAACCCCAATATGCAAATGGACCAAACTTATAAAAGTGTAAAACCTGTGACCCGTGGTTCATTTTATGGGTGGACCTGGGGGGCTTTGTCTGTCTTGACTACCTGAAGGCCCTTCAATAAATAGAACTGCTTTTTATTCCCTAATTTTGTCTGGCCTCTGTTTTTAGGCAGTCCTGAAAAGGATCAAACAAATCTGCTCTTGATAATTGCTCAAAATTCTTGTTTATCAAGAAAAATGCTGTTGTCTGCACTATAAATTACAGAAATACCATTTTTTTATTCCATCTGACCTCTCTTAAGATACTTCAGCTCAATAAATCAGCAAGTTCTGTATCTGTTTCATTTTCCAAGTCTTTGCACCATTTTGCATTTAACCTTCAAGAAAAGTGCCAATTATTCTCCATAAAAATAAATTAATAGTCTGTTATCCTTGAGAAGCTTTTCCAAAAAAGCCAGCACACCACAGGCACAGGCCCGGGGTAAGGAACTGATTTCATTCCTTGGTATTTCCCAGCATCATCAGCTGAGAAAGATGACAAATAAGAAATAGATCTGGAGCAGTTTCTCATAAAACCACCTGCGTTACCGAGCTAAAATGTCTCCTAAGCCTTAAAACCACGAGGCTGCCTTTGTGCAGGAAATACGTTTAAATTTCGATGCTGCATTGTTACAGTCCCAGGCACAGCTTCCTTTCTTTGCAGGGAAGGCCACACCGACCGAAGAGGCGGAGAAGGGCTGGGCAAAGGCCTGTGCTGCTCCTCGGGGCTCCCCGAGCTGGCTGAGGCCGGTGAGGCGGCGCACGGAGCCCGAAGGCACCGGGGCAAAACCCGAGCACCTCCGGGGAGCTCCGGAGCGCCGAGCCCGGCCTGGGAGCGGCCGTTTTACCCGCCACGGCCGCCATGGCCTCCGCGCTGGGGACACAAACAGCGAGCCCTCCCCTCGGCCCGCTCCGCCGAGTGCGCAGCCGCGGGACGCGCCAACATGGCGGCCGGAAGGGGCGCCCGCCGTGTGGGAGGGAGTGATGGGAGCCGCGGCCTGTCCGCGTTGCTGCTCCCTCGTGTGATATGTGGTGTGAGGTAATTCGTGTTTATATGAAACATATATGAAAGAAAGTTGTAAATAAAATTTTGTGTGTGTAACAAAAATCTAAACCGCTGACACTCAGGAGACAGATTGGCACATCGAAATTGTGAAACTCCAGATGGCAGCAAGGATAGAAAGCCTCATTAGCGAGCGAAAGGACGTTGCCGGTGAGGAGATGGGCCTTTCCCGGGGCTATCCGGGGAGCACCCAACAGCGATGAACACCTGATAAGTGTGAAAAATGCGTATTTTACCCAACACAGACCCCGAGAAAACCCCAGCTCACCTCGAATGTTTGTTTCAAAGACAGATGCATTGACATCAATATCGAAGTCCACCCCCTCCTGCAGCACGTTGACAACTCGCTGGAACTCGGAAACATTTCCCAAGATCTGCAGGGAAACAGAGAATCAGGCTTAGAGTTCGTGGAAAAACAAAGAGCAGCTCAATATTTGGGGCTGATTTTAGTTGGTTTTACTATTTGGTGACATCATTAACTACAGACATTACTATGAAAAATACGTATTTTATGATTGGCTTTTCGTAAATATTCAAATGAATATTGTATGTGTTGTGTTGGAAAGTAGTGCTGTATTAATTCTCTAAAGTAGTGTGTTAAATATAGTTTTGGGTTATAAAAAATGTTAAAATAGAAACAATGCTATGTAGGATACTTTTTTTTAAAGGAAGGACTTGCAGCGACATAGCAGCCACAGGACACCTGAATCTTTCAGAGAAAAAGAATTTATTGCCCTCTTATCAGAAGAAACGAACTTCTTCCCGCCTCGAAGGCACTGTCAGGATTCAGAGGAAGAAGCTGACACTGACCAGACAGAATCCTGTGTTTGAATGGAATTTATGCATCATGTATGAGGTGTATGAATATGCAACAGGTTATTGTTTTTAAGGGTTAATCCTCTGTTAACGTGGGTCCTTTTTCGGGCTCCTGCTGCCCAGAAAAAGGTACCTGGACGTCCATAACTCTTTATCTCTGTTGTCTCATATTGTCCTAATTCAAATTGTCCAAATTATAATTACTCTAATTGTAATACTATTTCTATAACCATTTTATTACTATTTAACTTTAAAAATTTTATAAACAAGTGATTGGCGTTTTTCACAATAAGCATCTTCAATCAAGATAACCAGAGTCGTCAGGAACACACATCTGAATACTGGATTCCCCTAACTCGACATCAACCCTCCCAGAAACATCATTGTCCAGCCCTGCACAGAGAAAAGAGACTTCATGCATATACTGAGTAACAAAAGAATGGAGGCACCTCTGCCTCAGGCAGAAAAAACTGTATAAAACAGCCCTGATGAGGACAGCACTTGTGAAGAGAGGGGATTCGATGTGATGGAGGTCGGATCCAGGTTCACCCAGCGCCCATCCCGGGCTCGACGTTGTCTCTTTGACTGTGGTTTTCGCAGACCGCATTTTCAATCGTGAAATAAAATCTATTTTTTATTAATCAGTAAATTGGCTTTATCGAATTTTACCTATAACACCCGCACCTCTGCCTCCCGCCCCGTTTCCATCCCAATGCCTTCATTTCCATCAGTGAGGCCCAGCCACACCCTTTTCTGTTTAAGGAAAAGATCACCGAGGACACGAATCAGTTTGTTTTTGTTAAAATAAAGGCTTTGTGAGATGGAACAACACTGGAACAAGGAACAGTTGAGGCTGTTCTGTGTTGTTCTGAGTCACCCAGCCCACAGCACTAATCTGAGATTAGCTCAGTTGGTCATAATACCAAAGTTTCAGTTCCTGTCTGGGCCACTGACTTGGAGTTGGACTCTATCATCTGTCTGGGTGCCTTCCTACTCAGACAATCTAATCAAGATCAATCTAATTACCCACAGTAGCCATGCACAGATGAGTTCTCCCAGTTCTAACCATGCTGAGGAATAACCTCATAACCCCAGTCTACAGCTCCTTGGTTCTGCTGCTGGAAGTTCCTGGATGAGGGTACCAAAATGCCCTGGTCAGGAGGGATCTAACAAGTTGGAGATCTGCCCTGTCCCATTATTTTCCTCCACCTCACAGCTGGGAAAATGCTGAGATTCAGGACCTGACCCAGCACTGAGCAAAGCTGTTGGAGAAAGCCTGGGGTTTGTTTTCTGCAGATTAAACAATGAAGAGTGTGTGAGATGTGAACAGCTGGAAAATAAAAAGATAACCTATGGTGAGAACAAGGATCCACTAACAAGAGCTTCCTCGTTGTCCAACAATGCTTGGTTTTGGGTTCTCCTGTCTCAGAAGGGCTGCAAGGGCTGTCAATGCAGAATTCCTGCACTGTCCCTGCTGCCATGGGAAAGAAGGACACAACCAAAAGCTCTGTAGCTTACCAGTCCTTTCAATATGCCTGTCCAACACTGCAAGTGTCTCTTACCACAGCTCATTCACAACTGCAACAGGATTTCTACCCCAAAGGGTAAAATGCAAACTTTATTTAACTTTACAGCACTAGTTCAGGTCAAAACAACAACAAAAATTACTTTCTCAAGGCAACCACACAGCAGCAGAGTGGGCACTGGTCCAGCTGTATTTAAGTATTTCCCTGCTCACAGGGATTTATTTCTCCTGTACCTCTAGCCCACTCATATAACTGTAGCTTGCTCCAACCTCCTCACTTTCCAGCAGGCTTGAAGAAACTCCATCACTTTTCTGCCCTGCTTTTGGTTTTTCCTTTAGAAAGAAAACATCTTGGTCACACTGATTCCTCCTTTCCTGGTCACCGCACACAGCTGTTGCAAAGACACCAATAATGTATTTAAAGGTTTGGATGTGCAAGTCAGCTGAACACAAGGAGGTTCATGAACATCTGCTCAGCTGCCTGCAGCACCAAAGCACAGCTGCAGTTTCAGCCTGGGCTCAGCCCCCTTCCACCCAAGCCTTGCGCATGGCTCGTGTTCAGTTCAGCTGGGGCACCCTGGAGGTGGCTGCACTGACTGAGGTACAGTGAAATACCAAAGGAGGGGGACCTAAGGGAAGTTAGAAAGAGGAAGGAAATGGGGAAATAAGAGATAAGCATTCTTTAAAAGGAAAGCAAGCTACATTTCCTAGTCTACCCTCCAGCTCAGTTTTCTGTCCAAACATTACCTGGACATTTAAAAAAGTGGTTTTCAGGCAGGAGGTACTGACTCACACTGATCTGAAACAGAGGGACTGAGCAATTTCCCATGTTCCAAGGGCTGCTCTCCCCTCATACCATCCTTCATGACCAACAAAACTGCACCTCCAACTCAAAATAAATAGGTTTTCTCCACTGGGCAGCAATTTTTCAACATGAACTATATGTTTATAAATTGGCCAGAGATAAAAGATGGAGCACACAGAGAGTTGTAGTGAAGCTACAGTAATTCCTCCTTTTCCCCTTATGACAAGAAACTCAGGCTCATTTTTATAGAACAAAGTAAGCCAGTATTTTTCTGTAAGCCTGTAAAACTCACAAAATGCAATAAAAAAGGTACATTTAACGTGTAGACCTTTCTTTTTCTGGAACACCTGCTTGATATTCAGGCAACCAACTGCTTTGAGATCAGCAGCTCAACAGCATTAACAGCTGGTATCTGAGTCATGGCTTAGAAAGGAGCAGTAGCAGAATTTAATGGGAAGTTGAGTTCACTTCATAATAGAATTCACATTGTGAGGTACCACACTTTCCATTATGAAACTATAAAAATATATTCCCAGAATCTGAAACAAGTTCAATAATTTAAACTGATGATGCAAAGCGGATCAGGTGTTATCCAGGAAAACCTGTCCCAGTACTGCAAGCTTGGAGTTAAAGGATTGACTGGGGCAACTCAGGAGGGAGTGTGAGCTTTTCTTAGAGTTTCTCTTCTCTCCAGCTTTCTCTGAAGAGGCATCTTTGGAGTCTTTAGCATTTTCTCCTTCACCATGGTCAGGAGCTCTTTTTAAAGTGAATTTCTTGGTTTTCTTCCGTGAGTAGAATTCCCTCATCAAGTCTTCCACCTCCCACTGCTCTTCCCTGCGCTTCCTACAGCAGTGCAGGGCAGCAGGGTCGATGGGATGAGCCTCAGTGTTGAAGATGTACCCTCCAGCATTCAGAACACATTCCCCATAGGGTGTGACCACCACGTCGAAGTCTGAGCCATCATTGTGGATGAAGTTGTCTGGGTCAAACAGCAGGTACAGGTATTTGATTGTTTCAGCCAAGAAGAAGGATTCCATGCGGTTATCCAGCCTGTGGTCCCTCAAGTCTTTGATCTACAAGAGAACAGAATGTGTTACAGTTACATTGAATTCAGTAAGTTATGAGTTTAGGGAGAAAAATAAAAGTAACTTGGAATTAATTTTAGTTAAACAGCACAGTATGACACCAACTCACCCTGTATCTTATCATAGAATGGCTTGGGTTGGAAGAGACCTTAAAAATAATCTCATCCCACCCCTGCCATGGCAGGGACACCTTCCACTGTCCCAGATTGCCCCAAGCCCTGTCCAACCTGGCCTTGGGCACTGCCAGAGATCCAGGGACAGTCACAGCTGCTCTGGGCACCCTGTGCCAGGACCTCAGCACCCCCACACTGAAAAATCTCATCCTAACATTTAAACTCACCCTCAGTTCAGTCTGGGCAAGGAGAATAGATTCCCATCATTTCCCCAAAGAAGAAAAAAAAATCATAAGGCTTTTACCTACTTACTCCCAATATTTTTAAAGAGTTTTTTGTAAAATAGAGCTTGATAGCATGTTTGAAATCCTCCATTAAATAACTTTCTAGAAATCACTCACTGTACTTCTTGCGTGTTTGACCAGATTTTCAAGGCATAGTGGGAAAGCAGAATCACACACCTGCCAGAAGGAGCCTGCATGAGAGTCCTCCTGCTCAGCTGCAACACTCACTAGAAATGCAGGAGAAGCTTCTGGTGCTTTCCCATGTTTTGGGCTCTAGGGCAACAGCCCATGATAGAATTTGGCCCACTGTGAGGAAGCTACAACCAGAAACATGACCAGCAATCACCAGAGCAGCTACAAAGAGAAATACAAGGGGCTTGTGGAAATAAAAGTCAAGTTTTGCCCAAAATGATTGTTTGAATCAATGACAAAACATCACTCATGAGAACACCTTCTGAAAGCTGATTTTTAGCAGCCCTTCAGCTGCCATGGCAGAGGATTTAGCACTCACAGTTGCAAAGCCACAGTCCACCTTGCTGATTTTCTCTATGGACTCCACAGCATCTCTCCCCAGCTCCAGCAGTGTGGGGTCTCTCGTGGCACGGTACAGATACATCGCGCTCTCAATCAGCTCTGCAAAACACCCAAACATCGCCAGCACAAAGATATCAAACCACACACACAGAGAACATGTGCTATTCCTTGAAGTAATTTAAAAATACTCCAGCATAATCAGGTGAACAGCCTGGCTTGCCTGGCTCCAAGCACAGATTTTCCTTTTCCAAAGGATGTGCTACAAAGAAATTCCCTCGAAGCAGCCTGCAGCAGCTCAGGTAAGAGTGACTAATGCTCCCTCCCACATTCAGCGAGTGGGAGAGAAACAGGAGACAAAAAGATTAATACTCAGATGTCAAATTTTAAAAAAAATACTTCTGGAAAGGATTACAAACAAGAAATTCAATCCTCAAAATAGAGTTTTTAAAGAATAGCGTGGAAATACTCTACACAGACAACATAAGCACCATGCTGTGTTTACTTACTAAAGCAACAGGTCTTTATACTTAAACACCTCTGATAGTTAGGGCTGATGAGTATTTTTGGTAGATTTGTCCAGTGTGGATCTCACGTAAACACCCAGACCAAAAGGAAGTTCATTATTCTCATTTACATTTATGGACCCACTAATCAATTTAATTTTGTTTTTTTTGGTCAGAGTTGTAAAAAATGAGAAAAAAAAGAGAGATCATTTCCTTACAGTATCACAGACAACAAAGAATTCCTCCTAGATGCAGAACTGGAACAGTCTACTCACAGTCACTTTCACTTGCTAAATTTAAAGGACACAAGCAGTCCCTTTAACATTTCACATGACTGAAGCATCCCATGCCAGACAATCTAACACTTAAACATATCAAATCCCACACTGTGAACAAAATTCATTACCAGGCCACCTTTCAACAGTAACACTATGGTTTGCTTCCTGTTTCCTTCCTGTCTTTGTGAGTGGGGGAAAACAAAATGATCAGCTTTAACTCTGGAAATCCCAGCTCAAATCCTGGCAGGAACTGAGTCAGAGCAAAACTAGGGAGGAAACTGTGGTGTTGCTAACATTTGATCTCCCAACCAGAGCTAAAGCAGGAGTTCATGTCCCTTTTAATTTCAGCTTTTTTACCAGGCCTCAGTGGATATCCTTCCCTCTTGTCCACTGTGTATCCCTGGGGAATGTTGTAGAACTCAGGCAGGCCTCCAAACTGCTTCCAGACCGTGTAATAGTTGAGGAAGGTGCGCATGGCATTATCCACATCCCCAATCAGGCTCTGCAGACAGGAAACAGCAAACAAACATGGGAGTGAAAAAAGCAGCACAGGAATTGATGCAATAGCACTGCTCTAGGCAAAGAAATACCCAGTGACAGAAATGGCTATTTCTGCAGGACTGAGTGGTGTAACTGATACTGGGCATGATGCCCTAAGAACAGGTAAGAATTAAAAGCTGCTTTTCTGGTGGATCACATTCCCACACCTGAAATAATATGAAGACTGATTTTTTTTAAAGAAGGCTGTGTTTCTTCAGTCAAATGTTTAGTCAACCACAGCATCTGATATCTTAATTAGGGAAACAAAGTCTTGGTCCAAACAAGACTGATGAGAAAGCAAAGCTCTTGATGGGAAAATATTCACACAAATTAAACATTTGTGAGGTGATAGAAAAAGAGGCATGAGTTTCTTTTTCCTCACATTCCCATTTGAATTATGGGACCACTGTCAGTGAAGGCTGCTACCACAGAAGTGCCCTCCCATCATGCTGAATGGGAGACTCAACATTTTCTTCAACATCACCTTCTATAGGCTCAGGCTATTGCAGATTTCACCAGAGAACAAACCAAACTTTTAAACTTGCACAGATGAGATGATATTTGTAACTTTTTTCTTGAAGACTAGCCCCTGACAGATGAACAGAACCAGCAGATGTTGCTGGCATGACATGTCTTACCTGCAGGCCTGGCCAATAGGCCTCTAGAGACTGGAACACAGGCATGGACACTGTTCCTTTGTACATCTGAACCCACAGGTACCAGTCATCAAACTTGGTGTAATTCTTGATAGCTTTGTTATATTCTGTAAAGAAACAGATGGGTAGGTAAGCCATCTGTAACAAAAAGAAAAAAAAAAGCAAAAAAAGAGCTTATTTTTAAGAATGAGAGAAGCCCCTTTTTCACTTGAGCCATGTTCAATGACTTCTCAGGGTGCTCACTTTGGCAACTGATATCACAGACTGTTCAAAAGAATTACAGCAAAGCCTTCAGAACAGCCTTGAATGTGCCCCAATGGATCCTTCATCTCCTCCTTCCAAGAGAAAACAAAGACTCACCTAAAAACATGGACATCAGCTCCTTGTCCTGCAGGAGGATGGCTCCTTTAACCAGGTACTCAAAGTAGGAGTCCACCCCTGCCCCAATCCCAGCATCCTGGGCCACCCACTTGGCAGTGATCACATCAATGTGGTTCCCCACCTGGAAGGAGTGAAGGACAAGGAGAGAGGGGCTTAAAGTGACACAAGAAATCCTGGTACTGTTTTCAGACCATCAGTTTCAAAGATATACAATGTCCATTCCAACCAGCATTTTCTCCATTACAGGACACATTTATCAGCATCAGAGAAATACAAACTGTAGAAAATACAACTGTTATGCTTATATGTAAACTGTAGAAAATACAATTTTCATGCTGATAATGTATTTTATATATCTAATAAACATTTTATGCTTCCAATATCAACGCTTCACTGGCCAAAACAACACATTATAATGCTACTGTAAAAATGCACAATTTCAACATGAAATGTTTGGTCCTAATTCTGATCTTTCAAATGAGTAGAGAAGGATGGAGAGGTGCAGACACAGAGGCCAAGAATATCAAAGGCATAAGAGCTGCCATGTTAATATTTAAATAGATGCTGGCACTCTTCAGCCTGTGAACAAACCCAGCTGATGGAGAATTAAATACACAATCATGTCTTTCTTAGCAAACGTGAAAAAAAGCCAGCAATGATCAAGGATTTGGCGTATAAACCAAAAATAAATCCCAAAGCAAACAAAGGAAAACATTTCTTCGTACAGCCTGTGGATCATTTCTGGCAATAAACACAGGGTAAAAATAAATCTGTTTCACTTCACATATGCAACACCAACACTTCACAGAGGTTGAAAAAGCAGCAATAGAAAAGAGCAGGAGACAGTTAACACGGAGATAATACACCCAGCTCTGGGTATTCCTGAACCCCAGAGCTGTACAGGCTGGTAATATCTCAGTACACTTTACTCTTGTTCTCTTCCCTAGGCCTTTGTCCCACCAGACATCAGACAGACCTTTCATTTAATCTGCTCCAGCTGCTGTCACAAGAGCTGCAGCACCCAGCAGGAGGCATTTGTGTCCCAGCCACATCTGGTGTGGGCCAGAACAATGGGATAATGTTGGGCTGTTGCAGTGAAGCAGGGATGTGGATGCTGCAGGTGTTCAGCAACAATGGCAAACACGAGCCTTCAGCCCAGTTAGGAGCACTGTGGTTATTTATCCAACTCTATCTCCTCTCTGTTGATGCTTTTTCATGCCTAGAATTGCATCCACAAAGCTACAGAAAAAGCAGCCCAGCACATCCCAAGTCCGTTGCTCACTCACCAGCCCAATATCCGAGCGATGTTTCCACAGTGCCTTCAAAGCCTTCCTGGCAACGTCCTCGAACACTGGGTCACCAGTGAGGTGGCTTAAGGTGGCAAACTCCACTATAAAGGTGCCAATTCCAGCAGTACAGGTGACTGGGGTCTCCCCAGTGTTTACTCCATGCAGCAGGTTCACTGTGCCATAGGGCATCCCAGTTGGGGTCTGGAAAGCTGAAACACAGGTTTTTGGGGTCACAGAAATGCTCAGTGTTGTGTTTAACAGACTCTCAGGCAAACATGTGTCTCAGATCCCCACTGCACATGGGCAGGAAGGGGGGCTGGAGTAACTGCAGAGAACAAAATGAGAATTTGAGTGTGATCCTGGGACAGTCAGAGAGGGTATGCCAAGGCACACACTGTCACCATGATATTTTCCGAAAAATCCCTTCACCAGGATTTCTTCTCCCAGGAAGCTGAGAAGTTTCAAAATAGAATGAAAACAATAATTGTTAGATTTTGTTTGGGAATGTGATCTGGAGATCGTTTACCAACAGGTACATCTTTAATTGGTTCCATGTGAATTGTTTTTAATTAATGACCAATCATCATCAGCTGTGTCGGACTCTGAGGAGTCAGGAGCTTTCATGCTCATTCTTGTGAAGCCTTCTGATGTCTCCTTTTTCTTTAATATAGTTTTAGTATATAATATAATATAGAAAAAAGGTATAATAGAATATGTATATAATATAGAAAAATGTATAATAGAATACGTATATAATATAGAAAAATGTAGAATAGAATAGAATACAATACAATATAATACAATATATCAGCCTTCTGAGAACATGGAGTCAAATTCTCATCTCTCACCTCGTCCTGGGGACCTCACAACACCACAGTACACACAGTCCTGGGAAGGTCCTGGGCATCTTTTCCACCTTGCCAGAGCAGCAGATTGCATCCCCACATTTTTTTACAGCACAAGCAAGGCGGTCACTGAACACACTGGCC
Source organism: Nesospiza acunhae (assembly GCA_013398715.1). Classification (NCBI taxonomy): domain Eukaryota; kingdom Metazoa; phylum Chordata; class Aves; order Passeriformes; family Thraupidae; genus Nesospiza; species Nesospiza acunhae. Next base: position 3,018 of record VZSU01000104.1, on the reverse strand, counting down.
AGCAAAGGGCAAACAGTGAGGCTGTGATCACCCCATGGGTGCACACAAGGGAACAGTGCCATGCCACGAGGGCACACAGCCCACAAAAAGCACATGAGGCAGCATCTTCTTTGTCTTTACAAGTTGCTGTCTCTCAGCCTTTATTTATTATTTATATTAAATATATTTCCCCTCAACAAGCAACAAGCACACTGATGTGTTAAGCACACACAGCACTTGGCATGCACATGTACATTACAAATGAAACCTGGAGCGCTGAGCTTGGAGCCCAGGGACCACAGGACTGGTTTTTGAGCTGGCTCATCCAGCAGTGCATATCCCACCACAGGCAGCAGGCAGCTCCTGATCCCCAGCACAGTGACACACAGCAGACAGGGGCTCACCTGGCAGCAGTTTGCGAGCTGCTTCCTCAGCCATCCTCAGGAGAGGTCCTGAGCACGGCCAGCCTGCTTCCACTTCAAGCCCAGCCTTCCTGGAGAGCAGGTGAGCAGAGAGGAGCCCTCCCACCACTGCAAGGACACAGCAGAATCCATTACACCGTGTGGGTTGGAATGGGGTAAGAGAAGAGTGATTTGTTTCCTGCAGCTTGTTTGCAGGGCAGCAGAAACCTGGGGAGTGACAGGATAAGGAATGATGGCTTTAAACTGCTAGAGGGCAGGGTTAGATGAGATATTGGGAAGGAATTCTCCCTGTGAGGGTGGGCAGGCCCTGGCACAGGGTGCCCAGAGCAGCTGTGGCTGCCCCTGGATCCCTGGCAGTGCCCAAGGCCAGGCTGGACAGGGCTGGGAGCAGCCTGGGACAGTGGAAGGTGTCCCTGCCATGGCAGGGGTGGAATGGATGTTCTTTAATGTCCTTTCCACCCAAACCACTCTCAGATTTTATGATATATTTCTGTTTTCTAGGAAAAGGCCAAAATTTCCATGTGACAGCAGCTGTGAGTCATTAGCTATGTTTAGCTATTACTTGTATAGCTAATACAGCTATATTAGCTAATATTAGTTATTTCACAGGCTTGCCCATGGTCACATAACAACCACAGAGAAATCACACTGCTGCAAAAATTGGCACAGCAATATTTGGCAGGACAAACAACAAAAGCATAACTAACAGTTTTGCATAACTAACAGTTATAATAAACACTGTTTTTTAAAACAAATATAATAAAACACTGGTTTTTAAAAACCACCATGTTATTTAGCTAGATGGCACTGAAGCAGTCAGGCATTCAAGGGGCAAGACTCCAAAAGCCTTTTCGATTTTGAAGAAAAAAAAAAAAGAATAATCCTAGAAACTGATGATCTTAACTCCAAAACAGCACACAAAAGACAACAGGATAAAATCTGTATGCTTGCAGGGAAAAATATATTTATTCCAAAACTGAAAACCTCACACCAGAATACTGAAAGTGCCACAACTACTTCTGCTTGTGTTGAGACAGGAAGCAAAAAGAGATGTGCAAAGACTGAAAGGAAGTGACGTTTGTTTGTGGCTTTTCTCTCTGTTTATGGGTCCTCTTACTCTGCATCCCAAGTTCCCTCTGACCACCTCTTCACCAACACCTCTAAGACTTGTACAGGAAGGAAACCCAGCACAGACCCCCCCAGAACCCCGGCTGGGGTCAGAACCCCAGCTCACCTCGAATGTTTGTTTCAAAGACAGATGCATTGACATCAATATCGAAGTCCACCCCCTCCTGCAGCACGTTGACAACTCGCTGGAACTCGGAAACATTTCCCAAGATCTGCAGGGAAACAGAGAATCAGGCTTAGAGTTCGTGGAAAAACAAAGAGCAGCTCAATATTTGGGGCTGATTTTAGTTGGTTTTACTATTTGGTGACATCATTAACTACAGACATTACTATGAAAAATACGTATTTTATGATTGGCTTTTCGTAAATATTCAAATGAATATTGTATGTGTTGTGTTGGAAAGTAGTGCTGTATTAATTCTCTAAAGTAGTGTGTTAAATATAGTTTTGGGTTATAAAAAATGTTAAAATAGAAACAATGTTATGTAGGATACTTTTTTTAAGGAAAGGACTTGCACTGAGATAGCAGCCACAGGACACCTGAATCTTTCAGAGAAAAACAATTTATTGCCCTCTTATCAGAAGAAACGAACTTCTTCCCACCTCGAAGGCGCTGTCAGGATTCAGAGGAAGAAGCTGACACTGACCAGACAGAATCCTGTGTTTGAATGGAATTTATGCATCATGTATGAGGTGTATGAATATGCAACAGGCTGTTGTTTTTAAGGGTTAATCCTCTGTTAACGTGGGTCCTTTTCGGGCTCGTGCTGCCCAGAAAAAGGTACCTGGACGTCCGTAACTCTTTGTCTCTATTGTCTGATATTGTCATAATTCAAATTGTCCAAATTATTATCGCTCTAATTGTATTACTATTTCTATAACCATTTTATTACTATTAAACTTTAAAAATTTTAAAACCAAGTGATTGGCGTTTTTCACATTACTAAAAAACTAACAGTTCCATCTTTCAAAAATCTTTTTTCACACACTTTAGAACTTTACACCAGAGGCTGTCAGGAAAGGGGCGCTCTGCTACCCCCCAAGGGGTGATGCAAAGGGAAATGGCAAGTTCTCAGGTCAATGAATAACTGACTTTTGGCACCACCACATAAAATCCAGGTGTACAGGTGGCACACAGAGGCCTTGAGCAGGCTGCGGGCACTCAGGGCTGGCTCCTACTCACCAGCAGCGTGTCCAGAGCGTCTATCAGGGTCAGGGAGAAGCTGCGGAGGAGAGAAGCGAGGTGAGACCCGGCGGAGGGGGGCGGCCCATCCCCACCCCGGCCCGGGACCAGCCCTTACCTGCCCCAGGTGTCCTGCCCGTCGCACGTCAGCGGCCGCAGCTCGTCGTAAGGGAAGGCGCTCTCCAGGTAGTGCTCGTAGGCGTGGTAGAACATGGCCCGCACCCGCTCCCTGCGGCACAAACAGGCGCGCTCAGCCCGGGCCCGCCTGGGCCCCGCACCGCCCGCTCCGTACTCACCGGTAGGAAG
>VZSU01000103.1:449388-465406 GCA_013398715.1 Nesospiza acunhae | reverse complement strand
GCAGAGCTCTAGTGCTGCCTTGGATCAAACACCACAGGAAACACATAGAAAACTCTATTCCAGAAATGTATTCAACTCCTTCTTAAAAAGTATTTCTTCTAATTGACGTGTACATATATTGAAGTATGGGTTGTAAAATTGATCTACACACACTACTGCCTCCCCTGATCTCCAGCTGCACATCTCTTGCTCATGGTCATTATTTCCCAGTGTTTGACCTGGTGTCCCCTCTCAAAAGGACTCTCTTGCTCCCAGTCTGTACAGCTTTGAACTGCTTTTTCTAGGAATCCTGAATGTGCTCAACAATCTGTTTCCACAATGGATCCCAAGGAGCTCAGTGAAAGCTCAGCCCTTTGGCAGCTGCTTTGGATACTGAAGGCATTTTCTGCTGACATGCTGATGACTCCTCATTTCAGTTTATGATGGCTCATGACTCTCCAGCCCGGGCCATCAGCCTTCAAGGCCTGCTAAGCTTTTGATTGAACAAAGGGCTGTAATCACTTTGTTGAGAATTTTAGTTAGGAGTCTCTCAGGAAGTAAAGAAGGAGCAAGACAGAGCTGAAAAAGGCAGCTCTGTGTGTTGGATTTGGCACAGCTTGGTTTTTGGTAGGGGGAGAGGGCCATGGGGGCAGCTTCTGCAGAAGCCTGCTAGAAGCTTCCACCATGTCCGACAGAGCCGGTCTCTGATGGCTCTGAAGAGGGACACACTACTGGGCAAATTAGAGAGGTTGCAATGCCTCTGTGATGACATGTTTAAGAATAAAATCAAGACGGCCCACGTGCAGTTTTTTCCAGGGGTGGCGAGGCACTGCTGCCAGGGGCCATCCAGGTGCAGCATGTGACGATGCGCTGCCATGGCTGCTGCCATCCTGGCACAACCTGCGCCGAGCCTTGTCTGCCTGGCGCTCCTAGTGTGGACAGAAGGGCAGGTGCCACGGCGGCAGCTTCTCCTTCCCAGCATCCACATAAAGAGAGGCGTTAAATAGTGCCAGCATCGCAGAGGCCGCTGCTACCTGCGCGATGGTGGTGGGGACGCCTGGCCGGTAACAGAAACATGATGAGCGGCTCCCCGGAGCAGGACCTAGATGAGATCAGCATTTTGGCACTGTGAGATCCTGAAGGAATCTTTGAATTAGTGGGACTTTTTGGCAATGGTACCTACGAGGAGCAGTTTTTCTTCTAGTCAGAGAAGAGGAAGAAGTGAGGAGATGTGAGGGAAAAAACATGGCAACGCCAAAGTCAGTAGAACAATAAGGATATGAATAAAGGGACAGAATCCACTGGGCCATAACCCTGTGGGGTGTTTCTTGAGTTTTTGGAGGTCACAGTCTCTGTTTTATCCTGAACTCCCAACTCCATCTTGCCCTCTTCCTTTGGCTGAGGTAGTAAGAAGGTACCGACTTCCCAATCTGCCTACTGCATTTAATGCATTTTCCCCCCCATCAGGTATTGTATGACCATTAAAATGATCTTCAAGCCCACCCTGGGCTGAGGGTATGGTCCTGTGTTGAGACCAGCTGCCAGAGCTGTCCGCTCTGCCTTTCGCTTCTCCTGTGTGGTGGTGTGTTTTTCTTCTATAAGTCTATCAGGGTTGCTTCTGTTACCTCTATGCAGATGGTTTGTCCCTGAATCCTATCCTCCCACTCCCTAGTCCATCTCCCCACAGAACTGCCCTTCATTCCAGGCCCTTCCATGTCCATCACTGTAACCCTGCCCTCCTCCCTTGTCTGTCAGTGTAACCCTTCCTACTTCCAGATCCTTCCTGTCAATCTTGTATCCCCTGAGACCAATTGGTTCATTCAAACTGTTCTCCTCCCCTATTATTCTCTATTGGTTTGAGCATTGTATTCCCCACCTTATGCTCCTCCCCAGATTCCTTGCAATTGGACAACGTTTGTAACCTCCCCGTGTACCGTCCCTGGATATGAGTTGGTGCACAGCTTTGTTCTGTATTTTTCTGTCCCTGAGCCTTCACCTGGAGCAAATCTCATTGAGGAACCATAGGGAAAACCCCTCGCTGTTCTTCGTCCTGATCCTGGGTGCAGATACAGCTAGTGCTTTGGGGGAGCAGCTTCACTGCTGCAGCTTTACGGCAGCCCTGCTGTACCACCACCTAGGCCAATTTAGGCGAGGGGCGGCCGCTCTCGGCGCGGCCCAGGAAGGGGCTGGCTACAAGCTGACCTGGCACTTGCGTCACTCCTGCCCCGCAGGGCGAAAGCACTACCCAGAGACTGTGCGAGGGAAATAACAATTTATTTCCTTTTCCTTCAATGAAGATTTGTGAGAGCCCTGCTAGAGTTGTCAGAGGTTTGGCCTCTTGCAGGGCTGGGAGGAGTCCTGGGGGCTGGGGACCCTTCTCTTAATGGGGTGCAAGGGTCCCCATGGCAATTGGTCCCAGCCCAGGACAGGGGTAGAGGGGCTGAAGCTGCTGCCCTGAGCAGAGGGACCTGACACTGTCACCACCTCCTGCCGTGGCTCCTCCTGGGGCCTGTCCCGCACCATGGGGACAGGCACAGGTTGGGGGTGGCTGGGACCCCCAGGGAAGGCAGCCTCTGATGTGCCAGCTTCCTCCTCCACATCATAGACTTTGGGGCCGCGGGCAGGAGCCCCCATCCAGGAGCCGCTGGTCTGGGAGCTGGTGGAGCTGGTGGAGCTGGAGCTGGCACTGGCCACAGGGCCATTGTTCTCGTCCCTGATGGCACTGGAGTGCAGCAGCCTCTGGGCATCCTCGCTACACTGGCCCACGATGATGCTGATGATGCCATGCACCAGTGGAGCCGTGTGCTGCTCGAGGACAGGCTGCAGCCCCTGGCCCAGCGTCTCGGCGTTCAGCCCCTTGACGCACAGGTCGTGCAGGATGGAGCTCTCTGCGGCCTCAACCAGCCACCACCAGCGCCGGAATATCCCCTCCAGCCTCCGGCGCAGCCAGGGCCGCACGGGCTCCAGCAGCTGCGGCTGTCCACGGAAAAGTCCGGCCCACACCTCGGGCAGGAGGCCACCCAGGAACTCTGGCCCTGAGGGGCCCTGCTCAGCTGGGGACAGTGTCCCCTGTGGAGCAGCTGGACAGGCCTCCACAGGGCCCGGGGGGCTGTTCTCATCCAGGTGGCCGAGAGCTCTCCCTGCCTGGCCGGTGGCCGCTGCCAGCTGCTCGGGGGCGGTGCTGGCCGTGTCCAGATGCTCGTCTGCATGCTCAGAAAGCCTGACGCTCTCTATCGGTGTCCTGCAGAGTGGGCAAGAAGGATTTCTGTGTGTCCACCGCAGGATGCAGCCCAGGCAGAAGCGGTGGTGACAGGGCAGAGCAGAAGTCACATCCTTCCGAGAGTCCTGGCAGATGGGGCAGTCGCCGTCTGTCTCTGTGGCCATTCCAGGAGTGATGGCTCCGGGACTGGCATCGAGATCTGCCAGGAACAGGCCCTGCCCAGCACCAGAGAGGCCTGGCTTGATCCTCTCGGCCTTGGCTGCTCACTGGAGCCAGAGTGGCCCTGCCAGTGTCTGAATGGAAGCAGTGAGGGGCACAGTGTCACAATCCATCCCCCTGTGATGTCACAGCCCACTGCTCTCTGACACCAGCCTCCACTCCCTGTGACAGCACAAAAGGCATTCCAAGTTCTTGGATCCCAAGATAAGCAGTGAGGAAATGTGAGGTCACAATGCAATGCTCAGTGGTGTCACCATCTGCACTTCAGACTCCTCCACCCTGTGATGGCACAGCAGGCCTTCCATCCCTGCAGACGCCTGTTGTCAGAGAACAAAGGAAATGCTGTTTCCTAGTTTCAATTTCTACATCTCCATGATGCTCTCCCTCAGCCACCTGCATCACATGTCCTTGGCCCTGTCTCTAATCCCTGCTCCTGACACCTTGCCATGGTTTCCAGGGAACACTCCTGGTGTCTGTTCACAGGGCCTCTCGTCTCTCTCCCTGGGAGAGGCCATCACATCTGGGCCTTTCAGGCCCTGTACAAGATTTTGTCCCTTTTGCTTTAAGGTCAGAGTTTGTCCTCTCTGCAGCCCTGCTGGATCGAGGGTGATGGGCACAAGGACATCTTAGCACCTCTGTTTAGGGCTGTGGGATGTTCAGCTTTGCTTGCTCAGCAGAATGGGTCCTGTCCAGGTGGGCTCCAAACCCAGGGAGGAATTCTCTCTGTGTTTTGTTTCAGCAGCAGTTCTTTCATCTGCTCAATGACAAGGCCAGGCCTCCATCCTGGGAGCACTCCTGAGGTTACAAGGACACACACCAAATGACAGCATGTGGGCCTCTGAAGAAAGGAAATCTGCAAGTACACAAATGGTGCCTCAGGGGTGCAGCTTGACTCTTCTCATCCTGCTTTTGCTGAGTTGTCCTCCCCACCTGAAACCTGAAGAATGGGAACGGCACTGTGCCAGCAAGGGGCAGTCTGACACCTCACTGCTGACCAACCAAAAGCCCCTTCATATGATTTAAGCTACAGAACTGTGGGAGTAAATAAAAATGTGTCTGAATCAGTGCAACCAGGCCCCAAGCAGACAGTCAGGGGCCTCTCTGCATTATTGTGGGACAGTTCATGGAAATTGATCAAGTGAGCAACAGGTGGAAGCCAGGCTGAGGACAAGGTTGGGTTTTTCAAAGATTGAGATGTTGCAGTTGAATGCCCAGTTCCAACACGGCTGCTGATCCCAAAATGGGAAATGCTATTGAGGGACTAGAGGCCATGCACGGAGGTCCAGAGTGGAGCATTTGTAGATCATTCTGTGTCGAGACCAGCTCTTCCTGCTGCCCACTCTGCCTTTGGCACCTGCTGCCCTGCAGGTGTTCGGCTGCAGCAGATTTCCTGTGGGAAAAGGTGCTGCCCGCATGGCCCTGGGCTGTGCCCCTCAGGACACGGCTGCCAGCCATGGTGGGGCACAAGGGCAAGGGCAAAGGCACCAGAAGGCTGAGGAAGCAGTGCCCAGAGACTGTGCACAGGAAATAACAATTTATTTCATTTTACTTGAATAATTGTAAGGGCCCTTTAGTTCTGCTGGTGGGGGGATCTCTGGCAGGTGGGGGCAGAGTCCTGGGGGTCAGAGGCCCTTCTCTTTGGGGGATGCCAAGGACCAGGGGATCCAGGCCTGCTGCTCTGGGCAGAGGGACCTGCCAACATCACCACCTCCTGCTCTGGCTCCTCACCACCTCCTGCTCGTCCTCCTCCTGGGGCTGGTCCTGTCCTGTGGGCATGGTGACACTTGCGGGATGGCTGTGTCCCCTGGGCTGGGCAGTGTCTCCATGGGCTGGCACAGGGCCATGGGGACTGTTCTCGTCTTGGCCGCCGGGAGCTCTCCTTGCTGACCTCATGGCCGCTGGCCGCTGCTCAGGGGCTGTGATGGAAATCTCCAGAGACTCGCCTCCGTTGTCAGAAAACCTGACAGTCTCTATTGTTCTTCTGCAGAGTGGGCACACAGGATTTATCTGTGCCCACTGCAGGATGCCCCGGCAGAAGTGGTGGCCACAGGGCTGAGAAGAAGCCACATCATGCCAGGTGTCCTGGCAGATGGCACAGTTGCCACCCATCTCTGTGGCCATACTTGGCCTCTGCAGCACATGGGCAGAGGATCGGGAGCTCTTCTCTGTTGCTGGTGTCACACCCTGCAGGAAGGGGAGGAAGGAATGGCCAGGCTGCTGGAGAAGGACATGCCCCAGCCCCTGGAGCCCCATGGCCACTCTGAAGGGATGTTTCCTTGGGGGGATGTTTTCCTGCACAGCTCACACTCTGCTGCAAGCACTCGCAGTGCCTGGCTGCCCCAACTAGGCAGGACTGGGGAAACCCTGCTGGTTGCTCTGGCACTGCCACTGGGACCTGCCGAGAATAGGCACCACTCAGCACCAGAGAAACCTGGATCGATCCTCCACGCCTCACAGTCATGCTCCGTAGGAGGTCAGGCCAGAGCCTGACTGGCCCCATCTCTGCCCGTGCCTGTATTTAAGCAGTGAGGGACGAGATGTCACAATCTGCCTCTTGCTGATGTCACCCTCCATCAGCAGGTGATGTCCCCACCAGCGCATGTTGTCAAGAGAAAGATGAAAATATTTTTTCTTGTTTTCATCTTGTCCATGTTGCTCTGCCTTGGCCACCTGCATCATGTGTCCTTGGCCCTGTGTCTCATCCCCGCTCCTGACACTTCGCCAAGGTTTTCTGTGAGGAGCGGAGTGCTGGGACCAGTCAGCATGGACTGCCTGTGGCTGGATGAGGCCTCCTCCTCTCACTGCCTTTCCCTGGGCAATGTTGGGATTTGGAGACCCTGGGTGCTGGTGCCAGTCCTAGGTGAGAGTCTCCCATGCCTGTGGGTTGTGTCCCTGCTTCAGGGAGAAGCAGAAAGGAATGTTTTGCTTCAGCCCCATCCACTCCCGCTGGCACTTGCCCACAGTGCCAGATCCCTCTCCACTTCCCAAGTGTCTGTGTTCCTGGAATCCAGTGCCTTTGTGCTCCTCCCTGTGACGGTGATCGCAGCGGTCTTAGGATGAGGGAAGAGACGAGAATGTTGACTCCATGTTTCAGAAGGCTTGATTTATTATTTTATAATACATATTATATTAAAACTATACTAAAAGAATAGAAGAAAGGATTTCATCAGAAGGCTAGCCAAGAATAGAAAAGGAATGGAATGAATAACAAAAGCTTGTGTCTTGGATAGAGAGTCTGAGCCAGCTGACTGTGATTGACCATTAATTAGAAACAACTGCATGAGACCACTCACAGATGCACCTGTTGCATTCCACAGCAGCAGATAATTATTGTTTACATTTTGTTCCTGAGGCCTCTCAGCTTCTCAGGAGAAAAAATCCTAAGGAAAGGATGTTTCAGAAAATATCATGGCTATACCTCCCTGGCAGGAGGAAGGAGCCTCAAGAAGGAGATGGAGTTGCTGTCCCTCCAGACGGGGGTACAAGGACCAGAGGAACCCTGTCATGATTCTGGAGAGCCCAGGACCCATCACCACGTGGGCCATGCTGTGCCATCATCCCCTCTTGTCTTTACAACTTCTCTAGAAGGAGGGCTGAGATATCTAAAACAGCTCATGAGATCCCTGACCCAGAAATAAACCCAAGCATGGAAAATTTTGAGTAGTGTAAAGAATGAGAAGATATAAACCAAACCCTGAAAAAATTTTCTGACCGTATAACCTAAGATTTTCCATGTAGACAGGTACAAAATCCAACCGAAGTAGAGAAATACCTAAAAAAGAAGTACCATAATGACACTAAAGAAAAAATCATTGCAATAAGCTGGGCCCTGGCATATGCCTATCACACACTACTAGATACTGTAAAGCAACAAATAGAGGCAGGGGGGCAAGAAAATAAATCAGCAGCTACTCCAGTCACTCAGGCTACAGCCAACACCCCCAAGTTGTAGCTAAAGCAAACAGTGAGCCTAAGCCTATAGCTACACAAGACAAGAAGCCTAAGCCTGCAACTCAACCAAACAGTAAACCTCACCCAATAGCTGTTACACCTACCACAACAAATAAAACCCACACATTTTTAACCAATCAACCAATAAACAATGATGATGACCTGTGAGAATGATCCTCAAAACCAAAAACTAAATCAAGAGTCAAAAATCAAGAGTCGCTATTTTTTGCTAGAAGACTTTTGTAACCTAAGAAAAAGATTACACTCAACGATCTGATAAATCTATAGTTAATTAATTAGTCCGTCCTTAAGATACTACAAGTGAAACTGCAATTCTAAATAATACTACAGCAAAGCATTTAAGATCACTGCTACATAATCCAGTTACCAACCAAAAAATGATGAGAGAGGCTGACCCTCACAATCTCTGGGCACGGGTCCTGGGAAGTGTGGCACAAAGATACCTGTATACAGATGATCTCTATATGCAACAAACCCACTGGAAGACCACAGAACAAAAGATCAAACTCTTAAGAAAAATTACAATAACAAAAATTATCTTCTCAGATGACATAAACACTATAAATGCAAACTTAGTACCATATACATCCTTGATGTGATAAAAACTTGTACGACTTGGGCCACAAGAATGCACTTCTACTTTAGCAATAATAAAGCAAGGTAACAGTAAAGAAACTGTACTTAATATGGCGAAGAAGCTCCAAACATATACAGGTAATACATACTGTACTATACGTAACCCGGCATGTATAAAAATCACAGCTGTAGAAACACATCTTCAAAAACTAGAAGACAAAGTAAAAGAAAATCACAAAAATCTCAGAAAGGACATGAAAAAAACCTTTCTTCAAATCTCAACAATACAAATGAGAAGTTCTAATACCAAACACAAACATCCCCCAGACAGGGAGACAAAGTACACCCCATGAACTAAACTATAATTCTTCTTATGTAACAATAGAGAAAACATAAAGAAATAAGATTTTAAAAAATCTACTACTGCTCTGGCACAGTGAGTACTTAAATTAAAAGACAAGACTCAAACAATTCTACCAAAAAAGAAACTCCAACAGCCCATAAGCAAACTACAAAGTATAACAATGATAACAACATATCCAATCTCCTCTAGAAAACCTCCCAAACAGATAAAACAGATATCCAAAAAAAAAAAAGAATAACCAGGCTTAGAGGGGCCCTGCCTCTAGGCAGGTAGAGGCTGAGAAAAAAGTGTGTTTTAGACTGTGTAAATTCATTAGCCTAACACATTAGAACCACAAAAATATAAATCCTTAGTTAACATTAGTGCACAGTAAACCTTAATCCCACCAAAACATGTCAAGACAAAATCTATTTCTATTACTGGCGTGACAGGGGGATGACAGAATTTGACTTTAGTAGAAACTGAGGTAAGCCCAACTAGAAATAAATAAAAACCCCACCCTACTGTGTCTAGCTCAAAGCCCCAAACATTTTAGACATAAACTTCCTTCAAAGTGGGTATTTGAAAGACCCAAAGAGACTCAAGTAAGCATTTGAGATAACTGTAAAATCAAAGTGCAACAAAAAATTAAACACCTTACCTAAACTATCCAAGAACCCATCTACAATAAAACTCCTGAAAGTAGAAAAGCATTTTTAAATAGTTTATTAATATTCCAAAACACCTACAGTATACTGATAACATCATTGTGTAAAAAACCACAACAATAAAAGTATTTAAGAAATTTATCCTAAAGCAGGACACCAGAAGGAAGGGGCAACAGCCACTGCTCTGCAGCACAGAGGAAGCTCGGGCTTGGGCAGCATCTCTGTCCTGCCCCCACCGCGGGCCTTTGTCCTGCCCTCGTGTCCCTGGCCATGGGGCAGGGCTGTGTCTGCCCAGGGGCTGGGGGGCAGCAGGGCCTGACGCTGCTTCTGCTCTCTCCACAGCGCTGAAGGAGCTGTGTGTGGGTACACTGCAGGGGTAAGCTGCTGCTGCTGCTGCTGCTGCTGCTGCTGCAGCAGCTGCTGCAGCAGCTGCTGCAGGGGGATGGATGCTCCCACAGCAGCCGCACAGGCAGCACAGCTCCTCAACCAGGAAGAAGAGTCGAGCAGGGCAGAGGCTCCCAGCTCAGCTATGCTGAGGCTGCTGGGGCTGGGTGGCTGCTGGCTGGTGGCCCTTTGTGCTGTGGGGCTGCTCTGTGAGTGGAGCTGGCTTCTTGCAGGCTGATCCCAAGGAACGGCCTGCCATGGCCCGATCCAGCAATGGAGGCACCTTTGCTTTGTGATGAGAGGACACTCTCATCAGGTGACTTTGGGAAGCAAAGGTGACCTTTTCTTCCAGCCAAGCTGTGTTCACTTGTTCCCCCAAGTGTGCCCATGGAGCTGTGGCACCCTGAGGGAGGGCATCCCCCGGGCAGGCAAGGGCACCCAGCGGTTGTGCAGAGACGGAGTCTGCGCTTCTGCCACAGCTTGGAGAGGGCAGGGCCAGGGCTGGGGCAGCTTTTCCCAGTTACACGCCAGCTCTCCGGAGCCCCACAGGCACACGCCATCTTCTGCTCCTTGCCCAGGATGCCACATGGCTCCGCAGGGCGCTGAAGGCAGGGCAGGGCAGGACAGGCTGCAGCAACGCTGCCCTGGTGTCCTCCACCGACAGCCTTTGGTTCTCTTTCCCCAGCAGCAGCAGCAGGGAGCGGTGTCAGGGTCAGGAGCAGGAGGAGGTGGCTGCCCTGGCCCTTTGCTCCCGGGCCCCAGGCCAGGAGGGCTCTGGCTGCAGCAGGGCGCTCTTCGGGCAGCCCCTGGCAGCCTCTGCACGGAGCACGGCACGCTGCCCCGGCCTGCTTGTGTCACTTTTCTTCAGCAACACCCTAGAGCTCCTCTTCACAAGGAAAACACTCCAGCAATGTAAAAAGAGCTGATTCAAGTACATTTCTACCTGCTTTTGTATTGTAGTTCAGTACATGTATGTTTTGCCTGTAATTTCAGTAATTTCATATTTTTATGAAAATGTGCATTCATATCTTCACATTTTTGTGCTTCTAGTTATTTGTATACCAAAGCACTTATTTTTTCATTCTTATTTATTGTGATTGTTAATTTTTATGTAGTATATTTTATGTAGTATATGCTTTAAAAAAAACACCTTTTGGGTAGTTTTCCTCATTCTTAAAAAAATATCCACAAGCCATTTTAGTCTCTGTCTCTCAAAGCTGTTTCATACCTGTCTATTTTAAACCAGGACTACAATACTTTAAGAGGATTGAGAAGGGTCCATGAAATGCACACCAGTGATTCTTCTTGTTGAATGTCATGGCCCTGTTTCTGGGTGGTTTTTTTTTTGTTGTTGTTTTGTTTTGTTTTATTGGTTTTTTGGTTTTGTTTTGTTTTGTTTTGTTTTTCCCTCTCTCATCAGTTTAACTGCAGACACACATTGAGTTGCAAAATTAAGCCAGATGAGCAGAATAAAAACAATGTGATGGGCCTTTGGGAGCACCCTTGCTGATCTTTCTGCTTTTTCAGTTGAGCAAGGCTCTGATCCAGGCAAAGAGACTGCACTTAGTGCTACACAACCATTTGGCTGGAACTCTGCTGATTTCTAGGAACAGCTGGAGGTCTGTATCTCCCAGGATGTTTTGGCTGTCCCAGGCTTTGTTGGGTTTTGGCTGCAAATACCATTGCCTTTGCTTTCTGATCTAGAAGTACCAAGGCTGGGCAAAAACTGCCCATGGGCCATTTCCAAAGGCAGTTTGGTCTGGAGTTCTTGAATGAAGGAGACCCTTATCCAATTCCAAACCACATTTAAAAAATCATGAAAAAGAACTTCCCATCCTTAACAAGCAACTGACAATTCAGAAGGGAACGTAGAGCTTATTTGCAGAGTGAAGAGGAAGAGAATCTTCCAGTGGAGTTGTGGTTTACAGAGTTTTTATTCTGACTCCCACTCACAGCTGGGACTGGAGAAAGCCATGTCCCTGGAATTGTCAGCGTCTTCTGTCTGCCATAAATTGTTTTGCTGCAACAGAGGCATCACGGTTGTGGCAAATAGGTATGATTCGTGCTTATAAAATTGAAACAGTTATTAAGATGGATACAGTAATCAATATTGACACAGTAATTAATATTTGGAAATAATAAAGCAGTTAAAAGTTGAAATGCCAAAAAAGAAAGGGACAGGAGGGGCTCCACCCCCCTTCCCTGCAGATGTCCAAGGACAAGAGGAAAAGCAAGAGATAACAGTTACTAAAAATAACAAAAAGAAGGGAAAATCTGGTTGGGTCCCAGGAAAATGCTAATTATAAGAGATTCACTGCTTTGATGCTAAAATGTAATAGAATGTTAGTTTTGGCTTACATTATATTGGCTTGGTGCGCATGTGTAACCCAAAGGTGAATTAAAGGACAAAAGAGGAAGAGGAGAGGCCTTCATCATGACGACCCCCAAAGACTTGTGAGACCACCAAAACGAGTGATGGAGCATGCGCCGTAAAGGTGGTGATGAGGGCAGAGGTAGAAGTGTGATGAATCCAAAATGGGAGGAGATGACATTGACACCTGGCTTATAAGGGGGGAATCTTCCCTTGGCAAACTCGTACGTGAGGTGGCCGGGGTCCAGAACCCTGCACTCCATACCCCGCAGTTATCTTTTGCTTATGCATTATTATTAGAACCAAATAATCCCTTATTTTAATCAAATTATATTGCAAATATTTCAAGTGTATTCAATTTTATATATTCTTTAAACTATTCAATTAAAATTGTTACTACCTGTAATATTGTTTGGGTTTTTTTTTATGATGGGATAATTGGGCAAACATAACATGGGGCAGGACTTTAGCTTTGATATGAATGCTGAAAAACTTCCTGCCCCTTTCTGCTGCTGTAGCTGACTCCAAATCACAAGAAATGTGCCAACTCTGCCAAAGACAGGCAGACATGGTGAGATAAAAAGAGCTAGTCTGCTGAAAAGGAGACGAAATGAATGTTTTCTAACCACCCCTTTTCATCCTTTCCCCAGCCAAGACAGAGCAATGTCCTTCCTCCCAGTCACTGATGCTGACCCAGGCACGGGATGCAGTGTGGGGACAGACCTTGTCACTGCTCCCAGTGCCCTCGCCAGGCGCTTCCCCTGCCCTGCTCTGCCATACCAGGCCCTGCCCTTCCCTTCCCTGCCGTGCGGAGCAGGGCCAGCCCCGGAGCCGCCCCGCCCGCGCTGTGCCCGCAGCCCCGGCCCTGCCGCGCTCGTCTCCGCCAAGTCCGGCCCGCGCCGGGGCCGCGCTGCCGCTGCCCGCCGGGCTCAGCGTCAGCACCTTCCCCGCCAAGCTGTGGCACCTGATGAACAGCCCCCGTGTCCGCTCCGTGCGCTGAAACAGCCGGTCCCAGGGACTGCTCATCGACCGCTCCCTCTTGGAGCGAGAGCTGCTCAGCCCGAGCGACACCCGCCAGGCGGCCCCCTCCTCCTTCCAAGGCACACGCTTCTGCAGCTTCGTGCTCCAGCTCCACCGCTACAGCTTCCACAGGGTGCCGGGCTGGGTTGGCTCAGCTGCGCTGGGCGATGTCAGAGCCTGGCTCCACTACAGCATCCCCGCTACCGCCCCAACCTACTTGTCCGCATCAAGCGCTGGAGCGCGGCCAACAGGCATCACCTGGCAGCAGGGCAGCAAGGCCACATCCGCTTCCAGCAGCTCCACAGTGAGCGAGCAGTGCCCTCCTTCTCCACGGGGCAGCTGCCCAGACCGGTGAGTTGGGGTGGGAGCTGTGGGTGGCGAGGGCTGTGGCCGTGGGCTCTGCCCGGCGGGGCAGGAGCGGGCCCTGCCCGTGCTGGAGCTGCTCAGCGCAGCTGCCCCGGCTGCCACAGGGGCTGTCTTTGGGCAAGGCAGCTGTGCCGGCAGGGCCTGGGAGCTGTGCCGGCTCTGCCGGGCTGCCGGGGCTGCGCGACAGTCCCGCCGCGGCTGCGCTCACCACAGCCTGGCCCGCTCGGCTGCAGCTGGCCCAGCCGTGCGCCGTGGCTGGTGCTGCTTCTTGCCCTGCCCTGGGATGCCTGGGGAGCTCTCCGTGAGTGCGTGTGAGCCGAGGGCTAGGTCCCGCTAACGCCCAGGTGGAGTGAGACTCCTGTCCCTCTGGGGCACTGGGGAAAAGACCCGGCAGTTGGGTTTCTGGCAGCTGCCTCCTGCCAAGGAACAGCAGCAGGACAGTTTTGCCAGACAGTTGAACTAATAGGGGAGAGCTAAGTGGACAATGAATTGCTAGTTGAATAGCCCCAGAATATATGGGAGTTTTTGTCTTCAGCTTTCTCACCCTGTTTGGGATGTTGGGAGCTTTTGTTTTCCCTGACAGAAGTACAGTTGCTGCCAAGGGAAACACACCCAGAAACCAATAGTGACCCTGTCTTCGCTTTGCTTCCTTTCTTCTTCCCTCACTGCTACACAGCGCTCTCATACCAGGACCTCAGTGCTGCCTCACCTGAGGATTTAGAGCTGCCTCCAGGCCCTTCCAGGCTAAGTGCAGGTGCTCAGGACTCTGAGGTTTTCCTAGCTTCTCACAAAAAAGTGTTTGCCACATCTGGGCTTCTTGGGGTTTCATCGGAGGAGCCAGGAACAGGCAAATTTCATCTCCACTGTGAGCTCTTCATTCTGCTTGGTCCTATCGACCTTAAATGCCACCCTGAGCTCATCGTTCCTCTGGCTCCCGTAGACCATCATAACCCTTCCACGGCCTCTCCAGAGAGGAGCAGCTGCACATCTTCAGAGCAGCAGTTGCCAGCCCACAGCCCATCAGGGAGGGAAACAGTTTCTACCCTTGCTTTCCAAGCAGAATGACCCTTTAAAATGTTTTCCTGCAGTGCTCTCTCATGGGTAGATCTCAAGTGAGAAGCAGGTAGAAAGTGTCAAGTCAACTAGGAAGAGGGTCCTTGAAAAAAGAAAGATTCTCTGCCTGCTTTTCCTGTCCTTGCTGCAGATTTGGAGGGTGTTCTGGGCATTTTCCAGACAGCCTCTCTGTAGGGGGACAAGGGCAAGGCAAAAAATATTGCCTAACAAGTGGTCAGTGTTAGGTGGACTCCCCTCTTTTTCTGAATGAAGCCAAACTAGGATGGTGATAGGATATTGCAGATGTTTAAGACTGTCTGCTCTGCAAATCAAGCTGTGCCGCTGAAATGAGCTCTGTGTGTCTCAGAACAGTTTGGAGTTGCAGAATACAGCCTCACCCTCAAAGCTGGTTTTAGGAAAAACTCACAGTTTAATTTCAGCATGTGTGTCTGCAGATCTGGGCTCTTCCTGGCTGAATCCACTTTCTGTGTTCTTTTGTGATGGGAACCCAAATGTAGCCAAATCCCAAAACTGCTGGGAAGATACAAAAGACTGTGATTATAAGGTGTTTGTGTGTGTATTTGTATCAGATTTACAATGTATACTTTAATCTATGTATATGTCATTTAGGATAAATATTTTTAAGAGAAAAAACTTACTCCTCCAATCCCCTGGGAAGTCTGAATACATTTCTGGAATGGAGGTTGCCGTGTGCTTCCTGTGATGTTTGATCCAAAGCAGCAGTAGAGCTCTGCGTCCCAAAGACACATTGTGGAGCCTGACCAATGTGTTTGGCTTCTTGCAGCCACCCCAGACACTTCAGCCCCCAGCACTCCAGCTGGCAGTGCAGGTTCTGCAGCATGGACAGCTGGCTGTGGAATAGTCCTGGGGAAGAGGAATTGCTACTGCTGGATCTGGACATGGGAGGAAGTGGAAGCTTTGTAGGTTCTAAGAGGCTTTGTTTGATGGGAAAGAAGAGAAGAGTGTTTGGAGAAGTGGCACTGAAGGCCAAGTGTCCCGTGCAGGGAGGGGCATGCCAGAGGTGCCTCTGCTGCAGCAGCAGATGTGGGCTGTGCCTCTTTTGGGTGGGAAGGCCAAGGCAAAGCAAGGGCTGGGCTGCAGCTGCTGCTGCTGTGTGAGCCCTGCCGTGCGTGTAGGCGCTGCCAGAGCCGGGGCTGGGGCTGGGCTGGAGCTGCAGCTTTCTTGTCCTCTCAGGAAGCTGCTGCCTGCAGTCCAGTTTCCATCTGGGAAATCCTCAGCTGGGCAAAGTGGCCAGTCTTGCTGTCCATGTTGCAGAGCTCAGTCCCCTTGCTCTTGGACATCTCTGTGGGAAGAAATGTGTGTTCCCATGCTGTCCCTGCCAAGCTGCAGCCTGGATGAGCCTGCTGTGCTCAGGGCTGTGGAGGGAGGAGCACATCCCTGTGCCAGGAGCTGGCAGGACTCCTCCTTAGCAGCCATTCCATGTGTTCAGTGTCACCCCCATGTTCAACAGTGCCAGCTTTGACAGCTTTTGGACTGTGTTTGAGAAGTCAAATTGTTTTGACTGTTGAAGGGCTTTGGGGCCCAGAGTTTTTGTTAGGAACAAGGGATTAAGTGTGTGGCCCATGGAGTTGTTGGACCAGGTGTTTTGTGTAAGTGGTAAGAAGGGTTTCTTCCTTTTTGTTTCTCTTTCAAGGGGAATATTAATGTTGCCCCTGAGTCTTCAGGAGGGGAGCCTGTGGACAGAGCTGCAGCAGAGGGAGCTTTGCCTGGCACCAAGAGCTGCAGGAACAATTGCCAGGAGCCCAAGGAGCCTGGTAAGGACAGAGCCCCCATTGGTTTAGAGAGGTGTGAGATGGCTGCTCTGA
>VZSU01000103.1:423203-449346 GCA_013398715.1 Nesospiza acunhae | reverse complement strand
TCTGCAGGGGTGCTTCCTGGTGCCTTGAGTTCAAATCCTGCACTGGCACAACCTGCCTGAGCCCTGCCCTCCATGCTTCTCCAGAGGCTCTGACACTGAGTCCTCTGCTGTGGCAAGAGAGCAGGGAACAACCCTGACCTTGTAGGAGTTGTGTCACCAAGCCGGGTGTCCCAGTTTTGTGCTGATGTCCATGGATAAGTTTGCTGCAGGGTGTCAGTGCTCTGGAGGCAACACTGAGTGACTCTTGAGGCAAGAGAGGAAAAGCCCAGCAAAAAGTCAGTGTAGAAGTCTGTGCTTTTTGTCTCCAAGCATTAAATAAATGTAGTGCCAGTCTGCTGATAGGTGTAGTGAGATACATGAAAAATACAAGCAGCAGAAGCTCTGAAGCCAAGGAAATCATCAGTCACAAATCCAGTAGCTCAAGGAAAAACTGAAATCACCCCTTTAAATTAGGGAGAACTAAAAGAGACAGAGAGCACTTCGGATCTGCATTCTTGAGCAAAGCTGGTGCAGCCTGCAGGTCTGGTAGGGAGTTCTTTCCCTCCCAGCTGTGAAAAACAGAATTCAGTGCTTAGAATTTTTAAAAGTTTAATACTAATAGGATAAAAAATGACAATATTTGCAGCACTGGGGTGCTCCTGGCCAACAGCCAAAGAACACCTGGTGTATAGAGACAGTGTTGTTATCTTTATAGTGTTACATTGCTGAGATGCAAGCATATTCATGTGTTTCATGAATTATTCAAACATTCTTGGGAACTTTCTGATGTTTTGGGAACTCCTTTGTTTGACTTCTTCACACTCACTCAGGCTTACTGCATGGCATCCTGTGCATCAGGTCAATATATTTTTTTTCTTCTTGTGTCTCCTTCCTGCTGTTTCACATCCTCTGATAAGGCTTTAGTATGTCCTCCTTAAATTTAACATGGTATTCTCTAATTGTTCTCTGGTGCTCTGGTTTGTGTCAGGGTTATCTTATCACTTGGACAGGTTGGTCAGTGGATGGCCTTACATTGTTTTTAGTTACACACAAGCCTTTTTTTCCCTTATGTTTTGCTAGGGTCTGTAACACAATACACTCATCACACGATTGTTTCCATAAGTGATGTTTAGATATTATATTCATTACACTACTGTTTCTATGAGCAGCACAGTGCACACTTAACCTGATAGATTCTATGAGTTTAACAAGCAGCTAAAAAGAGTTCTAACTGATGCTATTTCTAAATACTTATAATCACTAACAACATTCATAAACTTATACATAAATGTGAAAGTCAATATTACCTGGTCATTTGTCACCCAGCTGTTCATGCCAGAGCTGGTGGTTGTTTTGGAGGAGCTGTTGCTCACTGCAGAGGGCAGGTTGTAGATGGCAGGGAACGGTGCTCGTTCATAACTCAGCTCCCAGCACCTTCAGCTTCAGCCATTTCAGTGAGGACGGAGGTCTCTCTGCCAGCACAGAGAAAGAACCAGGCTGGGCTTCTTTGTGGCAGCTGAGAGTGTCTGTGTTTCAAGCTCTTGTGGGGGCCCTTTGCACTGCGAGGGCTTTGAGTTTATTGGAATACTTCAAAACTTCAGAAGTTTTGAGCACTTGGAAAGAGTCTGGCTATTTGAAGAGCAGGCTTCAAACTGCCAAGTGAGAGTCTGCCTTTCTGGCCATCTTTTACAGTCTTTGATAGAAGGATAGTTACTTCCAAAGGGAAAGATGCGCAGAGGCCAATCTTGACCCAGTGTTCCCTTTGTTTCCCAGATTTCCAGCTGATGTGCCTTGCCAGGAGGGCTGCCCTGCATGGGAAGAAGGATCAGAGGGAGAGCCTGTGCCCTTTGGGCAGGTGGAATCCCTCAGTGCATACATAGATTGAGAGATTTCTACAATTCTATTTCTATATCCATGTAGTTACATTTATGGATTTATAGAGGTGTGTTTATATGTGCATATATATGCATCTATACAGTTAAATTGATCTATATTATAGATGGGACAGAATTAGTTACATTTCTAGATTTACATTTATATATTTCTAGAGTTACATTTAAACACCTACATTTAGATGCTTACATTTAGATGCCTACATTTAGACATCTACATTTAGACGCTTACACTTAGATGCTTACATTTAGATGCTTACATTTGGGTACTTAGATATAGATCTTTGTGTTTAGTGAGTTGTAGAGGTTGGCAATAAGTTAGGTTTTGTTCACTGAAGTTGGTATTTGTATATTTTTACATGGACTGGTTGTAATAATCTAATAAATTCCTGTTTTTAACCTAAATTGAGATTTCTGTCATTCTGTATTGTCAGCATGGGTGTAGCAATTTGTAATAAATTACATTTTTCAACTGAAACTGATTCTTGTGACTTGTAGCCACACCTCTCTTCATAGAGAGCAGCAGCTACATCGTGTATTTGTCAATCAGCAGTGTGGCTGTAACAATCTGCATGAAATGCCATTTGTCAGCTGCAATGGGTGTTCTGTGATTTGTGCTACCCAAAGCCATGAGCAGATGTAAATGCTGGAGGATTTTGGCCATTAAAATCTCCAGCCATGACCAGCACATGCCCCACTTGCACTCAGGCTGGACAGGGGAAGCGCAGATTTGGGCTGGCAGCAGAGCCCCACGTTGGCTCAGAACTCAATGCAGAGGCCTGCTGAGAAAACTCCGGGAGCACAGAACTCCTGCTCTGTGGATATGCAGATAATTCAGTCCATGTTTGGTTCTTTACATACATACACACACACAGATATATGTAGGCAGCACTTAGTAACCTGTGACTGAAATGGATTTTTCTCTCTTTATCTATAGCGTCAGCAGAGTTGTGCCATTCTGTAGCCATCTTGTAAAAGACAGTGGTTCACTCTGTCTAAGCAGCGTAGTTGTAGCAATCTGTAATAAATTTCCCTTTTAAACTGACATTGGCTTTGGGGCATTCTCATTTTCATGGTGAGTGACCACATCAATGTTTGTCCCTATTTCTTCACTGATCCTGAAGCTCTGACGAGTGTATGGCAAGCCGTGGCACCCAATGGCTCGCAGGTCTGTCCAGCTGTGGGTAATAAACATGTCTTGTCTGTGAAACATCCTTTTGAGGTTATTTGTCTGAGAGTTGAGGTCCATCTCTAGAACCCCTCCAGGCAGCATCCTGTCTGGGGAGGAGAGGGGAAAAATGTATGGGGATTATGGCATTTATTCTCTTTTAACACATTTGCACTAAGCTGTAGCCTAAACTCGGTAAGGAAAAACATAGATTTTCTTTAGTCATGCAGTGTGGGATAAACAGTGTGGGAATAGGCACAAGGTCTTGGTCTTAACAGGACATTGTGTACAGGAAAGCACCACAATCTTAATGATTCACCTCTTAGGTAAAGCCACAATGGTCCACCCCATAAAACTACCTGGGGATGGAAATAACAAACGTTCCTGCGCTGGGGCAGAAGCCTGGGAGTCAAACACTTGGAAAAAGAGACCTGGCAAAGCCAGCCCAAGGCGCAGGCATGCATTTGGCAGCAGGTAAGAGGGAGCTTGTACTGGCAGCACGGGAAGGGACTCCAGGCAGAGGAGCTGGCCGGCAGCAGGGAGCAGCTCCTGCTGTCAGGACTCACAGGACGCAGGAGCAGCGGGCACATCGCGGATGGACAGCGGAGCCGCTCCTGAGCCGCCAAGGTGATCCCTCTTGGGGCTGCAGTCACAGCGCAGTCCCCTGTTCTGCACGCTCCCTTTGGCTTCTTGAGCTCCAACCACTGCAGGAAGCAAACCTGACCATAAATGATAGAAATTATAAAACGTCAGGACTAGTTGGCCCACTGTGAATACTGGATTTTTAATTTCTTAGACTGTCTCTGCATTTAGTACTATCTGTGTTTCAAAAGGAAGTGCTCAGCATTTAGAAGCATGCATTCCCTCCTTTAGCAGATTATTTTATATATATATATATATACACATATATACATATATGTTTGTAATTTTATATGTTTGTAACATCCATCTGTGTGAAGAAAGGGCAAACTTAAGAAAGTGTAGTTGTTTTGCAACAGCATGCTTCCATAGAAATTTATTTCAAATTATTTTCCAAGGTAGCTATAGTATAAAGACACTTTGCTAAAACTAGTAAGGATGAGAATTGTAGGGCTATATTTTGGGTTAAAATCTAATCCAACTTCTATTTAATTCTGTGCAATATTTCCATTAAATGTGATTAATGCCCAGGAATAAAAACCAAGATTTCTCTTTTGTTCTCTTTTTTCTAGGAAACAAGGCATGTACCTACTTTTGATTTTTATTTTAAAGACAGTAAACCATTGGACTAATTGATACCTTGGAACATCTTTATCATTTACAACTACTCATGGCTCTCAGGAACGGAAAGGTTAAAGGAAGGGAAGAGAGGAAAGAGTTTAAAGCAATGACCTGAGAGTTATTTTACATCACTTTGTAAACTTGGTTAATTACACTGTTATCTAAAAATAATGTATATATGTACTTGGTATGAAGTATTAGCTGAATAAATGCTATACAGAAAAAAGTTCTCACCTATGTTTTTTGCTATCCTCGTGTTCTCTTCTTTCTTAGTACAATCAGGGAAAAAAACACTGCTGTTCTTTGAAAAATTAACCAGTTAAAATATTGACAAGTCTGAAGTTTGATTTAGGAATGTACAAACAATAATTTTAATTGTTGTCAAAGAAAAACAAAATTGACATGTTATCTCTGGTAAACATCAGACATTGTTAACGGTAGGGTTGCACAAAGTATCTCCAGGATACAGTAAAGAACTTAATATGAAGGTCTCAAAAATGATGGAGACGAGAGACACTGACCCTTGAAGATTCAAAGAATCATTTGATAACAATAAAAAGAGCTTATCTAGCTCGTCTTAGTTATACTTAAAATGTATTTTATATGGATTAGATTTATAGTGTTTGAAAACACATCACTTCTTTTATGCTGCTGAATAATTAATGCTGATTATTTTAGTCTCAGCCCACAGATTTAAAAGACAAACACATTGCTACAGCTTGCAGAACGGAACCAGTATCACTTGATTTGTCAGTGAAGTATCAGAAAATGTTGTAAATGACATCAACTGCCATCGTGAGGTATTCCGAGGAGCTGTTCAACATTGCAAGTAAACTGAAATTTAGGTAAACTGAAATCCTCATAGGTCTGATTTACAGTCTGTCAGCAAATTTGCTGAAAGCAAAACAAATTTCTGAATTGCCATGGCTATAAAGGAGAAAATGTGCCAGCAGAAAAAAACGGATTAACAAATACTGTAAGAAATCATGAAATGACAATTAAACAACATGATGCAGAATTGTAAACACAAGGGGCCAGTATCATCATATCCTGTTTAGAAAGGCAGAAAAATTCAGTCAATTACACAGTTAAATGTGGATATTCTCAGTTCAGTTGAAGAAAGAGCAGAGATAATTTCTCCCAAGCCGAGCCTGGGAAACTTAGAGGAAAGAATTAAAACAATTATTTCTCTTTCTGTAACCATTGTTTATAGATATGGTTCTAAAGAGTGTGCTATTCATAGTTTACCAATATTGTGAGAGAAGATTCCTAAAGGCCAGTCAGGTCTTAGGGCTACCATTGTTTGTGTAACAACTGTAGATTTCTAAAAACCAAGTGCCTTCTCATGCCTTCTGATGATGGAGTCTCTGTATCACCTTTGTCTGTCTCACATACGCCTTCGGTGATAGATATGTTTTCCTTTCCTCTCCCAAATTTAACACAGCTTTTTGAGAAAATTGACTGATGTAGCTTCTGCCGCTGGTGGTGGTGCTTTTGTCTGCAGGTGAGGGCAGGTGATTTGAACCAAGGATGGAGTCCATTGTTAACACCCCAGTTTTTGCCAAGTCAAGGAAATAATTCACAATTGGGTTCTGGTGCTGAGCAGTAGGTTTTTTCCCTAGTTTTTGGATAGCTATGACCTTAAGAAACCCAACAGATTTTCCTCCAGGAGGATACCAACAGTAGCATGATGCCTCTATTTTCCCACTTCTTTTGTGTGTCTTTGGTGCTTTTAAGAGTTCCTCAGTGCCCAGCAGGAATGAAAGGACATGTGGCATTGTGATGAAACGACATGTGGTTTGTGATTTGAGAGATCTGTGTTGTTCATTGCCACATAAGTGTTCATGACAAACTGGACACCCCACTCGTGGCTCTGTCGAGTTAAATTCATCCCAATTCATTGCAAACAGCAGCCCCGAGATGCTGAGAAGAGCAAGCACAGTGGGTGGGTGTGCATGCACACACCCGGGGGCTGACTGCTGTGTGGGCAGAAGGTTTTGGACTGCTGTACAATCTTCACTCTCCCAAGTTGGAGAAATTTATCAAATCTATATGAAATGAAAAGATATAAATCAATATGAAATGAAAAGATATCAAAATGAATGAAATAATACATATTCATTTATCATAGATGTAATTTGACATCTATACACTATTGCTGGCCAGGGGTCTCTGTACAAATCACGAATGGGACGGGACTGCTGAGGAACGCGCCTCAAGCTGTTTGTTTCCCAGCATCAGTCTCATTACATGGCTATGACAATGGGAAGATGCCAGCAGCTCTTATCCCCAGCAGCAGACAAAGAACTTAATGTTATAACTTACTTTAAGTAAGTTTTTTGACCAATCACACAAAGCAAAAGCATATTAACAATAGTTCTATCCAACCACTACAAGCACACGTCCCTTTTGTTAAAACATTGCTTGCTTATTTCTGTGGCGGTTCCAGTTGTTGGTTTCTCTGGGTCTGGATTGAAGGCACTTGAGACGGTAGTTCATGTTTGCACTCAAGTGTTTATTATTTCTTATCAGTAAAACAGTCTCACTGCTGTGAGTTCGTCAGCTTCTCTTTAGAAGGCAAAAATGGCTAACAATCTCTTGTTACAAGGTCTTTTAAGACTAAACTATCCAATTAAGAACTGACACTAGATTATTTTCCCTTTCAACCCAATAACTGATCCCAAAGAGCCTGCAATGTGGACTTTTCTGCCCAATTACAAAATGCCACCCAAACCCATGAAGAAGAAGAAAGAAGAAGCATGAAGAAGAAACCCAGGATGACACCCTGTGCCCTCCATCTTGCTTCCATCCACAACATACTAAAAATCCCAAATCTAAATTTCTCACCAAGTGATACACCTACACTACTCTCCATAATCTATTTCACACTTTTGTGGATTCTAGTCTATCTTGAAGTCTAGGCAACTTTCTCCATGAATGAGGGTCAAAGTCAGTGCTCCCCTGGGGGTCAGGGCACCCCAGAGCAGACAGAGAAATATTCCTGGTGCCCTGGATTTCCACATCTTCGAATAAAATACCTGCTTGTAAGCCTTAAAACACAATGCACAGAGCTCCATTATTAAGCTTAGAACTTCCTCATATCTTGCTAGATATACTTTTCTGAAGCTTAGGGAATTATTCTAGCCAAGCGTTAATACACAAACCATTGTTTTATTTGTCCTTTGTTTTCTATTTCTTATATAGTTTTTCTGCTGACAAATCTGATACCTACTGCTTTGTGGGAATCCACAAAATTAAAGGGTTTTGGGAAAGCTGCAAAAGGCAGGCCTCAGATACAGTAGAAATGTGATTAGAGCTAAGCAGCAGCCATGAGATAGGTCCGCAGAAAAATTATTTAAACTGTAGAAAAGCAAGGACAAATAGAACAATGGTCTGTGTATTAACGCTTGTCTAGAATAACTCTCTAAGCTACAGAAAAGTTTATCTAGCGAGATATTAGGAAGGTTGAAGCTTAATAATGGAGCTCTGTGCATTGTGTTTTAAGGCTTACAAGCAGGTATTGTATTAGAAATAAGCAAGCATTGTTTTAAACAAAAGTACATGTGCTTATGGTGATTGGATAGAACTACCGTCAATGTGCTTTTGCTTTGTGTGATTAGTCAAAAAACTTATAACGTAAGTTGTAACATTAAATTCTTGGTCTGCTGCCTGGGATGTGAGTTGATGGCATCTTCCCATTGTCAAAATCATGTAATGAGACTGATGCTGAAAAATAAAACAGCTCAAGGCACGTTCCACAGCAGTCCCATCCTGTTTGTGATTTGTAAATAGCGCCCTGCCGGCAACACTGCTTATCTCTAATCAAAGTTTTGCTGCCTGTGAGGCCTGCCTTTTGCAGCTTTCCCAAAACCCTCTGTTTTGACAATTCCCACAGAGAAGTACTCTGTTTTCTGACTGTTTCTGTTGCCTTGTTTTGTTTTTGTTACCCTGAATTTTCTGAAAGGAAGAAACTCCAGGGACAGAAAGCACCATTTCTAGAGCACTGGCAGGGCAAAAATCCCAGCAAGATGAAGCAACAAGAATAAATGGATGAGTGGGTTTCTGGGCCAGGTTCACCTGTGATGGCAAGGTCCTGCACATGAAGATGGAGATGCAGATTGTCCTGTCGCTCCTTATTCTGCATCTTTCTAGGAACTAGAGGAATCCTGATGGAGCCTGTGAAGCACTTGAGCTTGGAAAGTCATGCTTCACTGTTCTTTATTGTTTTGGGTTTTATTTGTGAGCAGCATCCATTTGTAACATCACCAAGCCTGTTTCATTCCTAATGCCACTCATCATTTCAGCGAAAAGGAGGAAGGAGACGTTAACACTGTGATAATGACATCAGGACCATTTACTCCATAACTAGCTTAGAGTAGGACTGTGGAGTAGGATTATAGAGAAGGGTTGTAAATCAATAAAGTTTCAGAAACTTCAACTCCTCTGGAAGATTCCATTCTTTCTCACCCTGTGAATAAGCTCAGCATTTCCTTCTGAGTTGTCAGTTGTCTCTTAAATGTGCAAAGGGACATTTATGGCTTCTTTGGTGTGCCTTGAAAGTGGGAAAGGATCTTCTTCATTCATACTCTGCAGACCACACTGCCTTTGGAATATGGCCCACTGGCTGGTTTTTGCCTAGTGGTGATTATTTCTAGTTGAGGCAGAAAGGGCAATGGAATTTGCAGGAAAAAGCAAAGGAAGAATGGGGCAGCCCAAACATCCTGTGCAGATGCAGGCATTGGGTTTTGACTCGAGAGCATTTGGGCTCCTGACACTTGGATTTCTATCCCTAAATGCAATCTCTTTGGCGGAGGGAAAGCCTTGCTCAAGCGAGAAAGCAGAAAGATCAGAGAGGGTGCTCGGGAAGGTCTCCTGTGGTGCAGAGCTGTCAGCGCCTGTGAGGTGAGAGCGGGCCCGGCCTTGGCCGGGCCGGAGCCCCAGCAGAGCCCCGGCAGAGGCCGGAGCAGGCTGAGCCCCGGCAGAGGCAGGCTGCAAGGAGGCCCTTGGAGCTGCAAGAGGCAGCAGCCGGGCCCTGGGTGCCTCTTGCTGGGAGCGGGCGAATCCTCCGCTCTCAGAGCCCAGGGGGCAGCTGGCTGCTGCCCAGGGGAAGCGCAGCCGTGCTGGGCACAGCCCAGCCTGGAGGCATTGGCCGTCTGCAGTGTGCCCAGGAGCAGAGAAAGGCCAAGGGCAGCCCAGGGCCGCTGGGCTGGCTGAGGATTGCTCCTCTTCTGCCGGCTGCCCTGCAACTCCTGGCAAAGGTCAGCAGTGTGTGCAGCGCTCTGGGCAGCGGGGCAGGGAGCCGGGCTGCTCGGCAGGCTGGAGCACAGGGCAGCCTCCTTCAGGCCCGGCACTTCTGCCAGGGGCAGCGAGGCCAGCGGGAGGCAGGGACAGCTTGGCAGGGCACATCTGCAGGAGCCAGCGCCTCCCGCAGCTCTGGGAGGAAGCGCCTGCAATCCTGCAGTTCTGCACTGAGCCAGAGCAAAGGTGTGAGATGCACAGTGTTTGGCAGAAATATTCAGGCCCACCAGGCCAGCCTGCTTTGTGCTCTCTGGCGCACAGCAAGCGCTGTGCAATGCAGCTCTGAGCTGCTGGGAGAGAGGGAGTCGGGGATGTGCCTGAGGGTCTTGCTTGACTAGTGAAGTGGTTAGGAAGGAAGCAGAAGGGTTGCAGTAGGCAATTTGTGTTTTCTTCATTAATTTCTGAAGGAAGGATGCAATGTGTCTTTACTCATCAATAGCACTTGGAGAACTTTTTGATGAAATGCTTGTGTTTGATTCCCAGAGTAGGAAGGAGACGCGTTGGGAAAATCTTAAAGCGTAACAAGTGGGGCTTAGTCTTGTGAATTCCTTGAGCTTTAACAGGCAGTGCTGAAGCCTGTATTCCCCATTGCAGTGTAATGTGTGCAAATGGCTGTCTTAACCTTGAGAATAAAGAGAATGGTCCTTCTAAGAAGGTAGCTGGAATGCATTCAAGGGAAGAAAATGTTTTTAGGATGCTCTTGACTAGTAAAGGAGAATTTGAGGAATGGAGTTGAGAAATTTCTCAAACTGTGTCCAAGACCCTGCTGTATTTGATCCATGTTTGAGTAGATTGACAAGGCAATGAAGAAAAGTATCTTGTTCAATGTGTGGGAACTTGACCCTTTGTCCTGCTTGAGGGCAAATTTGGTAGAGAACCCCTGAAGGGGTTCCTCTAGAAAGCACATTCAGTTGGCCCCTCTCTCAACCAGTTTGGGAGAAAATACCTCCTTGGAGAAGAGTGGAAAAACTGTATTAAGCAATAAAAGCTAAACAATAATAAACAATAAAACCTCTTGCCACTCCAAAAGAGAGACAAACTCCCCTCCGTGGGCTGTGGCTCAGCTCACGCAGTCTCTTATCAGTCCCTGTGGTGCTGGAAATGCCGCGGCCCAGGCCCGGCCCGGTGGGTCACAGGTGTGAGCTGCCAGTGCTCTTCTGGCGTTCAGTCTGGAGAAAGTCTAAACAGGTCCAAAGAAAAGGGGAAAAAACCCCACAGTCCAGGGAACTTCTTTGCCTCAGCTAGCTAAAACTAACTAAAAGCAAAGGAGAGCTCTGTCCTGCTGTCTGTCCATCCGCAGACATCACAGTCCAGGAGCAGGAATATGGAGGAGTGAGTAATGTGGAGTGAGTGAGTGCAGTTTCTAAAAAGAAACTCCTTGCTTCTTCTCCCCTCCTTCACTCTTGGAACAAGTCTTAAAGGTGCAAAACTTGTTATTCAGCAAAACCAGAACACATGACTGGGGATACAAGCATGATATATATAGTCAAGCCAGGACACCCTTGAAAGAGAAACTATTGGTTAATCGGTGTGCAGTCAAGCTTTGAAAGGGGAACCGTGCATAGTGGAGCCCTTGCTGGCAGGGAGTCGGTATCCTGAGCCACCATGGCCTCATCTCTCACGCCAGCCATGTGTGAGCATATGCTGTAACTGGGAAAATTCCACTCCTGAGCAGGAGATATAGGGCCTGGTTCTGGAGTGGAGGGGTGGGAAGGATGAGATGCACAGCATTTTGATCCAGGGGATGTCCCGGAAGTGCACTGCCTACCTGCCCCTGCTTCCGAGCACCACAATCCATCTCCTTCTCCTGCTCAGCAGATTTTTGGGAATCCAGGGGTTGGTATATATTATTTGCTTTGCAGGCCCGGTTGTGTCATAGGTTCTTTTGTGCATGGGTCTCCTCCTGAACCTGTGACAGTGACCACCAGGGACCTAGAGGACACTCCTACTCTGATATCAGTGAATTCTGAGAAGTGATTGAAATATGTCAGATAAATTGGGCGAATGTTTAGCCTGTGAGTTTCCGCAAAGTATTGAATATGTCTTAATTCCATGGATACAAAGTAGTAAGTGTGATTGCTGGGTGTGCATATGTAAGAGAAGTGATTTCCTATGCACTGAGTACTAAAATACAGTAATGCCTCCTTTCTAACCCTGAGCTGGCAGCAGGGATCGGGACCTGCTTGGAAACTTTCATTTTGGCAACTTCTGTTAGCAGGCAAGAAAGTTCAAAATGAAACATTTTTCAGATGTGTTCCTCAGGTTGACCTTTTTGGGAGCCAAGGTGACCTGGGTGTGTGCAGAGCAGTGTAGCCCCAGAAAGCCCTTGGTTTGCCCCCAGGTTGTCATGCCTTGTTCCCAGGTGTGCCCAGCTCTGGCAGGAGAAGGAGCCCGCAGCGCCGTGGGCACCGTGCCCTGCCCAGCCAGGGCTCTCTGGCACAGAGCAGCAGCAGCGCCAGCACTGTTCAAGCCGCTCCTGCCTTGGCTTCCCCTGGGACACAGAAGGCTCTGGAAATCAGCACCGCCAGTCGCGTTCCCAGCTTGGAGCAGCTGCTGCTGGCGGGCGTATTCTGCCAGTTGGACTGCTTCCAAAGGGGAAGAAAGGCAGAGATGTACATGCACCAGAGCCCTGGGCATGTCCAATAAATGTGCAAATATGTGGGGAGATTTGTTAGGAATGATTTCAGCTGTTATGCCAACAGTGGCTTCTTTTCTGGTTCTGTGCAATGCTGTGGGCCATTTTCTTGGTCTGGTTTCCTTTGCTTGGGTCCCATCTGAGGGCTCAGTTGGGGTGCAGGCTGTAGGTGCTTGGGGCACTCTTGGAGTTCCTCTTGAATCCCTGGAAGAACAGGCTTTGGCCCATGAGGGGAATTTGTGCCGCTTTGTGACAGAGCAGAACTTCACAGACTATTTTGTGTTTGCTGTAGGGAAGGTTGGTTATTGCTTTGCATAAATTCATAGACAAACATAGAACGTTTTCTTTGTGATGTCAGGGCATGCTTTCCACATCGTTGTGGTGACATCAGAAGGTTGCCTTGGTGCACGGAAGGCCTGAGTGTCAGAGCAGCCCTAGGTCTTGCTGAGAGCGGGAGCATCCTCCTGGTTAAGGCATTTGTCAGTGGACAGCTCTGCACTGACGAGAGCCTTTTTTTTCTACTGTGTGAGCACAGCTGGCAGACCTGTAGAGAAGTGCCAGCAGGGATGGAGGAACTCAGGGCTGCAGTTTTTGGGGCTTATGCGGTTTTTTATTCTGCATATTACCTGACTCACCTGGCACGTAAGTAGAGGTTTTCCCTGGGTGTAACCTAACCTGGCTTTGCTATGTCTTCCTGCTCTTTCTCAGTGACTGGGTTTCTGATTTTGAAACAGAAAGAACATTAGAACACCACTAGTTTGGTAAACGCCTTTTCAAGTAGTTCAGCTAAAAAGGGGGTATCTGTAGGCACAGGGGCAGCATTTGCAAGGGAACCTGCAGGGGTTCTGTTCCCTCCACAGGAGAGTTTGTGGCAGCAGAGTCTGTCATTTCCTCAGTTTGCTGGGATAGCAAGACACCTTTGAAAATGTAGACTAGGAGACCATGGAGGGCCTTCTAAAAATTCTGCAGTTGTTCCCAGAATTCAGGGAAAGCTTCTTTCTTTCCAAACTTTCTCATGAAAGGATTTGATTGACTAACTTGGTCTTTTACTGAGTGCTAAAATATTGATTCCCTTTGCAAGGAAGTGCAAACTCCAAAGCAGTGAGTGTATGCTCCAGAACCCTGGAGCTGCTGTTGTGCTGTTTCACAATAGAACTGCAACAGCTCAGGGGGATTTTGGGGAAGCTTTTCTGAGCAAGCATTTCCATCAAGAGAATTAATGAGAAGTAGAGCATACAACTGATTTTTTAAAAAGAGTACCTGAGGGAGAAGATAAAAAATGCTGCTCGATGTGTTTGGTAGAACAGGAGCATTGAGTGTCAAAGAACATTTGCATTTTCTTGATCTTGTTTGTAGTCCTCTACTGGCAAAACAGGCCAAAGTGTAGGCACAACCAAGAATATTGTCCTGATCTCTTGCTGGCTGTATGAATGAAATATGTCTTTTGGAGGGATTTTGTGAAACGGGAAATCATCTCTGTTTGGGTTGACTTGTTCTGTGGGATTCAGCAGCCCAAGCAGTTTACTCACAGCATCTGGTTCATTTTTCCTTGCCCACGACAGGTCACCTCAGGCATGTATTCATCGGTGCTGATCATGAGGTGAGTGAGAAAGGGAGATTTCATGTTCCTGCTATTTAAGAATTGCAGACCCAGCATCAGCTTGGCCAGTGGCAGTAGAGTGTAGAGGGCCGGTTGGGTAGCCAGAAAAAAAATCCAATTTGGTGACTGCAACATCAAAAACAGAGGCATCACTGCCTAATTCTCACTTATCATTTCAAAATTTTCAAGAACTAGAAGCACTGTTTTACAAATAGAACATTGCTACCAGATAATAGGCAGGGTGGAATATTTAAATCAGAGCAATTTGCAGTGAATTTGAATCAGAATATTATAATTCAGTCAGTGCAATTTAAAATCCCATTGCTGTCAAAGTTCATGATTTCTCCTTAAAAGATGTGAAAAGAAATGAGGTTCTGAATGATAAGTGACGGTCTGTCTCTCATGCTCCTCTCTTGCCACAGCTGACAGAAGCAAGAGCCGTCTCTCCCCTGGCTCCTGCTGCTCCTGGAGAAGAATCCAAAGAGGAGCAAATTGAGGTGGATGAGCACCAGCCTCCATCAGTGGTCACACCAGAGCCTGAATATCCGAAGCCCGTAAGTGCCATTTTTGGGGGTTGTGGTGTCTTTAGCGCAAGGCAGAGCTGCAAGTTTTGGAGCAGCCAGCACTTTCCTGTTGCTGGCTGAGGATGCTGGCTGCTGGAGTCCTGCCAGGACCAAGGGATTTCCTGCAGGCAGCCAGCACAGAACTTGGCCTTTGGGCTGTCATGTTGGGGCCCCAAAGGGCTGGTGCCTCTGGGAGAGCATGTGGCTGCTTGGCTCAGGGAAGCTCTATCTCGGCTTCTGCACTGCTGTAGCCGAGGGCACATGTGGTAGTGCTGGAGGTCACAGGGCTTTGTTTGTTTGTTTTCCCTTTTTGGAATGGTGAGTTTGGTTTGTGAAGCTGGTCTGCAGCTTTTTTACATAATTCTTCAGTTCTACAAAGGCATTTGGGCCAGGTGTCTTTTAGTTTTTGACAAGCTGTAAGGAGATGGTTCTGCTGTCCATGAAGCAGTCAGGGGCCATTTTGATCCCGTTTAACCAAAGAAAGAAAATAAGTATGTATGAAGACTCCTGCTGAGGCAAAAAAGCTTCAGTGCACAAGTTTCTGTGGCTGCATTTAGTGATGAAGTCTGCAGCTTTGGCAAGTGTCTGTAAGCCTGGAGTGGGGGTGAAGCTGCAAGTCCTTGACTGCTGTCTTGCGATGCTCAGAACAAGTAGGCCATCTTGAAATGGTGGATGCTGTATATGAAGTCAAATGTGCAACTCTGTGGAAGGAGAGCTGCGTGGTCCAATGGCCTCAGGGGTGCGGAAGAAGATCAGGTACAGAGGAGCCAGCCTGGGAGCAGGTGTCCAAGAAGGCCAAGGGATGGTGGCCTGTGCCAGCAGCAGTGGGGCAGCAGGAGCAGGGCAGTGAGCGTGGCCCTGTGCTGGGCAGCGCTGCGGCCACAGCTGGAGCGCTGTGTGCCCTTGTGGGCGCCTGGGAAGCAGAAAGTCCTTGAGGGGCTGCAGCGTGTGCACAGAAGGGCAGGGGAGTTGGGCAAGGGGGTGCAGCACAAGGCCAGTGAGGAGGTGCTGAGGGCACTTTAGTCTGGACAGTGAGACGCTCAGAAGGGACCTTCAGGCAGACTTCCATCAATCCCTACATGACAGTGCTCACCACATGGGACATTTCCCTACTAAACATTCCCTTCCTGCATCGAAGTCCTTTAGACACTGGGTGGGCGGACACTTCCATCTTGTGCCTAATTGGCTTGTTGGCTTGTTGGTTTACTAGGAGAGGTTTGCTCTGTTCATTTTCTCCTTTTCCAGCAAGCAATGACGATTCTGCAGAATGTTACCTGCCCTTTTTAAGCACTGGATGGGATGCGGATCCAGTTTGAGTTTTCCTTGTCTGCAGCAGCAGTAGCAAACGCGCTACTGTCTCTTTCCAACTTTTCCAATTCAGTGGTCTCAAGAACTAAAAGTTCCGCTTTACAGTGACAGCGTTTCTTGCTGATAACAATCAGGGAGGAATATCAACCTTATATCCATCTAGACTTATTGCTAGGTGGCCCAGTTTATTTTAGTCTGTGGGACATAGAATCCCTATGTCGCTACGAAATGTTCTGATTTCTCCTTAGAAGATGTGGTGCTAGATCTGAAGAGAAATGGGGTTCTAAGTGATAGGTCATGGCCTGTCCCTCATGCTTCTCTCTTGCCACAGGTGACAGAACCAACAGCCATCTCTCCCCTGGCTCCCGCTGCTCCTGGAGAAGAAGCCAAACAGGAGGAAAATGAGCGCCAAACTCCATCATTGGTCACACCAGAGCCTGAATATCCTGAGCCCGTAAGTTCCATTTATGGGTGGTCCTGTCTTTAGTGCAAAGCAGAGGTGCAAGTATTGCAGCAGGCAGCACTACCTGTCGCTGGCTGAGCTGCTGAGTGCTGGAGTCCTGCCAGGAGCTTGGGATTTCCTGCAGGCAGTGACTGCCAGGACAACTTGGCCTTTGACCTGTGAGGTCGAGGCCCCAAAGGGCTGGTGCCTCTGGCAGAGCATGTGGCTGCTTGGCTCAGCTTAGCTCTATCTCTTGGCTTCGACTGCTCTATGGCTGAGGGCACAGGTGGTAGGTCTGGAGGTCACGGGGCTTTCTTTGTTTCTTTTCCCTTGTTGGCTATGTGTATTTGTCTTGTGAAACTGGTCTGCAGTTTTCTTGAGTTATCCTTCAGTTCAACAAAGTCTTTTGAGCCCGGTGTCTTTTAGTTTTTGACAAGCTGCAATGAGATGGTTCTGTTATCCATGAAGTTGTGGGGGCCATTGTTATCCCGTGTAGCCAAAGAAAGAAAGTGAGCAGTTATGAAGCCTCCTGGTGGGGCAAAAAAAGCAGAAGGGGGAAGTTTCTGTCGGTGCATTTAGTGATGACGTCTGCAGTTTTGGTAAGTACCTTGGAGACTGGAGTGGGGGTGAAGCTGCAAGTCCTTGACTGCTGTCATGTGTTGCTCAGAACACGAAGGCCATCTAGAAATGGTGGATAAAGGCAAATGGGCAACTTTGTGTCTGGGGAGAAGTGTGGGTACAAAGGCCTCAGGGTGCGGTAGAAGATCAGCTGAAGAAGAGCCAGCCTGGGAGCAGGTGTCCAAGAAGGCCAAGGGCATGGTGGCCTGTGCCAGCAGCAGTGGGGCAGCAGGAGCAGGGCAGTGAGCGTGGCCGTGTGCTGGGCAGCGCTGCGGCCACAGCTGGAGCGCTGTGTGCACTTGTGGGCCCTTGGGAAGCAGAAAGTCCTTGAGGGGCTGCAGCGTGTGCACAGAAGGGCAGGGGAGCTGGGCAAGGGGGTGCAGCACAAGGCCAGTGAGGAGGTGCTGAGGGCACTTTACTCTGGACAGTGTGAGTCTCACAAGGGACCTTCAGGCAGACTTCCATCAATCCCTACAAAACAACGCTCACCACATGGACGATTTCCCTACTAAGCATGCTCTCTCACTGCATCCAAGTGCTTTAGACACTGGGTAGGGGGACATTTCTCTCTTGTGCCATATTGGCTTGTTGGCTTGTAGGGTTCCTAGGAGAGGTTTGATCTGTTTGTCTTCTCATTTTCCAGCAAGCAAAGGTGCTTCTGCCCATAATTTCCTGCCCTTTTTCAGAAATGGATGAGATTGTCATTCAGTTTGAGTTTTCCAATTCTGCAGCAGCAGTAGCAAAGGCGCTGCTGTCGCTTTGCTACTTTTCTATTTCAGAGCTTTAAAGAATAAAAGCTGCATTTAACAGCGACAACGTTTCTTACTGATAGCAGCCAGGGAGGAATATCAACCTTATATCCATCTAGACTTCTATTGAATTGGGCCATCTTCATTTGGAGGGTGGGAATTAGAATCCCTATGTGGCTATGAAATGTTCTGATTTCTTCTTAGAAGATGTGGTGGTAGATATGAAAAGAAATGAGGTTCTAAATGATACGTCATGGACTGTGCCTCATTCTTCTCTCTTGCCACAGCTGACAGAACCAACAGCCGTCTCTCCCCTGGCTCCCGCTCGTCCCGAAGAAGAAGCCAAACAGGAGGAAATTCAGATGGATGAGCGCCAGCTTACATCAATGGTCACACCCGAGCCTGGATATCCTGAGCCCGTAAGTGCCAGCTGTGGGTTGTGCTGTCTTTAGTGCAAGGCAGAGGTGCAAATTTCAGGGCAGCCAGTGCTTCCTGTTGCTGGCTGAGGATGCTGAGTGCTGGAGTCCTGCCAGGACCTAGGGATTTCCTGCAGGCAGCATCAGCAGAACTTGGCCTTTGAGCTGTCATGTTGAAGCCCCAAAGGGCTGGTGCCTCTGGGAGAGCATGTGGCTGCTTGGCTCAGAGGAGCTCTATCTCTTGGCTTCTACTGTGCTATGGCCGAGGGCAGGTGAAACTGGTCTGCAGTTTTCTTGAGTAATTCTTCAGTTCTACAAGTCTTGTGGGCCAGGTGACTTGTGGGTTTTCATAGGCCTCAAGCAGATGGTTATGTTGTCCATGAAGCTGTGGGGGCCATTCTTATCCCATGTTTCCAAAGACTGAAAGTGAGTAGTTTTGAAGCCTCCTGGTGGGGCAAAATAGCATCAATGGACAAATTTCTGTGGCTGCATTTAGTGATGACGTCTGCAGCTTTGGCAAGTGCCTTGGAGACTGGAGTGGGGGTGAAGCTGCAAGTCCTTGACTGCTGTCATGTGTTGCTCAGAACACGAAGGCCATCTACAAATGGTCGATGTCTTATTAAGAGTTCAATGGGACACTTTGTGGCTGGGGAGGTGCATGGTTCAAAAGACCCCAGGGGTGCGGTAGAAAATCAGCTAAATAAGCGCCATCCTGGGACCAGTTTGCAAAAAAGGCCAAGGGAATTGTGGCCTGTGCCAGCAGCAGTGGGGCAGCAGGAGCAGGGCAGTGAGCGTGGCCCTGTGCTGGGCAGCGCTGCGGCCACAGCTGGAGCGCTGTGTGCACTTGTGGGCCCCTGGGAAGCAGAAAGTCCTTGAGGGGCTACAGCGTGTGCACAGAAGGGCAGGGGAGCTGGGCAAGGGGGTGGAGTACAATCCCACTGAGGGGGTGCTGAGGGAGCTTTAGTCTGGACAATGGGAGGCTCAGAAGGGACCTTCAGGCAGACTTCCATCAATCCCTATATGACAGTTCTCACATCAAGAGCTGTTTCCCTACCAAACATGCCCTCACTGCATCCAAGTGCTTCAGATACTGGAGTGAGAGATACTTCGATCATGTGCCTTGTTCACTTGGTGGCTTGGTGGTTTGGTAGGAGAGGTTTGATCTATTTGTCTTCTCCTTTTCCAGCAAGCAAAGATGGTTCTGCACAAGGTTACCTGCCCTTTTTAAGCATTGGACGGCATTCTGATCTAATTTTAGTTTTCCACATATACAGCTGTAGTAGCAAAGGCGTTGCTGTTGCCTTCCTGCGTTTCCATTGCAAATCTTTAAAGATCTAAAAGCTATGGTTCAGAGAGACAGTGTTTCTTGCTGATAGCAATCAGGGCGGAATATAAACCTTATATACATCTAGAGTTCTTTCTAGGTGGCCCAGTTTATTCTAGTTCCTATGTCGCGATGAAAGGTTCTGATTTCTCTTTAGAAGATGTGGTGGTAGATCTGAAAAGAAATTATGTTCTAAATGATAGGTCATTGACTGTCCCACATGCTTCTCTCTTGCATCAGATGACAGAACCAACAGCCGTCTCTCCCCTGGCTCCCACTGCTCCTGGAGAAGAAGCCAAAGAGGAGCAAATTGAGATGGATGAGCACCAAATTCCATCACTGGTCACACCAGAGCCTGGGTATCCTGAGCCTCTAAGTGCCAGCTGTGGGTTGTGCTGTCTTTAGTGCAAGGCAGAGGTGCAAGTTTTGGAGCAGCCAGCGCTTCCTGTTGCTGGCTGAGGATGCTGAGTGCTGGAGTCCTGCCTGGACCTAGGGATTTCCTGCAGGCAGCGACTGCCAGCAGAACTTGGCCTTTGAGCTGTCATGTTGAGGCAGCAAAGGGCTGGTGCCTCTGGGAGAGCATGTGGCTGCTTGGCTCAGAGAAGCTCTATCTCTTGGCTTCTGCAGCACTATGGCTAAGGGCACACATGGTAGTTCTGGAGGTCACGGGGCTTTGTTTTTTTGTTTTCTTTATTGGCAACATGTATTTGTCTGGTGAAACTTGTCTGCAGTTTTCTTGAGTTCCTCTTCAGTTTTACAAAGTCTTTTGGGCCAGGTGACTTGAGGGTTTTGACAAGCTGCAATGAGATAGTTCTGTTGTCCATGAAGCTGTAGGGGGCCATTGTTATCCCGTGTAGCCAAAGAAGAAAGTGAGTAGTTTTGAAGCCTCCTGGTGAGTCAAAAAAGCAGAATGGGCACATTTCTGTTGGTGCATTTAGTGATGAAGTCTGCAGCTTTGGCAAGTGCCTTGGAGCCTGTAGTGGCGGTGAACCTGCCAGTCCTTGACTGCTGCCTTGCGTTGCTCAGAACTTGAAGGCCGTCTAGAAATGGGGGGTGCTGTGTTTGAAGTGAAATGGGCAACTTTGTGTCTGGGGAGAAGTGTGGGTCCAAGGGCCCTAGGAGTGCGGTAGAAGATCAGGTTAAGAAGAGCCAGCTTGGGAGCCGGTGTCCAAGAAGGCCAAGGGCATGGTGGCCTGTGCCAGCAGCAGTGGGGCAGCAGGAGCAGGGCAGTGAGCGTGGCCCTGTGCTGTGCAGCGCTGCGGCCACAGCTGGAGCGCTGTGTGCAGCTGTGGGCGCCTGGGAAGCAGAAAGTCCTTGAGGGGCTGCAGCGTGTGCACAGAAGTGCAGGGGAGCTGGGCAAGGGGGAGCAGCACAAGGCCAGTGAGGAGGAGCTGAGGGCACTTTAGCCTGGGCAATGGGAGCCTCACGAGGGACCTTCATGCAGAATTCTGTCAATCCCTACACAACAATGCCAACAAGAAGGGCCATTTCCCTACGAAACATGCGCTCACTGCATCCAAGTGCTTCAGACACTGGAGTGGGAGTCACTTACATCTTGTGCTTTGTTTGCTTTTTGGTTTGGTAGGAGAGATTTGCCCTGTTCTTTTTCTCCTTTTCCAGCAAGCAAAGATGGTTCTGCACAAGGTTTCCTGCCCTTTTTAAGC
Organism: Nesospiza acunhae; assembly: GCA_013398715.1. Lineage (NCBI taxonomy): Eukaryota > Metazoa > Chordata > Aves > Passeriformes > Thraupidae > Nesospiza > Nesospiza acunhae. The sequence continues at coordinate 428,430 of VZSU01000103.1, read as the reverse complement.
ACTGGATGGGATGCGGATCCAATTTTAGTTTTCCACATATGCAGCAGCCCTAGCAAAGGCGTTGCTGTTGCTTTCCTGTGTTTCCATTTCAGATCTTTCAAGATCTAAAAGCTGTGTTTCAGAGAGACAACGTTTCTTGCTGATAGCAATCAGGGAGGAATATCAACCTTATATACATCTAGAGTTCTTTCTAGGTGGCCAGTTTATTTTAGTCTGTGGGACTTAAAACCCCTATGTCGCAATGAAACGTTCTGATTTCTCTTTAGAAGATGTGGTGGTAGATCTGAAACAAAATGACGTTCTAAATGATAGGTCATGGACTGTGCCTCATGCTTCTCTCTTGCCACAGCTGACAGAACCAACAGCCGTCTCTCCCCTGGCTCCCACTGCTCCTGGAGAAGAAGCCAAACAGGAGGAAATTGAGATGGATGAGCACCAGCCTCCATCAATGGTCACACCAGAGCCTGGATATCCTGAGCCTGTAAGTGCCAGTTGTGGGTTGTGCTGTCTTTAGTGCAAGTAAGAGGTGCAAGTTTCAGAGCAGCCAGCACTTCCTGTTGCTGGCTGAGGATGCTGAGTGGTGGAGTCCTGCCAGGAGCTCGGGATTTCCTGCAGGCAGCGACTGCCAGGACAACTTGGCCTTTGACCTGTGATGTTGATGCCCCAAAGGGCTGGTGCCTCTGGGAGAGCATGTGGCTGCTTGCCTCAGGGAAGCTCTATCTCTGGGCTTCTACAGTGCTATGGCCAAGGGTGCATGTGGCAGTTCTTGAGGTCATGGGGCTTTGTTTGTTTGTTTGTTTTCCCTTTTTGGAAAGGTGTGTTAGGCTTGTGAGACTGGTCTGCTGTTTTCTTGAGTTCCTCTTCAGTTCTGCAAAGTTTTTTGGGCCAGGTGACATTTGGCTGTTGATACCCTTCAAGGAGATGGCTATGTTGTCCCTGAAGCAGTCGGGAGCCATTCTTATCCCATTTAACCATTAAAGAAAGAAAATGAGTAGTTATGAAGCCTCTTGGTGAGGCAAAAAAGCATCAATGCGCAAGTTTCTGTTGGTGCATTTAGTGATGACATCTGCAGCTTTGGCAAGGGCCTGGGAGCCTGGAGTGGGGGGTGAAGTGGCAAGTCCTTGACTGCTCTCTTGTATTGCTCAGAACATGAAGGCCATCTAGAAATGGTGGATGCTGTATTTGAACTCAAATGGGCAACTTTGTGGCTTCAGAGTGACTTGGGTACAAAGGACCCCGAGGTGCCAGTGCGGTAGAAGATGAGGTGAAGAAGAGGCAGCCTGGGAGCAGGTGTCCAAGACGGCCAAGGGCATGGTGGCCTGTGCCAGCAGCAGTGGGGCAGCAGGAGCAGGGCAGTGAGCGTGGCCCTGTGCTGGGCAGCGCTGCGGCCACAGCTGGAGCGCTGTGTGCACTTGTGGGCCCCTGGGAAGCAGAAAGTCCTTGAGGGGCTGCAGCGTGTGCACAGAAGGGCAGGGGAGCTGGGCAAGGGGGAGCAGCACAAGACCAGTGAGGAGGTGCTGAGGGAGCTTTAGTCTGGACAGTGCGAGGCTCACAAGAGACCTTCAGGCAGACTTCCATCAATCCCTACATGACAGAGCTCACCACGCGGGCCATTATCCTACGAAAAATTCCATCACTGCATCCAAGTGCTTTGGACACTGGGTAGGGGGACACTTCCATCTTCTGCCTAATTGGCTTGTTGGCTTGTTGGCTTGCTAGGAGAGGTTTGATCTGTTCATTTTCTCATTTTCCAGCAAGCAGAGATGGTTCTGCACAAGGTTTCCTGCCCTTTTTCAGAAATGGATGAGATTGTCATTCAGTTTGAGTTTTCCAATTCTACAGCAGCAGTAGCAAAGGCGCTGCTGTCGCTTTGCTACTTTTCTATTTCAGAGCTTTAAAGAATAAATCTGCGTTTTACAGCGACAATGTTTCTTACTGATAGCAGCCAGGGAGGAATATCAACCTTATATCCATCTAGACTTCTATTGAATTTGGCCATTTTCATTTGGAGGGTGGGAATTAGAATCCCTATGTGGCTACGAAATGTTCTGATTTCTCCTTAGAAGATGTGATGCTAGATCTGAAAAGAAATGAGGTTCTGAGTGATAGGTCATGGACTGTGCCTCATGCTTCTCTCTTGCCACAGATGACAGAACCAACAACCATCTCTCCCATGGCTCCCACTCCTCCTGCAGAGGAAGCCAAAGAGGAGCGAATTGAGATGGATGAGCGCCAAAGTCCATCACTGGTCACACCCGAGCCTGGATATCCTGAGCCTGTAAGTGCCAGCTGTGGGTTGTGCTGTCTTTAGTGCAAGGCAGAGGTGCAAGTTTTGGAGCAGCCAGCGCTTCCTGTTGCTGGCTGAGGATGCTGAGTGCTGGAGTCCTGCCAGGACCAAGGCATTTCCTGCAGGCAGCGTCAGCAAAACTTGGCCTTTGAGCTGTCATGTTGAGGCAGCAAAGGGCTGGTACCACTGGGAGAGCATGTGGATGCTTGGCTCAGAGAAGCTCTATCTCTTGGCTTATGGAGTGCTAGGGCCAAGGGCATGTGAAACTGGTCTGCAGTTTTCTTGAGTAATTCTTCAGTTCTACAAGTCTTTTGGGCCAGGTGACTTGTGGGTTTTCATAGGCCTCAAGCAGATTGTTATGTTGTCCATGAAGCTGTGGGGGCCATTCTTATCCTGTGTTGCCAAAGAATGAACGTGATTCGTTTTGAAGCCTCCTCGTGAGGCAAAATAGCATCAATGGACAAGTTTCTGTGGCTGCATTTAGTGATGACGTCAGCAGCTTTGGCAAGTGCCTTGGAGACTGGAGTGGGGGTGAAGCTGCAAGTCCTTGACTGCTGTCATGTGTTGCTCAGAAGGCGCTGCGTGGGCCAAAAGGACGCAGGGCTGGCGGCCTTGAGCCGCTGAAGATGAGGCAGCGTGTGGCCAGGTGGCCAAGAAGGCCAAGGGCATGGTGGCCTGTGCCAGCAGCAGTGGGGCAGCAGGAGCAGGGCAGTGAGCGTGGCCCTGTGCTGGGCAGCGCTGCGGCCACAGCTGGAGCGCTGTGTGCACTTGTGGGCCCCTGGGAAGCAGAAAGTCCTTGAGGGGCTGCAGCGTGTGCACAGAAGGGCAGGGGAGCTGGGCAAGGGGGAGCAGCACAAGACCAGTGAGGAGGTGCTGAGGGAGCTTTAGTCTGGACAGTGCGAGGCTCACAAGAGACCTTCAGGCAGACTTCCATCAATCCCTACATGACAGAGCTCACCACGCGGGCCATTATCCTACGAAAAATTCCATCACTGCATCCAAGTGCTTTGGACACTGGGTAGGGGGACACTTCCATCTTCTGCCTAATTGGCTTGTTGGCTTGTTGGCTTGCTAGGAGAGGTTTGATCTGTTCATTTTCTCATTTTCCAGCAAGCAGAGATGGTTCTGCACAAGGTTTCCTGCCCTTTTTCAGAAATGGATGAGATTGTCATTCAGTTTGAGTTTTCCAATTCTACAGCAGCAGTAGCAAAGGCGCTGCTGTCGCTTTGCTACTTTTCTATTTCAGAGCTTTAAAGAATAAATCTGCGTTTTACAGCGACAATGTTTCTTACTGATAGCAGCCAGGGAGGAATATCAACCTTATATCCATCTAGACTTCTATTGAATTTGGCCATTTTCATTTGGAGGGTGGGAATTAGAATCCCTATGTGGCTACGAAATGTTCTGATTTCTCCTTAGAAGATGTGATGCTAGATCTGAAAAGAAATGAGGTTCTGAGTGATAGGTCATGGACTGTGCCTCATGCTTCTCTCTTGCCACAGATGACAGAACCAACAACCATCTCTCCCATGGCTCCCACTCCTCCTGCAGAGGAAGCCAAAGAGGAGCGAATTGAGATGGATGAGCGCCAAAGTCCATCACTGGTCACACCCGAGCCTGGATATCCTGAGCCTGTAAGTGCCAGCTGTGGGTTGTGCTGTCTTTAGTGCAAGGCAGAGGTGCAAGTTTTGGAGCAGCCAGCGCTTCCTGTTGCTGGCTGAGGATGCTGAGTGCTGGAGTCCTGCCAGGACCAAGGCATTTCCTGCAGGCAGCGTCAGCAAAACTTGGCCTTTGAGCTGTCATGTTGAGGCAGCAAAGGGCTGGTACCACTGGGAGAGCATGTGGATGCTTGGCTCAGAGAAGCTCTATCTCTTGGCTTATGGAGTGCTAGGGCCAAGGGCATGTGAAACTGGTCTGCAGTTTTCTTGAGTAATTCTTCAGTTCTACAAGTCTTTTGGGCCAGGTGACTTGTGGGTTTTCATAGGCCTCAAGCAGATTGTTATGTTGTCCATGAAGCTGTGGGGGCCATTCTTATCCTGTGTTGCCAAAGAATGAACGTGATTCGTTTTGAAGCCTCCTCGTGAGGCAAAATAGCATCAATGGACAAGTTTCTGTGGCTGCATTTAGTGATGACGTCAGCAGCTTTGGCAAGTGCCTTGGAGACTGGAGTGGGGGTGAAGCTGCAAGTCCTTGACTGCTGTCATGTGTTGCTCAGAAGGCGATCTACAAATGGTCGATGTCTTATTAAGAGTCCAATGGGACACTTTGTGGCTGGGGAGGTGCATGGTTCAAAAGACCCCAGGGGTGCGGTAGAAAATCAGCTAAATAAGTGCCACCCTGGGACCAGTTTGCAAAAAAGGCCAGGGGAATCGTGGGCGGTGTCAGCAGCAGTGGGGCAGCAGGAGCAGGGCAGTGAGCGTGGCCCTGTGCTGGGCAGCGCTGCGGCCACAGCTGGAGCGCTGTGTGCAGCTGTGGGCCCTGGGAAGCAGAAAGTCATTGAGGGGCTGCAGCGTGTGCACAAAAGGACAGGGGAGCTGGGCAGGGTGGATCAGAAACCCAGTGAGGAAGTGCTGAGGGAACATTAGCCTGGACAATGGAAGGCTCTCGAGGGACCTTCAGGCAGACTTCCATCAATCCCTACACAACAATGCTCACAACAAGGGCCTTTTGCTAACTAAACATGCCCTCACTGCATCCAAGCGCTTCAGAAACTGGAGTGGGTGACACTTCCATCTTGTTGGCTTGGTGGCTTGTTGGTTTGGTAGGAGAGATTTTCCCTATTAATTTTGTCATTTTCCAGCAAGCAATGATGGTTCTGCACAACATTTCCTGCCCTTTTGCAGCCCTGGATGAGATTGTAATCCAGTTTGAGTTTTCCACATCTGCAGCCGCTGTAGCAAAGGCATTGCTGTCTCGTTCTGACTATTCCATTTCAGATCT
>VZSU01000103.1:377906-420516 GCA_013398715.1 Nesospiza acunhae | reverse complement strand
TTTTGCATTTTGGCAAAATCTTTGACTAATCCAATCATTACATTCTCAGCCTGAACTACATTAGAAACTTTTATCACCTGTGTTTCTGTTTGTACCTCTCTCTTCATTCTAGAATGAAGAGTGGTTAGTTGATCTTTTTGCATTCCATATCCCAAAGACATTAATGACCATGACCTTAGCACAATTACCGATAGCATTCTCAAAGCAATTAAACACATCTTATCTGCAGCCTTGTTGGTTCCACAGTTTACACAGTCCATGATCCAGGATGGGTTTTCTTCACTCGGGTATAGTGAATCCAGGGGTCTACGCTGGCTACTTTGACTGCTGTAAAGGTGGTCAGTAGTACCTGATGGGGTCCACTCCACTCCTCTGTCAGTGGTTCTTCATTCCAGTTTTTAACGTGTACCTCGTCTCCTGGATGTATGTTATGAACTGGATTCTTGAGAGTCAGTGGTCTCTTCCACACAAGGATGGTCTGGAGCCGAGCTAAAGTTTTCTCGAGAGACAGAACATAATTATACACTTCCTGCTTTCCTGTGACGTGTACATTAGGGTTAGGCTCAGGAGATTCATATGGTTTCTCATACAATATCTCATAAGGACTGACTGACATCCCACTCCTAGGCTTTATCTGAATCTTCAACAGTGCTATTGGCAAAGCCTGGGCCACTGCAGTTTGGCTTCTTGGCATATTTTACTGATTTTCTTTTTCAGTGTCTGATTCATCCTCTCTGCCTGTCCACTTGACTGGGTTCTCCACGGCGTGTGGAGGTCCCAAGTTATCCCCAGCAATCTGCTTGCCTCTCTTACTCCTGTAGCTACGAAATGGGGTCCCCTATCTGATGATACCCCTAGGGGTACCCCGAACCTGGGAATAATCTCCTTCAGTAACCACTCAACTGTTTCCTTTGCTTGGTTTGTGTGACAGGGAAGGGCTTCTGGCCATCCAGAAAATGTGTCAACCCCCACTAACAGGTATTTGTATCCTCGAGTTCTTGGCAATTCTACAAAATCTACCTGCCAATAATCTCCTGGCTCTATTCCTATCTGAATTCTTCCTAGCTGGGCCTGTCGCCTAGCCACTGGGTTGTTTTTCAAGCAGACATCACATTTTGAAATTACTGATTTTGCCATTGTTAACATCTGTACCAAAATTAAACTCTGCTTTAGCAATTTTACCAATGCCTCTCCACTCTAATGACATTTGTTATGTTTAATTTGTAGAACTTCTCTCATTATCAAGGGGGGTACCACTATTTGTCTTTGTGTAGTCACATACCATCCCTCTGAATTCCTTTGTGCATTTAGCAAACGTGCCAGTTTCTCATCTTCTACTGAATATTTTGGTTTTGGAGGCAAATTGAACTGGGATACATTAAGCTTTAAAGGTATCAATGCCATTGTTGTTTGCCCCTCTCGAGCAACCTGTCGGGCTGCCCAGTCTGCCTTTTGATTTCCCTCACAGATTTTGGGGTTCCCTGATTGGTGTGCTTTGCAATGTATAATTGCTACTTGTTCAGGTTTTTGTACTGCTTTTATCAATTGCAGGACTGCATCCTGATGTTTAATGTGCGTACCTCAAGACAATAATCGTCTTTCTTTCCACAGTGCTCCATGTACACGCACCACTCCAAAAGCATATTTTGAGTCAGTCTATATATTTACCTTTTTCTCTTCACTTAATTCTAGTGCCTTGGTTAAAGCAACCAGTTCTGCCTTCTGGGCAGATGTATTTGGTGGTAATGCCTTTGCCTCCACTACTGTATTGACTGTTGTTACCTCATATCCAGCGTATCTGGTTCGGTTTTCCACGAAGCTGCTCCCATCTGTAAATAGCTCCCACTCTGGCTGCTCTAGTGGAACATCGTTCAGGTCTTCTTTTGCTGAATAGGTGTACTCTATTACCTCTACACAGTCATGCTCTAATGGGCCTTCTTCAGTTGTGGTACCTAGGAACAAAGCTGGATGCAAAAGGTTAGTTGTTTTTAAGTGACATCATCCTGCAGTCAGGACTACCTGGAATTTTATCATCCTGCTTGGAGATAGCCAATGGCCCCCCTTCTGTTCTAAGACAGTGGTTACCATGTGTGGTACATAGACATCTGTGTGCCTTCCCATAGTAAGCTTCCTGGCTTCTTGTATCAGCATCACAGTAGCTGCGACTGCCCACAGACATGGAAGCTATCCGGCACTTATGTTGTCAAGTTGTTTGGAAAAGTAGCCCACCAGCCTTTTCCAACTTCTCAGATGTTGGGTCAGGACTCCTAGTGCTAGGCGCAGGCTTTCATGTACAAAGAGCTGAAAATCTTTAGGCAGATCAGGCAACCCTAATGCTGGAGCAGTTGTTAGTGCTTTCTTTAATTTTAGGAAGGCTTCTTTCTGTGTCTTGCCTCAGGTGACTGGCTGCATCTTGTGAGCTTTATACAGGGGTTTCGCAATCAGTCCATAGTCCATGATCCACAGGCAACACCATCCTGCCATCCCAAGGAAGACTCGCAGCTCATGTAAATTCTGGGGCTCTGGAATAGCACAAATAGCTTGGATACGTTTAGTACTTAGTTTACCTTGCTCTTGTGAAATTTCACATTCCAGGTAAATCACAGTCTGTTGGGCAATTTGTGCCTTTCCTCTGGATACTTTGTAACCTCCCATTCCCAGTGAATTTAAAATGTCAATGGTTACCTTTATACAGGTTGCTTTTTCTTTTGTAGCTATTAGTATATCATCAACATACTGCAACAACAGGTATTGGTCCCTTGGTACTTGCCCATTCTCGGTCCAAATCTCCCGCTCCTTTGCCAGTTGGTTTCCGACTAGGGTTGGACTGTAACTCTTTTACAGATGTCAGCAATGTGTAGGGGTTTGTTACCACTGGATAAATGTCCTTTGTTATTTTATTTATTGCTCTCAAATCCTGCACTAATCTATATTCACCATTTGGTTTCTTTACTGGAAATATTGGTGTATTAAATTCTGATTCACATTCTTCTAAAATTCAGTATTTCAAGAATTTCTCAATAATCTTTACTATTCCTTGCCGTGCTTCCGGTATTATGGGATACTGTTTGACTTGTACAGCCCTCGCCCCTTCTTTTAACTCTACATGCACTGGTTGTGCCAATTTAGATTTTCCTGGTATATCTGTCTCCCATACAGAGGGAATCACTGCATCTTCTACCTCCCTAGGGATAGAGGGAACAGGTTTTTCTTTGATCATTAAAATCTGTCCCGTCTTTGATTCAGGTATTTTATTATAAGGTCTCCATTTTCAAAGGTTATTACCGCATCAAGTTTCGCTAGCAAATCTCTCTTTAAAAGCGGAATTGGATGCTCAGGTACATAGAGGAACTCGTGTGCTAAAACCTTGTTCTCAAAACACAAATCTAGGGGTTCCAAGAATGGCCGTTTTTCCTCCTTCTCTGTAGCCCCAAATATTGTTGCTTCCTTGTCCCAAATTTGTTCTTGCAAATCATTTAGTACAGACTAAGTAGCTCCCGTATCTATTAGAAATTTGACCTCTTTATGCCCTAACTGTATATTTATGACAGGCTCCTGAACCTGTTTTTCAGGTTCCATGCCTAGTCAGCTGCTATACTCGCCCAAAACCATCGCTTTGGCAAAGTTTTCTTGCTGGAACTGATTGCCCTGGTGAAACTGGCTATTCAAGTCTGGACATTCTCGTTTCCAATGTCCCTGCTGTTTGCAATACGCACACTGATTTAGGCTTAACCCTTGCATAACTGGTCTCTTACCCTGACTGCTTCTGCCACGCCCCCTGAAATTTGGGTTCCCTTTTCCTTGTATTACTGCCAACAGATTTTGCTGCTGCCTTTTAGTAGCTTCTCTTTTGTGATTATTATATACTTTCCAGGCTACCTGAAGTAACTTATCTAAATTCCTTAATTCCTCTCCTTCTAATTCTTGCAATTTCTTCTGAATATTGTCTTGTGATTGGCCCAAGAATATGAGAGTGAGCTGAACCTTTGCTTGTTCTGTGTCTATTTGGAGATCTGTATATTTCCTTGCTGCCTCCTTAAGCCTTTCCAAAAACACAGTGGGAGATTCTTTCTTTTCCTGCCAAACCTCATATAATTTAGACCAATTTATAGTTTTGGGCACAGCACTCTGAACTCCTATTTGGATCCATTCCTGATATTTTTGTAGTCTCCTCATACCCCAAGGTAAATTAGGGTCCCATTTTGGATCTTCAGTTGGGAAATTCTCATCTAAAGTTCCTGTTATGAGCCCACTTCTAATATCTTCCCTTGCCCTTTCTCTGGCTGCCTTAAGTACCATCTCTTTTTCAGTAGAATCCATTAAAGTATCTAATATTACTTGTATGTCATCCCAGTCAGGATTTTGAGTCTTTATAACCATTTTTACTACTCGTGCTACCTTATCAGGATTTTCTCTGTAAGTTCTGGCTGATTGTTTCAAAATAACCAGATCAGCAAGGGTAAAAGGCACCTTTACAAATACTGGCCCTTCCACTCCTACACCTTGTCGCAAGGGGACAATCACAGTCCGTTTTTGTTTGCCTATGTCTTTTCTACCCACGACCAGGGCAAGCTTTGACCGACTTCGAGTTCTGTGGGCTACCGGGGTAGCCGACCCACCACTATCACCATCTCCCCCACCCACATCCCTCCCCCTTCTTTTAATCACAGTTAGGTTTCGCTCATCTTCCGAGGAAGAGGGATCAGGTGATGGTGGGAGAGGAGGATAAAGGGGGAAGGGTGTACTAGATGAGACAGGTTCAGTATTAGGTGAGGTAGGGGCAGATGGTGGGATAGGGACAGGTGAAGCACTTGGGATAGGGCTAGGTTCTCTTGGTCTTATTGGAGCTACCTGTAAATCAGTATCTGTATAATTTTCCCTACTCAGACTTTATTTCAACACCAAGTGTTCTAGACAATGTTTGTCACAAACCCCACATTTGTCACTTGCAGATGTTTTAACCACCATTAGTCGACATTCATCCTGCCATTCTGGCTTTCCCCATAAATAGAACAACAAATCAACATACGGAACCTCATCCCATTTTCCTTCTTGTTTACAAAATGACATTAACTGCGAAATAGTGTTATATTGCAGAGTCCCATGTTTTGGCCATTTTTCACCATTCTCCAAGACATATTCTGGCCACGATGTATTACAATAATCAATCAACTTAGCTTTACGTAATTCTTCCCCAAAATTACCCTGTTTCCAATGTGCTAATAAGCACCCCAAAGGAGAAGTTGGCGGAATAGAGGCATTGCTGCCCAAAATCCCTTTGAGCTTCTCCAAATATATACCACAAATTGCCAAACCTGCAACGCTTTCACGATTGTCTTACAGAACAGCGCCTAGGCAATACCACCAGGAATTCCTTTAGCCCAACCAAGCGTAGCTTTTGCTGCATTGTATTGGCAGGCACCCAAAACTAAGTAAAAGCACCTTACCCTTCTCCCGGGGATGTTGTAAGTGGCAGAGGCAGTCGTGGCAGATGGGGTCCCCGAGAATCCCTTGGTGCCGGCTGGAGCGTGATCAGATCGCGAACTCACTTCAGCAGCAATCACAGGGTCCCATCTGGGGTCGCCAAAATGTTAGTGTTCAGAAACATATAGCCACGAAAATGATCATATGTCAGTGCTTTTATTGAAGAGCTCTGGGTGTCAGGGGTAGGAACCCAAATCTGACTCCACCATACATTCGAGATTAACATGCTTTTATATCGTATCGTTATATAACTCTCATGTTAATTATTAAACTTAGATTGTTCTATTGCATACATAGTTTTCAATCAAGCATGGCCCCTCATGGTTCCCCTTAAATTTCTAACATAGTTTCTCATGATTCTTCCTATGGTTATACAATAATTATATGTAATTACTAAACAATCATCACATCTAACAATTACATCATTTGTCATACTGCTTACGCAGGTGCAATGATCTGGCAAAACACAAAGCCTAACACCTTCAGAGTCTATTTTTAACATTTTCCAGGGCCCCCATTATCACTGGGAGAGCATCTGGCTGCTTGGCTCAGGGAAGCTCTATCTCTGGGCTTCTGCACCGCTATGGCCGAAGGCGCACGTGGTGGTGCTGGATGTCACGGGGCTTTTTTTTGGTTTGATTTCCCTTTATGGAACGGTGTCTCTTCTTGTGAGACTGGTCTGCAGTTTTCTTGAGTTATTTATCAGTTCTACAAAGTCTTTTAGGCCAGGTGAATTTTGGCTTTTGACAAGCTGCAAGGGGATGATTCTGTTGTCCATGAAGCTGTGGGAGGCTATTCTTATCCCATGTAGTCAAAGGAAGAGAGTAGTTCTGATGCCTCATGGTGAGGCAAGAAAACAGAAAGGGCAAGTTTCTGTTGATGCCTTTAGTGATGAAGTCTGCAGGTTTGGCAAATGCATTGGAGCCTGGACTGGGGGTGAAGCTGCAAGTCCTTGACTGCTGTCTTGCGATGCTCAGAACAAGAAGGCCATCTTGAAATGGTGGATGCTATATTTGAAGTCAAATGGGCAACACTGTGGCAAGAGAGCTACCTGTTCCAAAGGCCCCGGGGGTGCCATAGAAGATCAAGTGAAGAAGAGCCAGCCTGGGAGCAGATGTCCAAGAAGGCCAAGGGCATGGTGGGCTGTATCAGCAGCAGTGGGGCAGCAGGAGCAGGGCAGTGAGCGTGGCCCTGATTTCTCTTTAGAAGATGTTGTTGTAGATGTGAAAAAAATGAGGTTCTAAATGAGAGGTCACTGCCTGTGCCTCATGCTTCTCTCTTGCCACAGATGACCGAAGCAAGAGCCGTCTCTCCCCTGGCTCCCGCTGCTCCTGGAGAAGAAGCCAAAGAGGAGCAAATTGAGGTGGAGGAGTGCCAGCCTCCATCAGTGATCACACCAGAGCCTGGATATTCCGAGCACGTAAGTGCCAATTGTGGGTTGTGCTGTCTTTAGTGCAAGGCAGAGGTGCAAGTACTGGAGCAGCCAGCGCTTCCTGTTGCTGGCTGAGGATGCTGAGTGCTCGAGTCCTGCCAGGAGCTCGAGATTTCCTGCAGGCAGCATCAGCACAACTTGGCCTTTGAGCTGTCACATTGAGGCCACAAAGGGCTGGTGCCTCTGGGAGAGCATCTGGCTGCTTGGCTCAGGGAAGTTCTATCTCTTGGCTTCTGCAGCGTTGTGGCCGATGGCACATATGGAAGTATGCCACGGGGCTTTTTTGTTTGATTACCCTATTTTGAATGGTGTCTTTTTCTTGTGAAACTGGTCTTGAGTTAGTCTTCAGTTCTACAAAGTCTTTTAGGCTAGGTGACTTTTCACTTCTGAGATGGTTACGTTCTCCATGAAGCTGTGGGGGGCATTTTTATCCCGTGTGGGCAAAGAATGAAAGTGAGTCGTTTTGAAACCTCCTGGTGGGGCAAAAAAGAAGAAGGGGCAAGTTTCTGTTGATGCATTAGGTGATGAATTCTGCAGCTTTGGCAAGTGCCTTGGAGCCTGGAGTGGGGGTGAAGCTGCAAGTCCTTGACAGCTGTCTTGTGTTGCTCAGAACACGAAGACCATCTTGAAACGTTTGATGCTGTATTTGAACTCAAATGGGCAACTCTGTGGCAAGACAGCTGCGTGTTCCAAAGACCTCAGGGGTGCAGTAGAAGATCAGCTAAATAGAAGCCAGCCTAGGACCAGGTGTCCAAGAAGGCCAAGGGCATGGTGGCCTGTGCCAGCAGCAGTGGGGCAGCAGGAGCAGGGCAGTGAGCGTGGCCCTGTGCTGGGCAGCGCTGCGGCCACAGCTGGAGCGCTGTGTGCACTTGTGGGCCCCTGGGAAGCAGAAAGTCCTTGAGGGGCTGCAGCGTGTGCACAGAAGGGCAGGGGAGCTGGGCAAGGGGGTGCAGCACAAGGCCAGTGAGGAGGTGCTGAGGGAGCTTTAGCCTGGGCAATGGGAGGCTCACAAGGGACCTTCAGGCAGACTTCCATCAATCCCTACACAACAATGCTCACAAGAAGGACCATTACCTTACTAAACATGCCCTCACTGCATCCAAGTGCTTCAGACACTGGAGTGGGTGACATTACTGTCTTGTGCCTTGTTGGCTTGTTGGCTTGTTGGTTTACTAGGAGAGGTTTGCTCTGTTCATTTTCTCCTTTTCCAGCAAGCAATGATGGTTCTGCACAACATTTCCTGCCCTTTTTAAGTCCTGGATGGGATTCTGATCCCATTTTAGTTTTCCACATCTGCAGCAGCCATAGCAAAGGCATTGCTGTCGCTTTCCTGTGTTTCCATTTCAGAGCTTTGAAGAACTAAAAGTTCCATTTTACAGAGACGACGGTGCTTGCTGATAGCAGCCAGGGAGGAGTCAACCTTATAGGCATCTACAGATTTATTTAGGTGGCCCATTTTATTTTAGTCTGTGGGACTTAGAACCACTATGTCACAATGAAACGTTCTGATCTCTCTTTAGAAGATGTGGTGGTAGATCTGAAAAGAAATGAGGTTCTAAATGATAGGTCATGGACTGTCCCTCTTGCTTCCCTCTTGCATCAGATGACAGAACCAACAGCCATCTCTCCCCTGGCTCCCACTGCTCCTGGAGAAGAAGCCAAAGAGGAGCAAATTGAGATGGATGAGCGCCAAAGTCCATCACTGGTCACACCCGAGCCTGGATATTCCGAGCCCGTAAGTGCCATTTTTGGGTTGTGCTGTCTTTAGTGCATGGCTGAGGTGCAAGTTTTGGAGCAGCCAGCACTACCTTTTGCTGGCTGAAGATTCTGAGTGGTGGAGTCCTGCGAGGACCTAGGGATTTCCTGCAGGCAATGACAGCAGATCTTGGCCTTTGAACTGTTATGTCGAGGCCCCAAAGGGCTGGTACCTCTGGGAGAGCATCTGGCTGCTTGGCTCAGCGTATCTCTATCTCTTGGCTTCCGCTGTGCCATATCCGAGGCGCTCGTGGTTGTGCTGGAGGTCACGGGGCTTGGTTTGTTTCTTTTCCCCTTGTGGAAAGGTGTGTTTGCCTTTTGAGACTGGTCTGCAGTTTTCTTGAGTCATTCTTCAGTTCTACAAAGTTTTTTGGGCCAGGTGACATTTGGCTGTTGATGCCCATCAAAGAGATGGTTATGTTGGCCATGAAGCTGTGGGGGGCTATTCTTATTCCATTAAACCAAAGAAAGAAAGTGAGTAGTTATGAGGCCTCCTGGTTAGGCAAAAAACCATCAATGGAAAAGGTTCTGTGGCTCCATTTAGTGATGAATTCCACAGCTTTGGCAAGGGCCTCTGAGCCTGGAGTGGGGGTGAAGCTGCAAGTCCTTGGCTGCTGTCTTGTGTTGCTCAGAACAAGAAGGCGATCTTGAAATGGTGGATTCTGGAATTGAAGTCAAACGGGCAACTCTGGGGCTGGGAAGCTGCATGGTCAAAAAGGACCCAGGGTGCGGTAGAAGATCAGCTGAAGAAGAACCAGCCTAGGACCAGGTGTCCAAGGGCATGGTGGCCTTTGCCAGCAGCAGTGGTGCAGCAGGAGCAGGGCAGTGAGCGTGGCCCTGTGCTGGGCAGGGCTGCGGCCACAGCTGGAGCGCTGTGTGCTCTTGTGGGCCCCTGGGAAGCAGAAAGTCCTTGAGGGGCTGCAGCGTGTGCACAGAAGGGCAGGGGAGCTGGGCAAGGGGGAGCAGCACAAGGCCAGTGAGGAGGTGCTGAGGGAGCTTTACTCTGGACAGTGCGAGGATCACAAGGGACCTTCAGGCAGTTTTCCATCAATCCCTACACAACAATGCTCACAACATGGGCCATTTCCCTACTAAACATGACCTCACTACCTCCAAGTGCTTCAGACACTGGAGTGGGTGACACTTCCATCTTGTGCCTTGTTGGCTTGTTGGCTTGGTAGGAGATATTTGCCTTGTTCATTTTCTTCTTTTCCAGCAAGCAAATATGCTTCTGCACAATGTTTCCTGCCCTTTTGCAGAAATGGATGAGATTGTAATCAAGCTTGAATTTTCCACATCTACAGCAGCAGTAGAAAAGACATTGCTGTCTCTTTCCTACTTTTCCATTTCAGATCTTTCAAGAAATAAAAGCTGCGTTTTACAGCAATAACATTTCTTCCTGATAGCAGCCAGGGAGGAATATCAACCTTATATCCATCTAGAGTTCTGTTGAATAGGCCCATTATAATTTGTTGTGTGGGAATTAGAATCCGTGTGTTGCTACAAATTGTTCTGATTTCTGCTTAGAAGATGTGGTTGTAGATCTGAAAAGAAATGAGGTTCTGAATGAGAGGTGATGGCCTGTCCCTCATACTTATCCCTTGCCACAGATGACAGAACCAGCAGCCGTCTCTCCACTGGCTCCCGCTGCTCCTGGAGAAGAGGCCAAAAAGGAGCAAACTGAGGAGGATGAGCACCAACCTCCATCAGTGATCACACCAGAGCCTGGATATTCCAAGCCCGTAAGTGCCAGCTGTGGGCTGTGCTGTCTTTAGCGCAAGGCAGAGGTGCAATTTTCAGAGCAGCCAGCGCTTCCTGTTGCTGGCTGAGGATGCTGAGTGCTGGAGTCCTGCCAGGAGCTCGGGATTTCCTTCAAGCAGCAACTGCCAGGAGAACTTGGCCTTTGAGCTTTCATGTTGAGGCCCCAAAGGGCTGGTGCCTCTGGGCGAGCATCTGGCTGCTTGGCTTAGCATATCTCTATCTCTTGGATTCTGCAGCGCGACGGCCGAGGGCGCACATTGTAGTGTTGGACATCATAGGGCTTTTATTTTTTTTTTTTTGTTTTCCCTTTTTGGAATGGTGTCTTTTCTTGTGAAACTGGTCTGCAGTTTTCTTGAGTTATTTATCAGTTCTACAAAGTCTTTTAGGCCAGGTGACTTTTGGCTTTCGACAAGCTGCAAGGAGATGATTCTGTTGTCCATGTAGCTGTGGGTGGCCATTCTTATCCCGTGTAGCCAAAGAAAGAAAGTGAGTAGTTCTGATGCCTCCTGGTGACGCAAGAAAACAGAAAGGGCAAGTTTCTGTTGCTCAGAACTAGACTAAGAAGACTGCTGTCTTGTGTTGCTCAGAACTTGAAGGCCATCTAGAAATGGGGGGTGCTGTGTTTGAAGTGAAATGGGCAACTTTGTGTCTGGGGAGAAGTGTGGGTCCAAGGGCCCTAGGAGTGCAGTAGAAGATCAGGTGAAGAAGAGCCAGCTTGGGAGCCGGTGTCCAAGAAGGCCAAGGGCATGGTGGCCTGTGCCAGCAGCAGTGGGGCAGCAGGAGCAGGGCAGTGAGCGTGGCCCTGTGCTGGGCAGCGCTGCGGCCACAGCTGGAGCGCTGTGTGCAGCTGTGGGCGCCTGGGAAGCAGAAAGTCCTTGAGGGGCTGCAGCGTGTGCACAGAAGGGCAGGGGAGCTGGGCAAGGGGGAGCAGCACAAGGCCAGTGAGGAGGTGCTGAGGGAGCTTTAGACTGGACAATGGGAGGCACATGAGGGACCTTCAGGCAGTTTTCCATCAATCCCTACACAACAATGCTCACAACAAGGGCCGTTTCCCTACGAAACATGCCCTCACTACATCCAAGTGCTTCAGACACTGGAGTGGGTGACACTACTGTCTTGTGCCTTGTTGGCTTGTTGGCTTGTTGGTTTGGTAGGAGAGATTTGCCCTGTTCATTTTCTCCTTTTCCAGCAAGCAATGATGGTTTTGCAGAATGTTTCCTGCTCTTTTACAGCACTAGATGGGATTGTGATCCAGTTTGAGTTTTCCACATCTGCAGCAGCCCTAGCAAAGGCGTTGCTGTCGCTTTCCTGCTTTTCCATTTCAGAGCTTTCAACATCTAAAAGTTCCGTTTTACACAGACAATGTTGCTTGCTGATAGCAGCCAGGGAGGAATATCAACCTTATATCCATCTACAGTTTTATTTAGGTGGCCCATTTTATTTTAGTCTGTGGGACTTTGAATCCCTATGTCGCTACGAAATGTTCTGATTTCTTTTTAGAAGATGTGGTGGTAAATCTGAAAAGAAATGAGGTTCTGAAAGAGAGGTGACAGCCTGTCCCTCATGCTTCTCCCTTGCCACAGATGACAGAACCAACAGCCATCTCTTCCCTGACTCCTGCTGGTCCCGAAGAAGAAGCCAAACAGGAGGAAATTGAGGTGAATGAGCACCAGCCTCCATCAATGGTCACACCAGAGCCTGGATATCCTGAGCCTGTAAGTGCCAATTGTGTGGGCTGTGCTGTCTTTAATGCAAGGCAGAAGTGCAACTTTCGGAGTAGCCAGCGCTTCCTGTTGCTGGCTGAGGATGCTGAGTGCTGGAGTCCTGCCAGGAGCTAGGGATTTCCTTCAAGCAGCAACTGCCAGGAGAACTTGGCCTTTGAACTGTGACATTGAGGCCCCAAAGGGCTGGTGCCTCTGGGAGAGCATGTGGCTGCTTGGCTCAGGGAAGCTCTATCTCTGCGACTTCTGCAGTGCGACGGCCGAGGGCGCACATTGTAGTGTTGGACATCACAGGGCTTTGTTTGTTCGTTTTCTTGTTTTGGAATTGTGTGTTTGGCTTGTGAGACTGGTCTGCAGTTTTCTTGTGTTATTCTTCAGTTCTACAAAGTCTTTTGGTCCAGCTGACGCTTGGCTTTTGATAAAGTGCATGGTGATAATTGTCTTGATTTTCCTGCATCTTTCCTGCCCTTTTTACAGCACCATGAGAAATTCTGGTTGAATTTTATTTTGCACGTTGGTAGTTGTTGAAGATGCAATATATTTGCATGAGAACACATTGTTTGGGGCATGCGTCTTGGTGCAGAAGGAAGTTTTCTTCTGCCATTCTAGTTAAATAAACCTTGCACTTCACATTCAGGTTAACACTACCTCTGTCTTATTGCAGCCAAGGAATCAGTTGTTGTTGTGTTTGGGATTTGGGCAGGAAATCAGTGCCCTTGCATTCCAGCTGGTGCTCAGAGATCAGGGGAGCTAGGAGGGGCTGATTACAGCTCCTTATGCACCATGTGTGTGGTCGAGTGCAAGAGAAGAACTTGTCCCAGTACAGATGCACAAAGAGTGCAGTTCCCAGTGCAATGCTCTGGTCTGATCCCTTTCCATAACAACCCACATGCTCCAGATTCCCCAAGAGTGTGCTTTATTGAAGAAACAGGAGAGCAATCTCAGGATTGCTGCTGACTGGGGCACTGCTACCGAGTGTTGATGTGTGTATCAACAGAAAGCAACAATAAAGAGAGATTATAGTGGTGAGATCTATCTGTCTGTCTGTCTATCTATCTATCTAGCTACACTATGTAACATTTGCATAACTGAATATTCCCGACCCTAGTCCAAGGCAGTTGGAGGTGCAAAGTTCACTTAAAGCATCCCTTTCAGGAGAGGATTAGAGACATGTTCCATCAACCAATTCAGAGCAGGCAGAGATGTCTCCCCCTTCAGATATTGTGGTTTTTTTCCCCTCAGAGCTGTTTTTCTCCTCCAGCCTCTTGTTCCCTGAAGCCCCCAGTTAATTCTTTAATTTTCTTCCTGTCCCAGAGTGGTGAAGTATTCCATGTTTTAGGTGGTGAAGAGAACGTGAACTCTAGAAGTGTCTCTCACAAGGGCTGTGGTCACCCAGGAAGCCACCTGCAGTGCCAGGATGGAGCTGTGGGACAGGGCGGGGTGTCAGTCTCTACTGAAAGACAAACAGGACATGGCAGAAGCAGAGGGAGGCCCTCAGCAGACCCTTGAAAAATGCCACACCTTCCCTGTCAGCTGCCTGAGAGGCTGTTGGAGCTTCAGTCCCAGATGGCCCCTGATTGTAGGGCCAGGGTCACTTTGGAATCTGTGCCTCCCCTCGAACAGAGAATGACCCAGCAGAGCAGCAGCACAGTGCTTTGGGAACGTGTGAGCCCAGCAGTCTTTGAGTCTTGGCCCACAAAGCTCATATGGGAAGTTGAAACCCATCTTCTCTTGCTTTCTGTGCAGGTGCTTCTAGAGAGAGAGCAGGAGCAGACTGCCCTACCTGAGATGCCATGGCAGACTCAGGGAGAGCTGCTCCCTGCCCGAGAGCAGGAAGAGCAGCTCAGGCAGCAGGTGGAAGAGCCACAGGAGAACGGCCAGGTAAGTCTGACTGGCCAGGTGACAGAGGGAAGGGCAGGGGCATAAACCAGAGCTCTTGGGACTGCAGAGGCCAGGAGTCCCACAGGCACTGAAAGGACAGAGCCTTGGAATCTGCAGAGATCAGCCCTGGGACAGGAGGGTTACATGGGAAGCAGATGTGGGGAGGGAGGCAGAAAGTATTGGCTGAATAAATGTGATTTTGAGGCTGCAAGAGGAAAAAAGCTGAGCCTGATGGCAGCTCCCAGTCACTTGCTTGCTCTGCATTTGTGTGTGCAGAACATCAAGGCAGAGCCACAAGCAGAGCTGCCCGAAGCTCAGAGAGACATCATGGATGTGAAGAGAAAGAAGAAGGAAGACTTGAGAAGTATTCAAGAGGAGAATCTCCATCAGCAGAGGAGCGATCAACAAAACCAGGTAAGTGAAAGAGTGGCAGGCACTCCACTCATGAAACATCCTCTCTCTTGTTTTTTAGAGAAGATGAAGGAACAACTGAATGCAGAGCTTCAGACAGCTCACACTAGGCTGAAGGCAAGGGAGAAGAGGCTGGAGGAAGAAATGAAAATCATCAGAGAGAAACTTAATCCCCTCCCTCAGTCTCTACAAAAACAAGTGAGTGTAAGAGGGATACAGTCACTGCAGTCACCAAACTGGTGGTTTCTGCCCTTCTTTCCTTTCCAGTGCAGAGCAGCAGGGAGTGGGGCGATGCCTCTGAGTGCCGTCCTGCTGTGGTGTGTGTCACAGTCACTCTGAAGGACATTTCCTGGTGTGCTGAATCTCCACTGCTGCCCTGGATAGTGGGACTTGTCCTTTGGCCTTTTGGCCAGCAGTCATCCAAATCAATTCCTGCTGGCCTGTTCCTGCTCTCCTTGTTTCTTGAGGTGTTTTAACAGGGGAATATGGAGACCCAGATGGAGGATTGAAACAAGCTGTTGTATCCCCTGTCAATCTGCTCTTTGCCTTTCCTCACAGTCGATGACTCTTGGCTGACAGGGACAGGCTGGAGTCTCTGACTGCTTTGTTCTGTTTGATTTAGGAGCAAGTGTTGGCATCTCACCGGGCAGCCTGCGAAGACTTCCAGAGAATGTCTGGCAATGAACGGCCCCAAGTTAGGAGTGAGGCACAGGTACCATCCCCACCAGAAGTGCTGCGGGTTGAGCATGACCTTAAGATGGTGCAGGAAAAGAGGACAGAGTGGGAGGAGGCAGAACACTTAAACAAGGAGCTGCAAGTGTGTCTGCAGCTTTTGGAGGGGGAAAGGAATCCTTGAGAGGAAGTAGAATGGTGATTGTGGCATCCTTTGGAAAATCCATGAAAATGGAACATGAATCTGGCCATGAACTCGAGTAAAGCTAGCCTTTGGTTTTCATCCATCCAGTTTGAGAAGTGGACATCAGAAAAAAAACATTGAAGAGCCCTGCATGTGGCTGACAGCACCTTCCAAAGGGCGTGCATTTCAATAGGGGATCTCAGGGTATTCTCTGCCAGCCACCTTTCTGACATCAACTCATTTCTTATCCCAGATCTACACAGGCTGTCACCAAACCTGCTGCAGCAGCAGCAGCAGCAGCATTGTCTAAAGGAGCCTTTTCTCCCCGACCTGAGAAGTGGAGCCGGGGCAGTTTGTTCACCTCCCGCGCTGACCCAGCTGCTGCTCAGCAACAGGATGTTGAGAGTGACTCGCTGGAGCTGCTGAGTATGTCTGCTGTATTTCTTGTCTGAGGGACAGTGCATTGTGTGCAGGTGTCAGCATAGCTGTACCAAATGTTTCTCCTGAGTTTGGTGTCACAGGGACATTTAGGAACATTTCTCCACAGGAACTGCTGTAGAAAATCAGTCTCTGTGCTGGCCACCTGTGCTACAGAGCTGTCTGCCTGGTTGTTGTTGTTGTTACCCAGCTGACTGCAAAGGGCTCAGAGCTCCAGGCACTGGGGCTGCCTTTTGTATTTCCTGGAAGCTGAGATCTCTGCTTTAATGTCAGCATCTTGTATTTTGTTTCCCTCAGGGAAAATAGTAAACAAGGAAAACCCCAGGATGAAATACACCAAACTGGAAGATATTGGCAGTGGGTGAGTCCAACCACAGTTACTTCTACATAACCATGGGCCAAGTGTTTTTCTGGTGGAATGTCTATCCAGCGTGAAGTCAGGCAAGCAGCAAACAGACATCTATCCCCATGTTCACACACTGGGGATAGACTGCCCCATCTTTCAGTGCTGCTCAGAATTTGAGTGTGCATTCAGAAGGCATTGTCAGAGACACCTCCATGCTGCCAAGGTCTTGCCTGCAGCAAGGAACAGGACCCGGAAAATCTCATCTCTCAAGTGTGAGACACTTCTGTGTTAATTTCCTTAGCATTTTTGTATATCTCTAAATCATACTGCCCTACTAATAAAGAGGGAAGAAACTTGCTTGCCTGAAAGAGAAACCGCCTCCCTGATAACAGTTTCCAGGAACATTTCTTTCTAAGAGTTTGCTGAAGGAAATACTCTGTGGTCAGGATAAAAACAGAACAGTTTCGAAACTGAAACCCGAGATGAAAGAAGCAGCTCTCTTTTTGAGCTGAGGCAGTAAACCCAAGCACTTCAGGAACAGGCCCAGTGCCCATGCACTTGAGAGGAAAATGCATCATCTGCCTTCTGGCAGAGCTCTCCTGCATCCTGCAGGTTTTTGGCACTCACAGCAGAGATCTCTTGTGTGGGCTGGCTTTTACTGCAAGATCTAAATGGCTTCTACTTTCTTTGCTGCTTTTTCTTTCTAGGACTTTTGGAGATGTTTGCCGAGCACTTGACAATGCCACAGGGAGAGAGGTAAATGTCAACAGCCCGTGGTGCCTTGGAGCGTCTCACTGCTCTTTGGGGCTACAGCTTCAGAGTGCTGAATTCTCATTCCTGGCTGCCAGCAAATACAGCTGAAAGTTACTGGTAGTTCCTTAGCCACCTGCAGTGCTGCACTTGGGAACTGCACATAGGGAGAGATCTGCAAGGTGTCCCTAAAAGCCCGAAGCCCTGCCCATAGCCCAAGATGTATCCACACAGTATTAAGGCATGGATCACTTCTTCCAAATCCCATGCAAAGCAGCAGAGAGTGTGGTGAGAGGTTTGTGGGTGATAACTGAGACACCACTGTTACCAAGTGGTCAAGGCAAAATGTCAGTGGCCCCATGTGTCCTGTAACTGGCCCCCAAGGGAGCAGAGAAATGGGCTGTTGGAACATCTGTTCCTAATTACTGCAGTGCCTAATCACAAGGCAGTTTGGCACAGCTCAGCTGTGTCATTGCAAAATCACGCGATCCATGTGTGTTGTGGTCTTGTGCCACCAACTTCTCAAGTTACTGATTTTCAATGTCATTTTAGGTGGCCATAAAGAAAATAAATCTAAAAGGACTGAGGAAGAAGAAATTAAAAGTCAATGAACTCATGGTCATGAAAATTAATAGGAATCCCAACCTGATCAACTGTTTAGACAGGTGAGTTTTTGTGAATGTTTCTTTACATAGAGCAAACATGCAAGCTAAAATCCCCCTTTGGTCACTGGCAGAAAATAGAGCTGTAATTATTGGCTAATTATTATTGCTCTGCTCATCTCTAATGGATGGGAAGAGAGTGCATCTTGTCTGCATGAGTCTTCCCTGGCATACAGAGTTTGAAAATTACTCAAAAACCTGGATCAGTCATATCTTACTAAATCAATAGCCTGTAAGTTCACAGCCACCCCTTTCTTTTGAGGCTTGATTTTTTTCAAGTGTCTTTTTACGTCTGGATAAACTAACATAAATTTCCCTTGAATTGTGTCCCCTCTTTTCCATTGCTTTGCACGCCAGGAAGACTAGGTGCTTATTTCCAGAAACACACAGTGTGACAGGTTTTTTTATTTGCTACTAAACTGCATTTTTTACTTGCTGGCCATTTAAGACATCTCCTTTTTCACAGCTATGCCTTTCTTCTTGAGACTGCACAGATTACAAACAATGCACAGCCAAGAGGGAATGTCTATTCCTTTGGTTCTGTCCTAGTCACAAAGGAACCGGGAAACAAGAAACCTAGAAGTAAAAAATCAAGGTACCCATGCATGTTCATCTCCACGGCCTTTTTTCCTTCTTTCAGCTTCCTTCTGGGTGATGAACTCTGGCTAGTTATAGAGTACATGGATGGAGGCGCCCTGAGCGACATCATCAGCAAGACCTGCTTGTCTGAAGACCAGATGGCAGCCATCAGTCGGGAGGTCAGCAATCCCATCTGTGTTTCCAAGGGCTTGGGCAGGATTGTCTGGGAAACAGGGGCTCAGAACAGGAGTGATTTCCTGTGCCAAGCTTTGTTTCTGTGTTGCTGCTATTCTATGGGCAAGTAAAAGCATCTCAAGTGAAAGGCGTGCCAGTGCCCCTGTACTCACTGCACTCAGTGCCAGTACTCTTATCTCCTGCTGTTGTACTCTTGCTCTGCCTCTTGTATTTGTATTTGCTGTTCTCCACTTTGCCTCTCAAACATTTGCCTGGAGCCTGTCTTCACTGCATTCCTTACCTGTAAAAGCAAAGGTGCTGGTGGCAGGATTTGAAACAAGCAGCAAAGAAAAAAGAGAGATTCATTTCTCACAGTCCTCAGCTGAAAAGGATAGTAGTGCAGCCAAAATGCTCTTTACTTCAGGAAGGTGACTGATGTGACACTTCTAAGCCTATGCTGAGGCCAGCAATAAAATCTTTGTCATGCAGCCTCCCACCCAAAAGTGATCCGCTTCACTCCAAAGGGAGGCACTTTTCCTTTCTTGGCAAAACGCTCATTTGTCTTCTGCATGGAGATAGCACGTCCACTGCAGCAGGAGTCATCCTGGCTGGTTTGCAGGGGATAGCCTAGAACAGCAGGCGCTGTTGCTCTTTCAAAAGCTGATGTGCCTTTCCTTAGAAAGGTGCTGCTCTGCAAGTGTTGGAGCAGCAAGCTCTTCCTCTCAGTGGCCATTACTGTTCTGCCATTACTCCCCATTCCCCTGGAGAGGAAATCTTTTAGATTCTTTGTTTCCTTTCTTGTGTGATGAAATCCCATCGCTTATTTTTTCCCTCCTCTTTCTGTTTTTTCTCTCAGTGCCTGCAAGGACTGGATTTTCTCCACTCCAATCATATAATCTACCGAGATGTGAAGAGCTGCAACATCCTTCTCAGAACCAATGGTTCTGTCAAGCTGGGTCAGTATATTCTTGGTCAGGTGCAGTGTTCCAGGGATGTGGGGTGTAGGGCTGCTTTGAGTGCCTGCCAGCTCCCCAAAAATGGTGCTGGTGGCAGTGCAGGGACCCCTGCTGTGAGCTGAGGGCACAGTTGCAACGTGCACAGAGGTGTAAGTAACCACAAGCAGTCAAGAGTGGCCTTCCTCTGTGTGTGTCCCTTGCAGACAGAGGGAGCTACAATCTAAAGCTTCAGGGGAATAAAGTCCACTGCTGTGAGCAGCATTAACAAACCTGGGTTTTTTTTGGAAGTGGCCAATTCCATACTCCCTTGGCTAAAGCCACAAGGAAATCCAGCGTGGACAGTTCTCCAGGGGATTCAAGAGCACATTCTTAGCCTGAGATGCCTAATTGGAGCTGGCTTTCATGGTTTGTGTTTTCTCCACAGCTGACGTTGGCCTCTTTGTTCAGCTCACCCCTGAGCAGGGCAGACGGAGCTCCGTGGCTGGCAATTCTGGGTGGCTGGCACCTGAAGTGGTGACAGGTCAACCATATGGCCCCAAAGTGGACATATGGTCTTTGGGAATCGTGGGCATCGAAATGCTGGAAGGAGAAGTTCCCTCCTGGAATGCAGCTCCTGTCTTGGTAAGGAGCAAATACTCACTGATCCCACTGTTTTTCTCACCTGTGCCATGTTCTGTGTGCCATTGGACAAAATCCCATTGCCATCTGCTGGCACCACTTCCACCAGGCTGGCCCCACTTCCACCAAGGTCCCCTTCTAAAAATGTCCCTGCAGCACATCAGCATCCGCTGTAGTTTTGGTTGCATCAGAAGGGAAATGGCCGTTCAGAAACCTAACCAGTTCAGAAAGTTGCCATTTTGGCCTCCAGCCAGGCCTGACATGTCTCATTTGCTTTTGAACCCTGTTGGAGCTCTGGCTCTGAAGGACAAGAATTTTTCAGTGGAACGGTTGGATGTGTGATAAATATCCTTTGAAATGGAGGTTGTGTCTTACCAGTTTCAGTTTTATGGAAGAAGAAAAAGCGAAAAAGAAACAACCAGCAAAACAATGCCCAAGCAGTTCTGCTTGCTCTTTCCTTTTTGAACCACAGGGTATCAATTTTCCTCCATACTATAACATCTTTTCCAAATCCTGTGGGTCTATGAAACATTCAGGTTTTCAGGTCATCGGTACACTGTTCAGTCATGTGTGTGGGTGGCCTGGATAAGTTTAGGATGTGTTTTTCTCTGACTGCAGTTCGAATTGTTTGCCAAACCCTTGGCTGTTTCTTGGTACTTTAACAAGTTGATGAGCTTGCAGGCAGGTGCCTGGGCTGGGATCCAACGTGGGCAGTTGACACCGGTGCTGTGTTCCTTTACCACAGGAGCAGGGCCATCCCTGGCCTGCACAGTTCTAATGACAGGGAGGACTCCAGCTCCCCACCAGGGCCAGTGGCTGAGCTCAGCTGAGAGACAGGATAAAACCCTCTTTGTCACCTCTGGTGGTGTGGGAAAAGGAAAGAAAACTGTCCTAATTATTTATACTCAAGCAGTGTGTGTTTGTTGTTTTTAGGCTTGGAAATTTTCCTCTGGGTTGAAGAGGATAATAACAAAGCCTCTTTGGTCACCATCTATTTCAGTGCCACCAGCACAGAGCTGTAAGTATTGTGATGGGCACTTTTATGGAGACCAGGCCACAGCCTGGGGTCATGGAGATCCTGCCAAACCTCCCATTTCTTACCCGACACTTTCTGCGATGGGCACACCTTTAATGCATTGACTTGAGTATCCAAATGAGCAGAGGGTGACCATAGGCATGGCACTTCTTCTTCTGATTTGACCATGAAAAGGTTTCCTTTTGCCACATAAAGAAGCAAAAGCTTGCAGCTGAGAGAGCTACAGGTGGCTCCTGTGCACCCAAGCAGGCATTTTCATCCCAGTACATTTGTGCATGCATCTTAATGTGTCTGTGTTGAATATGAGATTCCAAATATTTTTTTTCTTTTCCTGAGAAATAGCTGTGGATTTCCTTTCTTTCCTTCCACTTACCACTGTTTTCTAGAAGAGGAAAAGAAGCTCAATGAGATTTATTATATGCCTTTTTTTTGGCTTTTATTATATGACTTATTTATTATATATATTATATTTATTATAGTTGTGCTTAAGGGACCAACAAGCACTGCAGAGATGCCTTTCATGTACTAATCCTTGGAAATAGTAGACTTAGTATAGCAAAGTCCCATTTCCAAAAAGCCTGTCAAGCTGCTGTGAATCCTCAGGGAAGGAAATGTGCTTGTGGTGATGTAGTTCCCACTAACTAGGTCAGTCAGTGAAATCAGCTGCCAAGGCAAGATCTGCAGGATGGTGGAAAAGCTGTGGCTGCATCGGGATTTGGGTTTTTGGTTGGTAAAGGAAAGTCATCTCTGGGTCTCTGCCAGGGCAGAAAGTGCCACTGCAGAGCGGAGCTTAATCAATGGGATCTGGGAGAGCAGTGACAGATGGGAAAGAAGCAGGTGGAGCCTCGTGTTTCCTTTTTCTGCAGGCTCAATTCCTGACAGCCAGGGGAGAGAGACCACAGCTGCGGCAGCCCAACCGATTCTCCTCTTGCCTGTGTGACTTCCTGAGCTGCTGCCTGCAGACAGATGTGAAGTGTCGCTGGTCTGCCAAGGAGCTCCTGCAGGTAAAATGTGAAGGGGCTGCAGGTGAAACAGGGTCTGAGGGATGGGCTCCTCATCCACTCAAGTCCAAAGCATCAGATAAGCCCCCTTCCTCCTCACCTCCACTTGTGGGGCTGTTCAAATTAAACCAGTGGGGAATCCTAGACTGGGCTGGGCTGGCAGGGCCCTGTAAAGGTCCTCCCTGGTGCAATGAGCAGGGACATCTCATGCGATGTCTCATCTCATCTCATGACATCTAAAGCGATCTGGTTGCTCAGAGCCCTTTGCCACCTTACCTGGAATGGGGCACCTACAAGCTCTTGGGACAACCTGTGCCAGTATTGCACTATGCTCGGAGTAAACAAGTCCTTCCTTAGACCTACGCTGACTTGATCCCCATTTTGATTAAAAATATTTATCACATTCTGCTGTAACTGGATCTGTTAAAAAAGGTGTCCACCACTTTCCTCCAAACCACTCTGAAGTCTTGGAAAGTGGCAATAAAGTCTCCCTGGGGCCTGTTCTTCACAAAATGGAATAACTCCACCTCTCTCTGCATTTCCTGAGAGGAGAGGTGCTCTGTTTTCTGACTGTTTCTGTTGCCCTTTTTTGTAATTTGGTGGGGTGTTCCATTTTATCTAATGGTGAAAGAACTGAAGCAGTGAAGTAGAGCAATGCAGGCTACAGAGACATGAAATGGTGGTGCAGGAACCCAAGGAAGCCAGTCCCAGCTGAGCAGTCAGAGATTTGGCTGTGGGCAGGAGGGGCTGTGGGGGCTCACTGTGAGCCTCTGAGGGGCCCTGGTTTGTGCCCCCCAGCCCACCCTTAGAGGTTTCTGCCACGCAAACAGGGACAGCTGGGAGGGACTTGTCCCAGCCCCATCTGCTGCCTGGCACGCTCAAGCAGACGGGAACTGCGCCAGGGTTACTGCCAGCTTGTGTGGCAGAGAGGGAACTGCAGGGCCCAGTGCCACTGGGCTGGCCCTGCTGGGAAGGAAGGTGCCATCCAGCACACGAGGGGCAGGGCATGGAAAGGCAGACACTGCTCTGTCTCCCTGTGGAAATCAGCACAGGGCCTGTCTTGCAAAGCCAGGGACCTATGTGAGTCATTGGAGTTTCCTAAAAGGAAGAAACGCCAGGGACAGAAAGCACCACTTCTAGAGCACTGGCAGGGCAAAAATCCCAGCAAGATGAAGACATCACAATAAACAGATGAGTGGGATTCTGGGCCAGGTTTGCCTGTGATGGCAAGGTCATGCACATAATGATTGAGGAGCAGATGGTCCCATTGCTCCTCTTTCTGGGTCTTTTTAGGACCCAGAGGAATCCTGGTTGAGTCTCCAAAGCACTGAGCTTGGAAAGTCATGGTTCAATGTTCTTTGTTGTTTTGGTTTTTTTTCCTGTGGACAGCATCCATTTGTAAGTTCAGCCAAGCCAGCGTCCAGCCTGGCACCACTCATCAACTCAATCAAGATGAAGAAGAAGAAGGAGGAGTGGAGAAGAAGAATGTAATAATCAAGATGTTATCTCCATAGACAACTTAGAGTAGGATTGTAGAGTAGGCCTCTAGAGTAGGATTGTTAAGTAGTTTTAATTTATAGAGTAGGTTTATAGTATAGGTTTATAGAGTAGGATTATTATTAAATAAAGTTTCAGAAACATCAACTCATTTGGAAGATTCCCCTCCTTTGGAACCCTTCAGACAGCTCAGCATTTTCTTCTGAATTACCAGTTGTTTTTTACTGGTGATAAGTCACACATACGGCTTCTATGGTATGGTTTGTAAGTGGAGAAGGTTCTTCTTCATTCATCCTCTCCAGACCACACCGCCTTTAGAAAAGGGCCCACTGGCTGGTTTTGGCACAGCTGTGGTATTTCTAGTTGAGGCAGAAAAGGCAATGGCATTTGCAGGCAAAACCAAAGGAGGGGAGAGGCAGCCAAGACATCCTGTGTGGATTCAGGCCTTCAGTCTCAACTCAAAGAGCATTGGAGATCCTGCCACTTGGATTTGTATCCCTAAGTACAATTTCTTTGGCGGAAGGAGAGCCTTGCTCAAGTGAGAAAGCAGAAAGATCAGAGAGGGTGCTCGGGAAGGTCTCCTGTGGTGCAGAGCTGTCAGTGCCTGTGAGGTGAGAGCAGGCCCGGCCTTGGCCGGGCTGGAGCCCCAGCAGAGGCCGGAGCAGGCTGAGCCCCGGCAGAGGCAGGCTGCAAGGAGGCCCTTGGAGCTGCAAGAGGCAGCAGCCGGGCCCTGGGTGCCTCTTGCTGGGAGCGGGCAAATCCTCCGCTCTCAGAGCCCAGGGGGCAGCTGGCTGCTGCCGAGGGGAAGCGCAGCCGTGCTGGGCACAGCCCAGCCTGGAGGCATTGGCCGTCTGCAGTGTGCCCAGGAGCAGAGAAAGGCCAAGGGCAGCCCAGGGCCGCTGGGCTGGCTGAGGATTGCTCCTCTTCTGCCGGCTGCCCTGCAACTCCTGGCAAAGGTCAGCAGTGTGTGCAGCGCTCTGGGCAGCGGGGCAGGGAGCCGGGCTGCTCGGCAGGCTGGAGCACAGGGCAGCCTCCTTCAGGCCCGGCACTTCTGCCAGGGGCAGCGAGGCCAGCGGGAGGCAGGGACAGCTTGGCAGGGCACATCTGCAGGAGCCAGCACCTCCCGCAGCTCTGGGAGGAAGTGCCTGCAATCCTGCAGTTCTGCACTGAGCCAGAGCAAAGGTGTGAGATGCTGAGTGTTTGGCAGAAATATTCAGGCCCACCAGACCAGCCTGCTTTGTGCTCTCTGGCGCACAGCAAGCGCTGTGCAATGCAGCTCTGAGCTGCTGGGAGAGAGACACATCGGGGATGTGCCTGAGGGTTTTGCTTGAGTAGTGAACTGATTAGGAAGGGAGCAGAAGAATTTCAGTAGGCAATCTATGGTTTCTTCATTAATTAAAGAAAGAAAGTTGTAATGTGTCTTCACTCATCAATAGCACTTGCAGGACTTTTTGACAAAATGTTTGTGTTTGATTCCCAGAGTAGGAAGGAGAGGCGTTGGGAAAATATTTAAGTGTAACAAATGGGGCTTAATCTTGTGAATTCCTTTAGCTTTAGCAGGCGTAAATCATGCCTGACAATAATTACAAGTCATCGTTCGAAAAAGTCTTGTTGGTTCCAATGTCTTAATTCAAAACCCTCCATGTCTATAACTTCATCCACCATCTCTGTGAGATTTCGGGAACTCTCTGTGAATCCATTTCCTACCTCTCTCTCTTGTATGATAAAAACTTCTTTGATACTGTTGTCCATCATTTGTCGCACACACGGAAGTATGCAATGTATCACTACTAATATCACTACCAAAACACCCAGTCCATAGAGACCTATCTTACAAAGTTCCCTTAGCCAAGGTGCAAAGCTCCATTCTTGGAACAAATTATCTAACCAGGACCCACCATCTTCTTTAATTTGAGCTGTCAGACCTTTCAGCTTTTTTATGCTTTAGTGGATGGATTCAGAATGATCTGACAGGCTCATACAACACAATCAAATTCCTCACAACCATGTCCATGTGCCAGTAAAAGAAAATCAATTCCTGCTCTATTTGGAAGGGTAGCATGCCCAGCACTGTTAGCATCTATCAGCATATCACTGATTGCAGTGCATGTGGCAACATCCAACCCGATCTAGTTGTTTCAATGCCATTGCTGAAGCCGATTGGGGTAAAAACAAACCTGCTGAAACACTTTGGGCAGCTTTCCAAGGTGTCACAGACATTTCTTTTATGAAAAATCCTCTCTCAGGATTTTTCCTGGTGAAGCTGAGAAGTTCAGCAACAAGATATAAACAATAGGTTATCTGCTGCTGTGGAATGCAACATGGTCATCCATGATTGGTCTCGTGTGGATGTTTTGGTTCAGTGACCACTCACAGCAGAGCTGGCTCTTGCTCTCTGCTGAGCCAGCTGCCTTTGTTATCATTCTTCTTCTTTCCTATTCTTAGCTAGCAGCTTCTGGAAACCTTCCTTTCTTTTTCTTTTTAGTATAGTTATAATATATGTATATATCATAAAATAATAAATCAAGCCTTCTAATCATGGAGTCAACGTTCTTGTCTCTTCCCTCAGTCAAGAACCCTTATGACCACTGTCACACCAAGGCATGAAATCACTCTTATGGTTTTCATCATAGTGATGAGCAGATCTTGTTCCCCTATGTTTCTTCTTAATGACTGCTTTAGCAGTAGGTGCTACTACAGTGAGTATTCCAATGCTACATGGGCCACCTTCAAGGCATGATGAGATGCCCTGCCAAGCCCTATCTCCACAAATGGACCAATATCCTTTTGGCAATTGTTGTGGATATTGGTCAGCCTCAGAAAGCACATCCCAACTATTTGAATAATTACACCAAAAACTTACGTTTCTGTAGGCAGAATAAAGGGGAATAACATTGTACTTTGGAGGATCACCTTCTCACCAATCACTACTGTAAATGTAAGGCAAAAATCCATTGTTAAAGAAGCAAGGATTTCTAATTCTTGGGGTTCAGGTACTGCTTTGGGAAGTTCTTTGGCCCAAATGTTCCAATTCAATACAGGGTTGCTCCCATTGTCAATTTCACCAGGCTCACCATTAGATTGTTTTTTGATCAAAGGCAAATCTTTTACGGGCACACTGACCAGACAGGTTGAGAAAGGCTTTTCTGGTTCTGAATTAGACAAACATATGGTATCCGGGCCTGCTGCCTTGTCTAAGGTCAACCAAACATTTGGTTTAGGTTGTTCCACAGGCAAATTTGCACTACAAGAAGCAATTAAAACCCAGCAACACCAGCATATAGTTTTCTTTTTGCTCCATCATTTTAATGAGCTAATTTTTGGCAAAATCTTCCCATATATATAAATTTAAAAACTTTGCTTTTGACCTTAAAATAAGATTTCACCTTTACAAATTTGATAGAGGGGATCTGTAATGTAACAAAACAAAAACCACACTTTTGCCAAAAATTAGCTCTACGAAACTAACAATTGACATAAATAGCATAAAATCAGAGTTTGCAGGTTCCACTGATGAACAAGGAACGTCAGGTGTGACCCGGGATCCCTCTGTTTCGTTCATGTCTGCGTACTTGCTTCCTCAGTTTTGGACTCGACTACACATTCTGTGGTGCGATATGGTTTGACATCTTTGGCTGGGACCCACTTAATTCCTGCATCTGTAGAGACAGAAGCATACCCTTTTCCCCAAGGGATTAATCAGAAAGGACCTTCAATTTGTCCAGTTTAAGGGTTTCTAATTAAAACAGGGGATTTTCTTTCAGTTTTGCCTGTTATTTGAAAAAATGACTAAAAATTGGTGGATCAGATTCTGCATCCGAGCTGTTTAAAAAATTAAAAACATACAAACCTTTGTTCAACCTCATCTGTGGTGTGACCTCTACTCCCTGCCTCTGTTGATCTAGAATGCCTTTCAATGTCTGATGTGCCCTCTCAATAATTGCTTGACTTGTGGGAGAGTGAGGAATACCAAAGATGTGACAAACACCCCATTCTTTTAAAAATGTGGCCAATTTTTGAGATATATACGCGGGATCATTGTTGGTGTTTACTTCTTGGGGCACACCCAATGAAGCAAAAGCTTGCAAAAAATGTTGACAGGCACGATTACCTCCATCACCTGTGTGAAGAGAAGCACAGACTGCACCAGAGAACATGTCCACTGAAACATGAGTATTGTTAAATTTACCAAAGGAAGGATATTTAGTGATCTCCATTTGCCATAACTGCAGGCTTCGCAGACCTCATGGGGTGAACGCTCCTGTACAAACAGGAGGCTGCACAAGCTGACAGTCAGGGCAAGTACTGATGACAGCCTTAGCTTGACTTTTGGAAATTTGAAACATTCCCACAAGTGCTTGCATGTTTTGGTGGAAAAGGGCGTGACTCAGTTTTGCTTGTTCTAAAATGTTTGGCAAAGTGTTTGAAATACCCATTGTCAGTTTGTCCGCTCTCGCGTTTCCTTCCACTAAAAATCCAGGAAGCGAAGAATGAGCCCTGATGTGAGAAACAAAATATGGATTAGTTCTATATTGCAAAGTTGTATAAAGACATGAAAGCCAACGGTATAAAATATCATTACTAACACCCTTTAAAATTGATCCTTCTAATCTCTTAACCACATTAGCAACATAAGCAGAATCTGTGATTAAATTAAGAGGTTGTGGAAAGAGCTGAAAAGCCCAAACCACAGCAGCAAGTTCAACAATCTGAGGAGATCCTTCTACTATTTGAATGTCCGACTCCCAAGCTCTAGTTGTTTGGTTCAACCAAGTTACGACTGATTTGTGACTTTTGCCAGAGCCATCAGTGAAGAGAGTTACTGCATTTAAAGGTTCTTCATTTAACTTAGGTTTCTCTCTAAAACTCAATTTTGCTTGCAATAATTTGTGAGCTGGGTAAAGAACAGAACGAACACCTGGGAAGTTCAGCAATGCATACTGCAAATCATCAGAATTTTGCATTGCCCAATTAAGATAATATTTTTTCAGTAGTGAATAGGTAACTGCAAATTCTTGACCTGCTAAACTTAACAATCTGGTCCTGGCCTTAATTACAATTTGTGCTATCATCTCTAAAACTGTGAAAATAGTTTTTGGAAACCTGTAGGGATGAAAAATCCATTCTATTGCCAACAAAGGATCTCTCTCAGAAGGGTCTCACTGGAAAATGAGACCACAAAGTTGCATTTTTTTCTCCTAAAATTGCAAAAAAGAAAGGCTTTTCTGGAATAGAGCGATGAGCTTGTCGTCTTTGAAGAGCTTCCATGACCTTGTCATGGGCTGCATGAGCTTCAGTGTTAGAGTTCTAGGAGAGTTGATGTCACAGCTTCCTCTCAGTAAATTGAGAAGTGGACCCACTTCATCACTGGTGATTCCCAAAACAGGTCTGACCCAATTGATTTCTCCTGAAAGTTGTAAGTCTTGCAGATTGTTGATACTGGTCCGGAGCTGTATCTCCGGTGGTGTTATTGTTTTTTCAGTCATCTTCCATCCCAGATCCTTCCAGGGTGGAACTTCTTGGATTTTTGTTGCAGAAATTTCAAGTCCAGCATTTTGGATTTCAGTAACAACACTAGCACAGGTTTGCTCCATCTCTGTCTGCGTTGGACCTGCAATGAGCAAATCATCTATGTAGTGTAGAATCATGGATTTTGGATACTTCAGTCAAACTGGGGACAAAGCATGTGCAACAAAATATTGGCAAATTATAGGTGAACTCTTCATTCCTTGGGGCAATGATTTCTAGTGATATCTCTGCATGGGTTCTCTTAGATTGATGACTGGAACTGAAAAGGCAAATCTTGGAGCATCATCGGGATGAAGTAGAATGTGGAAAAAGCAGTCCTTTAAATCAATGACGAGAGGCCAGTGTTTTGGGATCATTGATAAAGAAGGAAGTCCAGGTTGAAGTGGTTCCATGTCTTCAATCACTTCATTGATCTTCCTTAGGTCATGAAACAACCTCCAGGAGTTCAATGTCTTCTTGTGGATGATGAATACTGGTGAATTCTGGGGACATTTGTGGGGGTGATGTGACCTTGCTGTAATTGTTCCTTTACCAACTTTTTAAGGCTATTTAATTTTTTCTCTGTTAAAGGCCATTAATCAGTCTATGTAGGATGATCAGTTTTCCAGTTCAGCTTTCAAGTGGCAGGTTTCAACGTGGTTACCATCACAGTCCCACTTCCAGTTTTTCTCCCCATTGGGACAGGACGTCTCTCCCCCAGACGGTGAGAGGGTTCTGAACAACAAAAGGAGGCACCATTGCTGTCTTTCCTTCAGGACCTGTAATGTTAATTATGGATGCACTTTGCAAACACACAGTAGCACCTCCAACCCCTGTGAGGGAACCTGCAGGAGCTACCAAATTCCAATAGCTGGGCCAAAACATGTGAGAAATTACAGTGACATCTGCACCAGTATCCGGCATGCCTGTAACATACATTTTTTTACCACAGTGAGTCAGGCTACGAGTCAATTTTGGTTGGTTGCGGTCCAAACATTGCACCCAAAAGACCTCAGGACCTGAGGTACTAAATGGCACAGACACAACTGAATTCTTTGGAAAGTTGTTTTGCTTGGGTGTATTCATGGGTAAAAGAAATGCGATAGCTATAGGTGGTTTTGGTGGAATTACCATAGGAACATCAAGTGCAAGAGCTAAAATTACTAGCTCTTCATTACAATTTACTGAAACAACAGAAGGAAGGATTGAAAGTCCAAAAATTTTGTTGCTGGCTTTGCCTAGAATCAAAAAATCTTGTCTTTGTTGAAAAAGATTGACAATTCTAGTAGGAATGCTTTCACAACAAAAATTATTTAATAGGTGAATCAATTTTGAGGAGGCCAGTTCGAGCCTTGTACTTGATTGAGTTGGAATCATTTGAGGAATGGTTGATTGAGGGACTGATTGACTGATTGACTGAAGTACCAACACCATTTGACTGGGTCATTGACTGTAAGGAGGTACCACTACTTGTGTCGAGGCGTGGTGGTAATCCACGCTCTTTTTTGAGTTTAATGACAAAGGTCTGCCATCGATGTCAAATTGAGAGTGCCAGTACTTAGCAAGATGCTTCCCTTTTCGACTTCAAGGGCAAATAGAAAGTTTTTTAGGTTGGATTGTTTACACAGGACAATCCTTTTTAATGTGAGCTGATTTACCGCAAGCAAAGCAACAAGTCTTTTTATCAGAGTCCAACTGTACAGTACCAACAGATTTTTCCCTAATTTTTTCTGTTTTTCTAGGAGGTTTTCAAATTTATCTATTCATTGTGTCAGATAATCTCCCAATGTTTTTCCTAATGCATTGACCTGTATGTTAGCAAGATGTTGTGGAGAAGTGAGCTTGCTGCAAGCTGGTAGCATCTGTGTAACAGTTGGAGGCTGATCAGGCAAAGTTAAAATAATTTTTCTACATTCTTCATTAGCATTTACAAAAGCAAGGTTTTGAACAATATAGGAGCGAGCTTGTTCATCTGGACATTGCTTTTCGACTGCTTGGGTTAATCTGTCTAGAAAAGAACTATAGGATTCTGTTTCACCTTGTCTGATCATAGTATAAGCATTTACATGGGTACCAGCTGGCTCAACTGAAAACAAAGCTTTTCTAGCAGCATCTTTAATATCTGTTAATACAGGCTGAGGCAATTCTGCTGCTTGATTTTCCAGCCTATGGAAAGGTGGATCACCTGCTAGTTGGGCAACATCTATATTCTCATAAGGAGTATTTTCATATCTTTCCACCAATTTATTAAGAAGTTTTTTTTCCATTGTAATTCCCATAAAAGATATTGTGAATTGGTTAAAATCAGGGAAGCCACATTCCGACAATCAGCAGGGACTAAGTAATAAGAATTAAATATACTTTTCAACAAATTATTAAAATAAGGAGAAGAGAACTCACTTTCTTTCAAAGCTTGACGGACTTCTTTTATATCATGGGGAGAAAGACTTTCAAATCATGGATTTACATCATTATGACCATATCTTACAGGTAATGCAAGGAGTTGTTTCTTTGAATCCAAATATTTTCCTAAATTTTGATTAATATTAGACCAATTAGGTAATTGCAATTGAAGGTTTACCTCTGATTTAGACTGTGTTTTATTTTTCCCTCTCACCACTCTTGTGTCTGATACAGAAGAATAGGTAGTATTGTCACTGTCATCAGCTGTCCCAGGAACTCTGCCAAGCTCCAAGTCTGTCTTGGCAGAGGTGTTGCTGCAGCAACAAACTTTCCCAGGAGCCCTGCCAGGAAGGGCAGAGGAGGAGAGCTCCAAAATCTTGGCAGCAGTGCCACCTGAGCAAGAGAAGAGCTCCATATTCCTAAGACACCCCCCTCACACACACAATGGAGGTAATGGCCTAGGAATGTGTTGTATTGGTTCCAGGAAAAAAGCCAGAGCCTGATAAATCCCATCTCAATTCACTGAATTATGTTTTACTAGAATCATGCAAATTGGGCTGCTCTCGAGCTGCAGATCCCAAATTTGTATTTGTGACACTTTCTAATGAACTGTTACAGGTTCCACACCATATCCCTGCCCGCGGTGACTCACCTGAAAAACTCTCAGCTCCAAGCTGTGATCTCGACATACTGTTTTCCCTCCCAGCAGTGAATGAGACAAGCTTCAAGGCTTCTAAATGAACTGTGTCTCCAGAGAAACTTTTCTGAGCTCTCCTGCCTCCACCTCATGCATCTGTCTGGGCAGAGCCATCCAGGCCCCGCTCGGCCCCTGGCTACCACCCGCCGCCTCTGTCCTCCCCCATGCCTGCTCCTCTGCAGGCAGAGCCAAATCCAAAGGCCCCCGACCATCTGTATCTGGAGGCTGGGGAACCAAAAATGGTGAAAACCCTGGGAGAGGCTTGGGGGAGGACTTTATACGAAAAGAATTCTGAGAACTGCAAAGCAATCTGCCTGCCTGAGCCCGATCCGAGGGGGTGTCTTCCTGAGAAGCGGAAGCAGTGGCAGGAATGACCCCTGCAGCCCCTCGGCCAGGCAGAGCAGATCCAGAGCACCCCTCGGCAGTCCCTGCCTGCACAACTTCTGGACAAGATCCAGCCACAGCTTGTTTGGAAGAGGAACAGGGCACAGAAACAGCAGCCCCTGTATTGCAAAGCCTCCCCCAAACTCTCATTTCCTGGACTCGCTCGAATCCCATCCTCCCCAGAACACAGATCCAGACCCCCCCCATTCTTGGAATGCAATAAAAATCCCGAACGCTTTCCCGGTCATTGCGGGGGTGGAGGATTCTGTGGAGGAATGGGAGGACGGCCTGTCACAGCATCAGTGACGCAGGGAATCCCAGAAAAAACAGGGGACACAACGGATGCTGGAAGCTGATCCAATTCCCCCTTCCCGGGGATTGGGGTGCTGTCCACACTGCCTGGGGAAACCCCGGATGCGCCAGAAGGGAAGGAACACCGAACAAAACCCGAGATCTGCCCAGAAGAGAATGATAGCCCAGCACCACTCAGCATTAAAGTCTCAGAACCAGGTGTTCTGTCTAGGCATTCGAGAAAGTCTCTATTACGATCATTTTGTTTAATGCTCTCCATTAAAGCTCTGGAGACAAGCATTAGTTTGCCCACAGTCTCTTCCTTTTTGAGAGAGAATAGATTATAAATTTTCCAGTTTATCTGGTCCCAAAAATCAAAGGTAAAAGCAGACTGCAAGTCTATATTTTGAGTATTCACTTTTACCCAGATTAATAAGTTTTTCAGTTCATGTTTTGAGATGTCTGAACATCCTTTATCCTGTAAAATTTTCTCAAGCTGGTAAAAAATGTTCCATTTTATTTTAGATAAATGATTTCCCATCGCGTAGCCCAGGAGCCCCTAAGTTGCTACTTATTACTTACAAGGACATCAGGTGCAGATGACGAAGGGGATGATCTATTCCTCCTTTTAACAGCCTGGGTCTCTGGTGACTGAACTGTCCACAACCTTCTTTTTTAGTCTTCTAGTCTAACAAAGTTCCTCAGACGGGGCACCATTTATCACCAGCTGGGGTCTATGTACAAATCACAAATGGGACGGGACTGCTGTGGAACGTGCCTCGAGCTGTTTCATTTTTCAGCATCAATCTCATTACATGGTTATGACAATGGGAAGATGCCATCAGCTCACATCCCAGGCAGCAGACCAAGAACTTAATGTTACAACTTACTTTATAAGTTTTTTGACCAATCACACAAAGCAAAAGCATATTGACAGTTCTATCTAACCACTATAAGCACAGGTACCTTTGGTTAAAACAGTGCTTGCCTATTTCAAATACATTACCTGCTTGTAAGCCTTAAAACACAATGCACAGAGCTCCAGTATGAAGCTTCAACCTTCCTAATATCTTGCTAGATAAACATTTCTGTAGCTTAGAGAGTTATTCTAGACAAGTGTTAATACACAGACCATTGTTCTATTTGTCCTTGCTTTTCTACTTTTTAAATAATTTTTCCGCTGACCTATCTCATGGCTGCTGCTTAGCTCTAATCACATTTCTACTGTATCTGAGGCCTGCCTTTTGCAGCTTGCCCAAAACCCTCTAATTTTGTGGATTCCCACATCATCCTGTTTCTTTAAACATAGTAAAGACAGGCAAGTGTTATATTACCCTAGCCTTAACTATACCTGCTAAAAATTACCTATCCCTTATTATTTCTACTCTTCTTGCTATACTCTTCCCCCCCCCATACTAAATCTAGCAAACTTTTAACTCTCTCAGTTTTATTAAGTCCTTGATTCATTCCCCACTTTTTCTATAGGGTTAGTCAATTCTTTTACTAATACAGTTTCTTCCTCATCTAACCAAGTCATAAGGTAAGTATCTTTGAAGGCTACACCATATGCTCTTGGCAATGAATTCAAGACTGCCATTAGTCGTAGCAGTCTCCAATTCCAAATAAGTGTTGCAATGGACAAAATTAAGCTTCTGGCCGCTAAAATGAGCAAAACAATAATTGGAGGGATTAGGGCATTAAGTATATCAGTTGCTTTTGGTGACCATCCAAAAAGTACATCCCACCAATGATGACTTGCTTCTTGCTTTCTGTTTTGCAGAACCCTGCTAATTTCATTTGCATCATAATGAACAGTTATTAAAATTTTCTCTCCATTCTCTTTAATTTTTCTCAAGATCTCACTCAGATCTTGATCTTCTATCAACTGTTTTTCCAAAGTAAGGTTTATGCCAATGGGTGCAGGTGATAAAGGGTGATACATTTTGTAGTTGGCCTTTATCAATTGGTGAGAGACAACTGGTACTGAATATGTAAAATCACAGCCTGCAATGTTAACAAAATTACAAATGCAAAAGTTGGAGTGATTTTTAATAAGTAAATATCTATTTTCATTGTCTATTTTTACTGAGGCACAGGCAGTCCTCAAGCATACAAAGCCCTGACAAGTGTGTATAAGCGCTGTTTTCTGAATGGTGTCTGGGTGGATCTCAAAGTGGCACATACCCTGTTCAGTATCTAAGCATATGTCTTGGGCATCAACGGTATTACTTTCACAGATGAATCCCCACTGTTCTCAAGTAACAAAGGATTCTACGTTTGCAGTTTGCCATTTCTTTTCTACCATTCTGGCCCATACCCAATGTTCAGAGAGGTAAAGTACTGTCTTCTCACGATTTGATCCTGATGCAATGATAGGGTGGATAGCATCAATTGTGGCTCTATGTATGGTAAGTGCAAAGGCAGTGGCCATGTTAATAATGGGGTCATAACCATGGTCATAACCATTACTTATGGGGCCATAACCTTGGTCATAACCATGTGTTGGAAATGTATTTGTAGAGAGTTCTCAGGGCCTGACAGGAGGCCCACACAGTATGCTTCTGTATGCAAACTTTGAGACAAGAAATGCTGACTTAGATATGCCATGGAATGAGACAGATATTGTTGAGAGAGAAATGGAGCTAGAAAAAAGTTTCAAAAGATGGCCTTGCAAATGAGACTTGACACTTTGGAGGAATACAACTATGAAAGATGCATTGTAGTGGAACCCACGAAGGGTAGTTTTAGGTGATTGGCTTTAAGGCATCTACAGCATGGTGTGGCAAAAAGCAGATAGGCCAAGAAACGCTTCTAGTGTATTGGAATTAGGAAATGGTTGGCTTCTGAATGTGATGGCATGAATTTTAACATCTGTATTGTCTCACCTTCCCCATGAGACTGAAAATGGAATAGAAGTTTTTAAAACACCTCTCAGTTGCCCCATCTCTGGATCAGGAATAGGGTATTTATTGTCCAACAAATTGGTTCCCCTGACTGAGGCAGATAAATTGGCAAATGTGTCTGACTTGTAGGAAAGACCCGAGGTAATTTTTGTAAAGTGCTGCTGAAAGAAGCGTGAATCCTGAGATTATAGTTCCTGCAAGAAGAGAGAAGTTGGATTTTTACCCTCGTTGCTGGCTCGATCAGGACAGAGATCTGACAATACTTGCCTGTTGTTCAAGATCAGGTAAGCCTCAGGGAACATGATAGGACACAAGATGTCCAATTTGCCTAGAGATGTTTATAAAAACCTTAAAGAGCTGGTCAAATCTAATTCTTGTAACGTTTTAAAAACTGAGTTAAATGACTTACTATTATGCATTCAGAAGTAGTTTCCAGCTGTGGATGAAGCTTCTGTGTTATCACTCCCTCTTTGGGAACTATTAGGACTGAAACGATACAATGCTTTTATCATAAACAGAGATCAAAAAGCTGCTAAGTTGCTTCTGGTGTGTCCTACGATGATTGATATGTTTAAACATTCTACTAAACCCTCCACTTCCTTGGCTGCATCTGCGCCTACCCCCGACGCTCAGGCTGAGTCCCCAGACCCCCTGCCTCTGCTTCAGCTGTAATTCAAGACCCTGACACTCAGACTGGGGCTGTGACACTTCCACCCCTACCACGGTGGTGTGCCCCCCAGTTTTCACCATTTTCTGAGCCATGTCTGGATCCCCCCTCTGCCCCCCCAGAATGAGAACTCTTTGTCATTTGTGAGAAAAAGGAGGGGGAGAGAAAGAGAGGAAAATTTCTCAGTACAGGTGTCTCTGCTTGCAAAAGGGAGGATGATTTCTCTGGTAACATTACAAAGCAAACAGGCTCTG
This sequence comes from Nesospiza acunhae, assembly GCA_013398715.1. Lineage (NCBI taxonomy): Eukaryota > Metazoa > Chordata > Aves > Passeriformes > Thraupidae > Nesospiza > Nesospiza acunhae. The sequence goes on along the minus strand of VZSU01000103.1, from coordinate 384,051 downwards.
GTCGCCTTGAAATTCCTCAGAGACAGTTTGTGATTTATGAGGCCATGGGGGAGAAGGAGAACAGTAACTCTGGTGATTCCAGTGAGTCTTCAGAAGAAGAAGTTAACCTTTTACATGCTGGTCCTGCAAAAACAGAAAGGGAGTTTGGTCTACCTGATTTTGATTTGGGAAATAATTCAAAGAGATTGGCTGATTGGGCTGAGATGTAAAGTCAGGCAAGATAAAGACTTTACTTCACCTAATGGAGACCTGCTTGTGATGCCAGTGAGGTATGGAAGGAATAATGCTAACCCCAGATGGAAGCCCATCTCACATTATGATATCAAAGAGTTAAGGAAAGAAATCAAAGATGGTGGCTTGAGTTCCCCATATTTTAACAATGTGGTGAAAAGTAGATTTGACTCTTACGACCTAACACCGTCAGATTGTAATGGTATTTCCTCTGATGATTTTGACCAAATCCTAGTATATTTTATGGGATTTAGAATGGTGAAAGCATCTTAACAAATTGGTGGAGAGTTATGCTGGTGGTCCTAATGCTCAACTCATAGTTGGTGTTGTGGGAATCCATAAGTTTAGAGGGTTTTAGGAAGATGGCAAGAGACAGGCCTCAGATACAGCCGAACTGTGAACAGTGCTGAAGCGTCAGAAAAAATATGTAAGCAGTAGAGAAGATATGGGAATGGAACAATAGAGCTATGTATTAGTGCGTGTCAGAATGACTTCCTAAGTTGCAAAAAGTTTCTTTAGCAAGGTAAAGCTGATGAATAGGGCTCTGTGCGTTGTCTTTCATAAACAGGCATTGTATTAGAAAATAAGCAAGTATTGTTTTAACCAAAAGCTACGTGTGCTTATGATGATTGGATAGAATTACCGTCAATATTCTTTTGCTTTGTGTAATTGGCTAAGATGGGTATTTGGTATACTGTAACATTAAGTTTCTTTGGATTCTCGCCTGGATAGCGAGCTGCTCGCATTTCTACATGTATAAATAATGTGATGAGGCTGATGCTGAGAAATAAACAGCTCTAGATGCTTTCCTAGCAGACCCCATCCCGTTTGTGTCTGTATATAAACTGCCGGCGTACAATTGGTGCTCCTCTGTGAGGACAACGGTTAGACTAGAATAAAAAAAAAAAAAAAGATTGTGGACAACGCAGGCGCCAGAGGCCCAGGTTGTTAACAAAGGAGTTGTAGTGCATCCACTTCATCGACGGTAGCTGATGTAAATATACTTTGTAGTAGGGGCTCCTGGGCGACTATGGGAAATCACTTGTCTAAAACAGAATGGGACTTTTTTACCGGCTTGAGAAAATTTTACAAGATAAGGGACGTTCAGACATATCAAAAACTGAACTGAAAGACTTATTAGTCTGGGTAAAGGCGAACACTCAAAATATGGACTTGCAGTCTGCTTTTACCTTTGAATTTTGGGATCAAATAAACTGGAAAATTTATAATCTGTTCTCTCTCAAAAAGGAAGAGACGGTGATTAGACTTATACCTGTTTGTCGAGCTCTGCTAGAGAGTTTTAAACAAAGTGATTGTAACAGAGACTTTTCCGAGCAACAAAACATCTTGTTCAGATCCTTTAAATCCAAGAGATACTGAGCCAGCATCCTTTTCTGTGGGAATTTCGGGTTCCGGTCGGGGCCCCTTCCCTTCTGGCACGTCCAGTATCTCTCCACACGGTGTTGACAAAGTTACGTTCCCCGGAAGCTGTGAACCGGATCAGCTTTCAGCTCCGGTCGCGTTCCCTGATTCTTCCGGGTTTCCCTGCGTCGCTGCGGCTGAGAATAGGCTTCCGTCCCTTCATCCGCGGAAAAACGAAACTTTGCAGTGTCGGGAAAAGCGTTCAGAATTTTCGTTGTGTTCTGGGAATGTGATAATTCCTGAGTCGTGTTCGGGGGAGGGTGGAAGCCGCGTGGACGGGGGAGATGAGAATTTGCAGAGGTTTTGTGATAAAGGAATTATGTGTTCTGAATTTGTGCAAGCAGAAGGGGCCGAGACGGGCCTGAGGTCTGCTTTGCCTGGTCAGGGGGCTGTGGGGGTCACTTCTGCCACAGCTTCCCCTTCTCGGGGAGATACCCCCTCGGATTTCATTCAGGCAGACGGATTGCTTTTCAATTCAAAAAAATCCTTTTCTGGTAAATTGTTCTACTCATTCTCTCCCTGGTTTTTCTGTGGTTCACCAGCCCTTTGATACAGAGGGTGAAATAACTGTGGAATTTGGTCTGTCTTCAGAGGACAGGGCAGGGAGGAGGACAAAGGCAGGCAAGCAGGAGCCGGGTGAGATGAGAATGACTCTGTCCGGAAAAAGGCTTGAAAGGGAAGCAGGAGAGTTTAGGAAGGTTTCTGTAAAAACACAAACTGATGCTATGGGAGTTTTAAAATCTCTTTCAGTTGCTGGTAAGGGGAAAAATCGAATTTTAAACTCACAGCTTAATGCTGGCAATTTTCCAAATGAGTCCTCAAAGTCAAAGCTGTGATGCAAAACATGTAATACTGATTTAGAAGGTATCACAAAAACAAAATTGGAATTTCAAACTCAAAACCGGTCTAATTTGTCTGAATCTAATAAAACTTAATTCACTGACTCTGAAGAGGAGTCAGAGTCTGGCTCCTTGCCGCATTCCTTGAGCAGCTCCTCCCCTGCTCCTCTTGGCAGGGCTCCTGAAGAGGCGTGGTCCTCCGGTGGTACTGCGGCCAAAAATTCAGAGTTGTCTTCTCCCACCCATACTGGCAAAGCTCCCAGGAAAGTTTGTTGCTATAACAACACCTCTGCCAAGAAATTAAAGGCTGGCAGGGATCCCGGGACAGCTACTGTCAGTGAAACTGTTTGTTCCCCTGAATCAGAAAAAGTAGTGAGAAAAGGAAGAAATAAAACGCAACCTACATCAGATCTCCCTGAACCTCCTTTGCTATTACCTAATTGGTCTAATATTAATCAAAATTTAGAAAAAGACTTTGATTCTCAGAGTTGTTTCAGGCTTTGAAAGAAAGTGGGTTCTCTTCTCCTTATTTTGATAATGCGTTGAAATGTGTTTTGAATTCTTACAATTTAGTTCTTGCTGATTGTCGAAATGTGGCTTCCCTGATTTTAACCAATGCACAATATCTTTTATGGGAATTACAATGGAAAATTCTGTTAGCACTGTGCTGTTAGACTCTGATGAACAAACTTGTTGCTTTGCTTATGTTAAACCAAGTCACTTTTCAAAAGGAATCGTCTTGTGAAAACATTCCAACTAAGACATCTTTCTACCTGGCATAATATATGGTTGTCATGATGTTTATGATTTGCTAATGTCTTCTTGTACAAGTTTTGTTTTCAGTTCGACAGAAGTATCCAAGATTCTACAATACATAGATGATTTGCTCATCGCAGCTCCACCGAAAACAGAGATGGAGCCAACCTGTACTAGTGTTGTGACTGAAATCCAAAATATTTGACTTGACATTTCTACAACAAAAATCCAAAGCTGCGACATCAACTCTTCAAAGATGACAAGCTCATCACTGTATTCCGGACAAGCCTTTCTTTTTTGCAATTTTAGGGGAAAATATGCAACTGTGTGGTCTCATTTTCCAGTGAGACCCTTCTGAAAGATTCAAATGGTAGAAGGATCTCCTCAAATTGTTGAGCTTGCTGCTGTGGTTCGGGCTTTTCAGCTCTTTCCACAACCTTTTAATTTAATCACAGATTCTGCTTATTTTGCTAATGTGGTTAAGAGATTAGAAGGGTCAATTTTAAAGGATGTTAGTAATGATACTTTATATCGTTGGCTTTCATGTCTTTATACAACTTTGCAATACAGAACTAATCCATATTTTGTTTCTCATATCAGGGCTCATTCTTCGCTTCCTGGATTTTTAGTGGAAGGAAACGCCAGAGCGGACAAACTGACAATGGTTATTTCAAACACCTTACCAAACATTTTTGAACAAGCAAATCTGAGTCATGCCTTTTTTCACCAAAACGCACAAGCTCTTGTGCGAATGTTTCAAATTTCCAAAAGTCAAGCTAAGGCTATCATCAGTACTTGCCCTGACTGTCAGCTTGTGCAGCCTCCTGTTTGTACAGGAGCGATCAACCCACGAGGTCTGCAAAGCCTGCAGTTATGGCAAACAGATGTCACTAAATACCCTTCCTTTGGTAAATTTAAAAATATTCATGTTTCAGTAGACACATTCTCTGGTGCAATTTTTGCTTCTCTTAACACAGTTGAAACAGGCAATCATGCCTGTCATCATTTTTTGCAAGCTTTTGCTTCATTGGGCGTGCCCCAAGAAGTAAAAACTGACAATGGTCCCACATATATATCTCAAAAATTGGCCACATTTTTAAAAGAATGGGGTGTTTGTTACATCTTTGGTATTCCTCACTCTCCCACAAGTCAAGCAAATATTGAGAGGGCACATCAGACTTTAAAACGCATTTTAGATCAACAGAGAGGGGGAGTAGAGGTCACGCCACAGATGAGGCTGAACAAAGCTTTGTATGTTTTTAATTTTTTAAACAGTTCGGTTGCTGAACCTGATCCACAGATTTTTAGGCATTTTTCAAATAACACACAGGCAAAACTGAAGGAAAATCCTCCTGTCCTAATTAGAAACCCTGAGACTAGGCAAATTGAAGGTCCTTTCCGATTAATCACCTGGGGCAAAGGGTATGCTTCTGTCTCTACAGGTGCAGGAATTAAGTGGGTCCCAGCCAAAAACGTCAAACCATATCGCACCCCAGAGCGTGCTGACGAGTCCAGAACCGAGGAAGCAAGTACGCAGACGTGAGCCGAGCAGAGGGATCCCGGGTCACGCCTGACGTTCCTTGTGCATCGGTGGAACCCGCAAACTCTGATTTTGTGTTGATGTTATTTATGAGAGTGTCAATTGTATGTCAAGTGTTTGCTTTGTAGAGCTAATTTTTTATAAAAGTGTGAGTTTTTGTTTTTGTTAGGTTATAGATCCTCTATTGGATCTTTGAGGGGAAATCTTATCTTAAGGTCAAAAGCAAAGTTTTTAAAGTTGGTTTAAATGTGAGGATTTTGCCAAAACTTAGCTCATGAACAAGATAGAGCAAAATCAAATTGTATGTTGGTGTTGGTGGGTTTTAATTGTTTTTTGTCATGCAGATTTGCCTGTGGAACAACCAAAACCAAATGTTTGGGTGACCTTAGCCAGGGCAGCAGGCTTGGATACGATATTTTTGTCTAATTCAGAACGAAAAAAACCTTTCTCAACCTGTCTGTTTGGTGTGCCAGTAAAAGATTTGCCTTTGGTCAAGAAGCAATCCAACGGTAAGCCAGGTGAAATTAACAATGAGAACAATCCTGCATTGAATTGGAACGTTTGGGCCAAAAAACTTCCCAGAGAAGTGTCTGAACCCCAATAATTGGAAATCCTTGGTTCTTTAACAACAGATTTTTGCTTTACCTTTAATGGATTTTTGCTTTACCTTCACAGCTAGTGGTTGGCAAAAAGGTGATCCTCCAAAGTACAATGTTACTCCTCATTATTTTGCATGCAGAAATTTAAGTTTTTGGTGTAATTCTTCAAACAGTTGGGATGTGCTTTCTGAGGCTGAGCAATATCCACGACAATTGCTCAAGGGATATTGCTTCATTTGTGGAGATAAGGCTTGGCAGGGCATTCCAGCTCACCTTGAAGGTGGCCCATGTAGCATTGGGATTCTCACTGTAATTGTGCCCACAGCCAAAGAGGTCATGAAAAAGAAACAAAGGAGAACAAGATCTGCTCCTCATTATGATGAGAACTGTAGAAGTGATTTCATGCCTTGGAAAGCTTCAAGAAGGGTTTCTGCAGGTATATTTATACCCCAATTGGCTTCTGTAGTGGCATTGAAACAATGAGATCTGGTTGGATGTTGGCTGAGTAAACAAACTAATGCAACATCCTCTGCAATTAGTGACATGTTGACCAATGTTGATAGTGTTAGACATGCCACCCTTCAAAACAGAGCAGCAATTGATTTTCTTTTACTGGTACAAGGACATGGTTGTGAGGAATTTGAAGGATTGTGTTGTATGATCTGTCAGATCATTCTGAATCCATCCACAAAAGCATACAAAAACTGAAAGACTTGACAGCCCAAATTAAAGAAGATGGGGGATCCTGGTTAGATGAT
>VZSU01000103.1:304887-369187 GCA_013398715.1 Nesospiza acunhae | reverse complement strand
CCGGGCGCCCGCCCAGCGGCTTCCTCCTGCTGCCCAGGGAGCGGCCGCTGCCGGACGGGCGGGAGGAGCTGAGCCGCCTCCAGGCACCCAGTGGGGAGCGGCCGCTGCCCGCTGAGCAAGAGGTGCTCCCGATTTCACCCTGCGACTTCCTCAGGCTCCAGGGGGAGTGGCCGCTGCTGCTCGGGTAGGAGGGACCCTGCAGCCACTTCCAGATGCTCTACAGGAGCCAGCTACCTCCAGTCAACTGGGAGGTGCTCAGGATCTGCTCAGGTATTTCAGGGGAGGGACCGCAGTGCCTGAACCTATCACTTGATGGCCCTGGTAGAGGGCTCTAGAGAGAAGGGATGGACAGCCGAGTGATAGACAGGACAGTGGGGAGGGATCGAGGGAATGACTAAGCATTTTCCAGGGTGCAGGGGGTGGAGGCAAGGAGATTCACAGGGGGAAGGAGGGAGGAGGAAACAGGGGCAGAACCATTACTGCAGGGGAGAACTGGAACAGACCAAAGTTACAAACCATTGCAATTGAGCATACAAAGCCACAATACAACAGAATAGAAACACTGCTTGGTTGTCTGGCGTGAAAATGTCTTTTGGGTTGTTTTTTTTTCTACTCCCCCAAATTTACACATTTTTGCCCCTGGAAATGTGATCCTGGAAATACCCTAGGTGCATAAATGTTTGCCTGGATCATACACATGGGGGAGATGTCAGAACTCAGTACATCCCTCTGGGTGTCCAGAGTTGCCGAGGACCCTGCCTGGGGGCTTGGAGACCTTGGCATGCTGCCCAGAACACCTGGGGATTTGATTATGACCCCTGGAGCAAGTTACCAGCTTTGTATGAGGACATGAAGGTCACACAAGTTTGAACAGTGTAGTAACAAAATGATCACAGGGTGAAAATGTAGGTTTTAGGGTTTTTGGTATGGGGGTTCTGGGGACAAGATGGGGGAATCTGGGCATGTCTAGCCTTTCTTCTTCTTGTTCTCCATTTTCTGCAGTGATGTTGGCACTTTGGGATTGGTCTAGAGTAGAAGTGCACTGTCTAACATAGGTGATAGGTATTGGGAATTAAGTGTAAATATGATATACATAGTTTGTAGTATAAAAGGACAACACGCCTCAGGGGCGGTCAGAGTGCCTGTGGCTGCCCTGCGGAGTGAACCTCTGCTGGGCAGAAAGTAAATTTTATAGATAAGAATTAATAAACAACCTCAAGACCGAAAACTGATGAGTCCAGACTCATTCTTCAGTTGCGCGGGCCGAAGCAGAGACATCCTACACATCTTGGAGCAGCAATTATCAACAGCAACCCGAGATTTGGCGTCCCTGGGTGGGGACGTTTCAGGAGGGCACTGATGAGCCTCTTGGGAAGCAGCCAGAACAGCCCGAGAAGCAGCAGCCACTCTCAAGACTATCCAGAGAGCAGACCAGTCTGGAGCGGAGCCAGAAGGTGCCCTGGATCCTCCCTCCTGTGAGCTGCTGGCTGGTGACCAGGACCTTTGGACTGACCAGATGACTCGGATTTGGTAAGAAGGTCAAAATTAAGAACATGGGGGGGGCACGTTCCCAGGAACAGTTAAGGATTTTGTCAGCCTTACAAGGCGTGGCAGAGGCACACCCGATGAAAATTTCAAAGAAAGAACTTAGAGATCTTTTGCTATGGGTACACTGTAATTATCCGTACTCAGAGACACGTCTGATGTTTGAAGTGGGATTCTGGCAAGAAATGAACAGACGTCTTTATCATTCAGCCACAAGAAAAGATGAAACAGCCATGAAACTTTTATCATCTGTACGGCTAGTGCTGGAAGCAGCCACAACTAAATCTGGGAAAATTGCCAAACAGCAGGTTGCTGAAACTCCCACAGGGGCAGAGGGAGGGGAGCAAAGCCAGAAGCGGAGGGTGGCTCTTTTCCCAGTTGTCCCAGGGGAAACAGAAATAGCTCCCATAGAAGGGGAGCAGGAGGCAACTTCATCACCTCCAATTCCCTCATCACCCCGAAGGCCCATGGGATCCCCAAAGCGTCTGAAAACCCCAGATATTTCAGGGTCAGCGGGCTCAGACTCAGACACCCTCTCACTCCCAGGAGAGCTCAGGGTTGAAATTTCCCCAGGCGAATTCGAGGAATCAAACTGCGCCATTTTTGAGGCTGGAATCGGACTGTTCCATTTTCGCAGAAGCCAGAAGGTCCTAGTGGAAGGAAAACAGCAGAGTCAGGAAGGGGGGCCGAAGTGGCACCAGAGAGGGAGGAGGAACAACTCTCTTGCGGCAGGTGCAGTCACGCGGGCGGCCAGCTACGGCAGCCTCAGGCGGTGGCGGGGCCGGCTGGTGAGGGGTGGCGGAGGCGGTGGGAGACTTGGGAGCTGATGCTGTGTTTGCGAGCATGGTGATGGTGTCGATGGCAGTTCCGAGCGGCGCGGTGCAAAGAACGCGAGCGAGGGGCAGAAATCGTGAGACAAATGTGGCGCGCGAAATGCAGCCACCCGGGCAAAGCTCTCGGACTGCAGCGACAGCGTCACACGGCACAAGCCAGGCGGGACAGCTGCAGAGTCCCAGCCAGCACTCGTAGGGAGGCGCAGCAGGCGCGCAGTGATGCCGCCATACCCAGAAGTTGGAACACAGAGATCTACGTGAATTGCAGCACGGGCATGAGCCAAATGGGAATTGCGCACGTCGGTGGTGGATACAGTGTCAGAGGAAGAGGAGGGAGATTCTGAAATGGATCAAGCTAGGGGGGAAACATTGGAGGCGGAACGGGACAGAGACAGTGATGTCAGTCTAGGGGAGGAAGAAGGCGTTCCCGAGATTGCGCGTGCACGGAAGACGCGGGCTGAGCGTGGTCAGGGGCGGGTTCGTTCCCCTGTGATGGCACAGGCCGGGAAGGGGCGTGCTCGGGGCTCGGTCATATCCCGGGGCTCCACCCCCTCTCCGATTCCAGTCCCTCCGGTTCCAATCCCTTCGATCCCGAACTCTCCAGTCCCGGGGATACACACACATATCCAATCTCAACTGCTAGCTCAAAAATTGCACAGTTTCCGTGTCAATCAAAATCGCGAATGTTGCAGCCAGTAGAGCAGCCACGCCGCCATCACGGTCAACTGGGCCGGCGACAGCGCCACCTTGTGGTGGGATGACCACATTGCAGGACACCGTGCTAGATTTGGTCTGCCAAGCCACAGCGCCATCTGGTGGCGGGACTGCAACATTGCAACATTTTTTTCCAACTACATACAAAGAAATCTAAATTGAAGAAAACAACTACAACGCATCAAATGGAGTTTTCATCAGCTTCCGAATCTCATGAACATCAAGACACTTCTGATGAGACACAACAACAGGATGATACAATACACATTACTGCCTCAGAGGGTGTTCGAGCATGGATGTTTTCAGCAGCAACAGAAGCCAGTTCATCAGGCCAGAAATCAAAGATCACTGTGCCAAGGAGTGCAGCCAAGTATCTTCTACAATATTTAAGTATAGCCATGGGAACACCAGCACAAGAATTTCAGATTCCTGTTCCAAATTTAGGAGCAAGGACACCGATGACTTCTACAACTCCACTGTACATGCACGTACCCATGGAGATGCAGGTGCCCGAAGAAAAGATAATTGAAACAATGGATTGGACAAATATTAGAAAAAAATTAGGAAAGGAAAAGGACTTATTGTAAGGTTTGGGAGACATCACAATGCCAGTGACATATGATGCACAGGGTCAGAATCCAAGGTGGGACAGACTGGATCATGAGGCGGTCAAAGAATTAGCTAAAACTATCAGAGACAGTGGACTGAATTCACAATATTTTAAGCCATTTCTGAGGGAAACTTTCAACATGTATGGTTTAACACCTTATGACATCAGATGTCTTGTGTCAGTGATTCTTACTGACATGCAGAATCTCATGTGGCATGTGAGATGGAGATCTCTCACAGAACTGAGGCTCAGATACCAAGGCAGACCAAACGCAAACCTCACAGTAGCACAGTTAGCAGGTGATCCCCCAGATGACAATCCAACACAGCAAGCAGTGAGGCTTCCAAGATGGGTGCTGAATGACAACAAAGAAGCAGCACAAAGAGCAATCCTGCAGATCGCTCCAGCAGGAGCACAAGATACCCTCTTCACAAATGTCAGACAAGGTCCCACTGAACCCTTTTCCTCATTCACAGATCGACGACTCACATAAGCTGTGGATCGACAAATGACTGATGATGAGGTGAAACCACATCTCATCAAAAGTCTTGCCTATGCCAGTGCCAATCCGGATTGCCAACGGGTCATCAGTGCAATGCTTGGTCGACTTTCTTTGGCAGAAATGGTGGAGGCATGCAGCAAAGTGGGAACACCTCAGCACGTTGCATCCATCATGAAGCAAGAATTGCGAGGAGAGTTGGAAGAACAACTGGAAGGACGATTGGGAAAAATGAATGGAAAGAATGCTTCAATGGCAGAATGAGAAGATCGACAAGATTGACAAAGTTTTAGCTAGCATTGAAAAGAAAAACAGTTCATCTGGAGGACAATGCTACAGGTGCGGAGCATTTGGACGCATGAAGAAGAATTGCCCACAAGCACAAATGCAAGTGCCAAAGACAGAAATGCCACTCTGTCCAAGATGCAGAAGAGGAAGACACCTTGCAAATGAATGTTTTTCTCAGACGGATGTGGACAGAAAACCTCTACCGTATCCAGGAAACAGCAAAAAGAGTGCGCAACGTCGTCAGTGCGTGTCGACACAAATGATGGTGGTGACACAAGAACAAACAGGACAATCATCGGAGAACGTTAGACAGATTCCCTCAGCAAAGTCATCAGCAGAATCCCCAGTGACCCAGAACTCCTCCCACCAGGAGCGCAGTGCACATTGGCAACTTCAAAGTTAACGTGCTTCTTGGATGGAAGTCACGCAATGATATCAACAGGTGTCAACGGGACTTCACCCAAGAGACAAGATTTCTTGATAATCGGTAAAGACAGAAGTAGTACCCTCGGACTTGTCTTTTATCCTTCAATTGTTTCAGCAAATCAGAACAAAGAGTTGACGGTTTTAGCCAAGGCTCTTCAACCACCACTGATTGTCGCAGAAAATACCCCGGTAGCAAAAGCTATTGCCTTGCCACCACATGCCATGGAGCAGGTCATGCCACTGTTTGACAAAGAAGGATTTGAAGGATTTCCTTCTAAGGAACACATGGAAGTACATACTTCCTGGGTGAAATATATAGGCTGAGATTGACCCACTGTCACTTGTTAGTTGACCTGTGGAGAAAGAACAATCGTCATCAGAGGAATGCTCGACACAGGGGCCGACGTCACAGTTATATCATATGTCTTTTGGCCTCGAGAATGGAGTTTGATTGTGCCCTTGGGTTCCTTCACAGGCATAGGGGGAAGTTCTCTCTGCAGAGTGAGAATTCCATCGTTGTCACAGGACCAGGAAACAAAACAATGATCATTCGTTTCTTTGTTGTGCAGAAGCCCATCACAGTATGGGAAAGAGACCTTTTAGAGCATTGGGGCACAAAGCTGGAGGTGGATTTTTAGTGGGGATCACTGTGGCACTCGCCACACTGAAGTTAACCTGGAAGACAGATGATCCAGTTTGGGTGGATCAGTGACCCCTTGAGCGAAAGAAGTTGAGTGCATTGAGAAACCTGGTCCAAGAACAACTGCAAAAGGGACACATCAAGCCAACAGACAGTCCATGGAACTCTCCAGTGTTTGTCATCCAAAAGAAAGTTTCAGGCACATGGAGACTGTTGCACAACCTCAGGAAGATCAGCAAAGTCCTCAAAGACATGGGACCACTTAACTGGGACTTCCCTCAGTCTCAGTGATTCCCAGAGATTGGCTGCTTGTGGTCATTGACCTCAAGGACTGATTCTTCAGTATTCCGCTTCATCCAGATGATGCTCCAAGACTTGCCTTCTCTGTTCCAAGCATCAACAAGGAAACACCTCTGCAGCAGTACCATTGGGTGGTTCTTCCACAAGGACTCAAAAAGTCACCAACTATCTGCCAATGGTACATGGCACGAGCTTTGTCACCAGCACGAAGAAATATCCGAAGGCAAAAATCATTCATTACATGGATGATTTGCTCATTGCAGCGCCAACACAACAGGAGCTGCAAGAAGGTTGCGGCTGTGTGATTGCAGAAGTGCAGAAGGCAGGTTTGGAAATCAGTGTCTCAAAGATCCAAGAGATTGTGCCATGGAAATACCTAGGGTGTTAGATCTCAGAGAGAACAATAAGACCTCAGAAGATGGAGGTCAGCACCAAAGTCAGCAATTTACACGATCTACAACAACTCCTAGGAGAGATCAACTGGATGAGACCAATTTTGGGAATCACGAATGATGACATTCCATCGTTGCTCGATCTTCTGAGAGGAGACACAGACATCAGATCTCCCAGAACGCTCACACCTGAAGCAAGAAAATAACTTGAAAAAGTTACAGAGGCCATTCAGAAGAAGCAGGAACATCAATTCATAGAATCACTACCCTTTGAATTGGCAGTGTTGGGAGAAAAAGCGCAATTCCATGATCTGATTTTTCAATGGGATTTGTCTCAAAGAGACTCTCTATTGATCATAGAGTGGATCTTTTTACCTTACAGGTCTTCAAAGATAATTCTCACAGAGTTGGAGATGGCAGCACAAATTATCATAAAGGTGAGAACAAGATTGCTGACAATGCCAGGCGGAGAATTTTCAACAATTCATCTACCATTGAAAAAAGATTACTTTGATTGGACAATGCAGAAATCAAAAGATTTGTTAATCACTTTGTTAGGCTTTCCAGGCGTTTGCACAATTAATTTCCCTCAGCACAGAGTGTTGCAATCAAAAATATGCTACGGGGAAAAACCAAGAATAAATGAGGAACCATCGAATGGGATCACAGTATTCACTGATGGTTCAGGGAAAACACACAAGTCAGTGATCACTCGGAAAAATGCAACAACAGGGAATGGGACTCAAACATAAAAATAGTCCAGGGCTCTCCACAAATTGTAGAATTGGCGGCCATGGTCAGGGCATTTCAGTTGTTCAAACAACCTCTCAATCTGATCACAGATTCCACATATGTTGTGGGTGTGGTCAAATGGTTGGAAGGTTCACTTTTGAAAGAGACAAGCAATGAAGTTTTATATTCATACTTGTCATGCATGAAAATACTGTTAAAAAGCAGAGAACATAAATACTTCATGGCTCACATCAGAGCACACACATCACTTCCAGGGTTTCTAGCGGAAGGGAATGCCCAGGCAGACAGGTTGGCAATGCCCATTTCACAAACCCTACTGGACATTTTTGAGCAGGAGAGAGTGAGTCACACATTTTTTCATCAGAATGCACAGGCACTGCTGGAATCCTTTCGCCTTTCAAAGAGCCAGGCGAGAGAAATCATTAGTGCCTGTCCAGATTGTCAGCTTGTGCAGCCACCTGCTTCCACAGGAGCAGTCAATCCATGGAGACTGCAAAGTCTTCAACTGTGGTAAGCTGATGTCACAAAATATCTGTCATTCGGAAAGCTCAAAAATGTTCATGTTTCAGTGGACACATTTTCAGGAGCAGTCTTTGCATCAACACATACAGGAGAAACAGCAGAACATGCCTGTCAACATTTCTTGCAAGCATTTGCATCATTAGGTGTACCTCAGGAGATAAAAACAGACAATGGCCCAACATACACGGCGAAGGTGCCTGACAAATTTCTGAAAAAGTGGGGTGTCAGACACACATTTGGTATTCCATATTCCCCCACGGGTCAAGCAATTATTGAAAGAACACATCATACCCTGAAATCCCTTTTGGATAGACAAAAAAGGGGAGGAGCCAGAGGCAATGCCTCACATGAGGTTGAACAAGGCATTGTATGTGTTGAACTTTCTCAACAGCTCCTTTTTAGAGCCCAATCGACCAATTTTAAGACATTTTTTGAACAGCACTCAGGCAAAACTAAGGGAGAATCCTTTAGTTTTGATCAGAAACCCAGAGACGGGACAAATAGAAGGTCCCTTCAAACTAATTACATGAGGCAAGGGTTTCACTTGTGTTTCCAAGGGCGAGGTCTGAAGTGGGTGTCAGCGCAACACATGAAGCCATATCGGACTCTAGAGCAAGGAGATACTGATCCTGGAAACAGAGAAGCAAGCACGCAGATAGAAGAAGAGAACCAGACTCCAGACATCAACTTGGAAAAGACATAAAAGATTTAAGGACTTGGGGGTTTCTTTTGGGGCTTGTGTGTCAAAAACATGGCAAAGCTTCTCACCAAGGGTGAAGCCATGAGCTTGGTAATGCTCATGTGCCTCATTCTTCCACCTATTGCCTTAGGCAATGGGGAAGATTTGCCCATTGCTCTACCAAAACAGAATGTTCGGGAAGCTTTGGCTCAAGCTGCAAATCTAGACAGCATTTGTTTGACACACTCAAGGCCAGGGAAACCATTTTCAACAGGCATGGTAGGTTTGCCAGTTGGCGAATGGTCGGTTCCAAAACACACTCCTGTAAAAGTTTCACAGGTCATTATGGATCCTGTGAATGAGTGGTGTTCTTGGACAAAACTCCTTTCTGTGGCTTTCTCTGAACCTCAGGAATTGGAAATTTTTAGGTCCACGACAATGGAATTTTGAATGAAATTCGAAATCTTGGACGTGACAAAAACAAAAATAAGACCATTGATGTCACTCCGAATCATGCCTTTTACAAAAATGCATCGGCTTGGTGCAAATACACCAAGACAACCACTAAAGCATCACTCCAGGTTCCAGCACAATTGCCACGAAGGATCTTTTTCATTTGTGGGGACAGAATTTGGCATGGCATCCCTGCAAATGTCAAAGGTGGTCCATGCAGCATTGGAAGAACTTCATTGTTGTCACCTGATTTGAAACCACTGAAAGAGCAAAAACATAAAGAGAAAAGATAATTGGAACAGTATAGTCCAAATTGTGATGATGAGGTGAACACTTGGGACAAGGCTCGGAGAATTGCTGTTGCAATTTTCTCACCTCAGACAGCGTCAGGGGTGGCCTTGACTCAACTGGACCGCAGGGTTGTTGGTTGAGCAAACATGCTCGAGCCGTTTCTCTTGCACTGAGTGACATGTTAAAAGACATTGACAGTGTGAGATGGGCAACTCTTCAAAATAGAGCAGCAATTGATTATCTGCTGCTGGCACATGGACATGGTTGTGAGGAATTTGAGGGAATGTGCTGCATGAACTTGTCAGATCACTCGAAGTCAATTCATGAAACCATCAAAAAGATAGAAGAAAGTATAAAAAAACTAGGAGAGATCGCTGCATCTTGGATCGATGATGGGGTTGGATTTTTCGATCTTTCACTACTGTGGAAAGAGCTTTTAAAAATAGGGTTTTATATTTTAGTAGGACTTTTGGTTCTCATGCTTATCATGCCATGCATCTTTTTGTGCATGCAACAGGTCATGAATCGAGTCGCCAAATACGTGCTTGTGGTGCAAACAGCAGGGGGAGATGTCAGAACTCAGTACATCCCTCGGGGTGTCGAGAGTTGCTGAGGACCCTGCCAGGGGGCTTGGAGACCCTGGCAGACAGCCCAGAACACCTGGGGATTTGATTATGACCCCTGGAGCAAGTTGCCAGCTTTGTATGAAGACCTGGAAGTCACAGAAGTTTGAATGGTGTAATAATAAAATGATCACAGGGTGAAAATGTAGGTTTTAGGGTTTTTGGTATGGGGGTTCTGGGGACAAGAGAGAGGAATTTGGGCATGTCTAGCCTTCCTTCTTCTTCTTCTTGTTCTCCATTTTCTGCAGTGATGTTGGCACTTTGGGATTGGTTTAGAATAGAAGTGCACTGTCTAACATAGGTGATAGGTATATTGGGAATTAAGTGTAAATATGTTATACGCAGTTTGTAGTATAAAAAGACAACACTACCTTGGGGGCGGTCAGAGTGCCTTTGGCTGCCAGGCTGAGCAGACCTCAGCTGGGCAGAGAGAAAATTTTATAGATAAGAATTAATAAACGACCTCAAG
This sequence comes from Nesospiza acunhae, assembly GCA_013398715.1. Taxonomy (NCBI): domain Eukaryota; kingdom Metazoa; phylum Chordata; class Aves; order Passeriformes; family Thraupidae; genus Nesospiza; species Nesospiza acunhae. Next base: position 359,150 of record VZSU01000103.1, on the reverse strand, counting down.
ACTGAAAACTGAAGAGTCCAGCCTCTTTCTTCAGCCGTGCGGGCCGAAACAGAGACATCCTACATGTAATATATGATAGGGATAATTAATGCTATTAATGTATGGTATAAAATGTTGTGAAATCCATACCATGTCTTTTGACTACCCTGACCGGGAGCAGCTGTCTTATTAAAATTCAACTAGTTCCCGGATGCACATTAAGATAACCATCGACACCTTAACATAAGAATAGAAGCTTCCAGGGCAATGATCATTGGTTTCCCGAGAGACACCCAAAAGCGATTATTGCCTTGCCGATTGCATCTATCAAGATAGTCAGCGGCGCCACCCTGATACATCTGAATACACGGCTTCTCCGGAGACTGGCACCAATGGCACACCTGAACGAGGCTTTTGTCCACCTCTGCACATGGAAAGCAACAACGAAGCATGTGAAGAGACACAAAGAAAATTCGTTCATCTTTGCCTCGGGCAGAATAAACTGTATAAAACCTCGCCACGCAAAGCCGCGAGCGTGAACTGGGGAGACTCTGACACTTGGGAGGTCAGATCCGTGTTCACCCAGCGCCGATCCCGGGCTTGACGCCGTCTCTTTGGCTGTCGTGGTTTCGAAGACCGAACTTCGGTCTTGCAGACAAACTAATAAATCTTTGCTATTTGGCTCACAATTTGATCATTTATAACACCACACATCTCGGGGCAGCAATGAACTAACATCAACCCAGGACCCCTAAAATACCCTACAGAAGCCCGTATTCATGTCAGTTGGGAGTTTCCTAAAGTGATACATTTCTTGCAGATAACTACACAATGTTATGCAGAGCTAGCATAAGTGCCTTTGTAGTCTATTTTTAGCTAAATACTGATGGCCTTGATGACCCCAGGATTCATCTTGTAAGTCAGCTCTGGCTCAGGCTTGCTGCTCAGACCTCAGCATATCAGACACCGAATTTAGAGAACCTTTTGGTAAAGGTTGTCACTTTACTTCTTTTAGCCCACTATTTCTAGTCCTGATAAATTTGAATTCTTCCTGTATATTCTGGCAAACAGACCATCTAAAATTTTCACTGTTTATCAGTGTTTAAATTCTATCCACTGAGAGAAACTCAGTTACTTCCAAAATGAGCTTAAAATAAGCTACTGTTTTAAAACAAAACCAATAATTTTTTCTTGCTAATTGAGAAAAGGAGTTTCCAAGACTCCTTTGTGAAACTAATGTGGATTGTTTGAAGCATCCTAAGTCTCCATTTCCTACCAGGAGCAGAGGGATGCCAGCCTGGGCGGAATGCATACAAAGCTCATTTCAGTAGAAAGGTGATACAAGAGACACTGGGGATGGAGAGAGGGGCTTTGCAGCTCTGCTGGGGCTGTTCAGTTCAGGTTGCTGTTCTCAGCTGTAAAAGGAACTCTTGCTGCTGTAGCAAAGCTGTTTGAAGATGCAGACAGTTTGTTCATGAGCCAGGTCCTGGTTGAAGAAGCATTTGTACCCAAAATCTACCAGCAGGATTACCACACCATTCTTTAGCCAGCTTTCTGCCAGAAACTGTAATCCTGGGAGCAACTTCCAGGGAAAGGGGAGTGGGTTCTACCCTCATTCCTTCTAACAGCTCTTACACCATGGCAGGGACTCTCAGCAGCCCAGGTTCCCCTTGGAAAGGCAGGATGCCATCTTCCTTCTCACCATTTTTCAGGATTCCTCATCATTTACAAGGCTTTACTCATATATTCTGAATGTTTTCAGCAAGATAATGAATAGTGTAAGAGCCTGTGATGAACTCCTTTCACTTTGTACCTGGTATTTCCTGCAGGGAGGGGATGGAGGAAGGCAGGAGATTCCCTGCTTCAGGGAAGGGACACCCATGAGACAAACCTCTGACAGGTGCACCTTCCATGCAAGGTTTACAGGGAAAACACTACACCCTAGGAAGAAATGTCACTATCCTGATTTAGAGCAAATAGGGGAGAGAATCCCCAAAGGGGCTCTGGTAGGAAAGCAAATTCAATCGGCCCCTCCCCCCAAATGGTCCAGGAGAAAATACCTCCTTGGAGAAAAGTGGAAAAAACCTGTTTATTAAACAATAAAACCTAAACAATATTAAACAATAAAACCCCTTGCCACTCCAAAAGAGATGACAAACTGAGAAAGTCCCTCCCCGGGTTGCAGCTCAGCTCACTCAGTCTCTCATCAGTCCCTCCGGTGCTGGAAATGTCACAGGCCAGGCCCGGCCCGGTGGGCCACAGGTGCAGCTGCCAGTGCTCCCCTGGGTGTTCAGTCCAGAGCAGGTTTCAAGAGGTCCATAGAAAAGGGAAAAAAGGAAAAAAACCACAGTCCAGGGAACTTCTTTGCCTCAGCTAGCTAAAACTAACTAAAAGCAAAGGAGAGCTCTGTCCTGCTGTCTGTCCATCTGCAGACAACACAGTCCAGGGGCAGGAATGTGGAGGAGTGAGAGCAGTGTCTGAAAACAAACTGCGCGCTTCTGCTCTCCCCCCCTTCACTCTCTGCAACTGGTCTTAAAGGTGCAAAACTTATTATTCAGCATAAACAAAACGAGACAACTGGGGATAAAAGCATCATACAGTCAACCAAGGACAGTTACAAATCAACAACTTCCCATTTTGATTTTAGGAGCAGACTTCAAATGCAGCCTCCAAGCACAGGGAGCACTAAGAGTCTAAGCCACACGACATCCCTGCCAAAATTCCCAGCAGCCATGACAAAATGACTGCAGAAATAATGCAGCATCCTGGCCCTCCTGTTGAGTCAGGAATAAGCCACTAGAGATACAGCCAAAGGGACAAAAGTTGCTCTAGCTGGAGCTAGAAGAATGGAAGGAAGAAATTAAGTGTCTCTACTGTAGAAGTTTAAAGTTTGTCATGTTGTGATGAAATGTTTCCAAGAACAGAACAAAGGATGGGAGAGCAGACAGACAGTACCAGAGGCAAGAGAACCAGAACAATAAACCAAACAACAGCTTTAATAAGAATTTGTACATAACAAGGTTAATCTTTATGGTAAAGCTTCAGCAAAGGAACCACAAGTCCTTTTCTGAGAAGGACAATGACAGCAATGCCTCAGCCTAGGGGAAAGTGAGCACATCAGCCACGGCTCGTCAGTGGAATGCTATTTCCTAAGGGTCTCCAAGATCTCTCCTTTCTCCTCTTCTGGATATTTAGATGTGTTTGTTTAGGGCTACGGTTTCCTAGTGCACCAGCACCCAGGGGTTCTTGCCCTGTCTTGGGAAGATACACAGGTACCTAAGGAGTTGCTCCACTGGGTGTAGATTCATTTTCTTGGCCTCTATTGGGCCTGTTAATTGGGAAACTCTTCCCTCCCAGGAGCAGTGCCATTCCTTGATGGGATTTAATTAGCAGAGCCCTCAAATGAAGCTCTCACAGATCTCTGCTGCAGCTCATCTTCCATCCCACCAAGGCAGCACTTCAGCTGCATTTTCCCACCTTGGCAGTGTGAAAGCAAGGGATGGGCAATTTCCTCTCAGGCACAAAGAACACACAAAAACTGAGGGCAAGACCAAAGGGGCAGGGCAAAAAAGGAAGCAAGATCCAGAGTGTGTTTCTTTTGAGACCCTGAAGGCCCCTCCCAGGAGACACTGCAGCTCAGGCAGCAGAAGCTGAGAGGGAGGGAGGGAGGGAGGGAGGCTGGCTGGGCACCAGCGGGGCTCAGAGGCCTCAGCCAATGTAGATCCTGTGGAAGTCGTTGGCCCCAAAGGCTGCGTTGCACTTGGGGCACTTGCGCTGCCGGGTGTCGTAGCGCGTCTTCACGCACTCGAAGCAGAAGACGTGGAAGCACTTGGTGAGCACCGCGTCCTTCTTGCGCATGTTGCAGCACGGGCACGTCAGGCGGGCCTGCAACACACACACACAGACACATAGATACACAGCTGTGAGGGGCCCTGCAGCCCAGCTGCTGTGCTCAGAGATGTCTCAACATGAAGGTCCTTCATTCCTCAGAAGGACAATGTGGTTTCTCCAGTGCCAGAGTACAGACGAGAGATGTCAGATACTGGAAGTGTGCCTACACATCTTCTGACTAAGGTAAAAAGGGAAGTTGAGGGACACAGATACTCACCTTGTAATCCTTGATTTCCTCCATCAGGATCTCATCACAGTTGGGAACCATGTCAGGTTTCTTTGTGGTTTCCAGCTTCCTCCGCAACCTAGAAATATCTTCCTGCACAAAAACAGGAGAGCAAGAGAAGGAGCAGTACATTCTCTGTCAGCTTCTTCAGGGACCAAAGAGAACGTGCACCTGCCTAAGTCATGCCAGCATAGTTTCACCCCCTATAATCCAAGAGACAACATGATCCTCTGATACTACAAGTATTGTCAGTTATCAGGGGACAAAATCTGAAAGAGCCAAGACCTGATGAAGCCAAAATTAGAGTGAAACTGGACACCAAGAGCAGTTCAGCTGAAACTCTCTGCAAGCTCAGTGTACAAGGAGGACACTAAAGCAGACAGATCTTAAAGGATTGTGCATAGGATATATACCTCAGCCCTTTTGAAGTTGAACATCTCTTTCTCTCTAGTTACTCTGTTTTCCACAATCTCTTCCTGAAAATCATGTAACTTCTTCTGAGCCAGCTCTAGCTGGGCCTTCAGATCATCTGCAAGCTGGGCTACATCCATGGCCTGAGAAAGAAAACCAGTAGATAAGGACCAAACATAGAAGAACAGCTCTAGTGGCTTCTAGTCCCTTGTAATTACCTTATTATCAACAAGTTCTAATCACTTAGCTTCAAGATCCCTTTGGGCAGAGCCAAACCTTGGCATGCTGCAAAGCACTTAGAAAAACACTAACGATCATCCAAATCTCTTCTTAAGGTATTTTCAGCCTTCCAACTTTCACATTTTCTCTATTATTTCTCTATTAAAGTGTTCAGAGGCAGTCCTATAGCTAAACTAGACAGAACTGCAAGATACCTATTTCTAACAATCTCCTCTCTTCCCCAGCTCTCTTCTGACTTTATAACCAAATGCCCTAATACCACAAATTGTCATACTAAGCACAGGTAACTCTGCTAAATTCTCCCCAGCTCCTCTTCACAGTGCTTTCCTTTTTGCCTGTTTTAATGTAATTTCTGCATTTCTACTAAAACTTAACAACAAAGGCAGCTATAAGACTTAGTCTTATTTTACTGGTAACACAGCTACTTTATTGATCTTAGGCATCTGTTGAAAGTGTTCACATTCCCCAGCTGTATTTCCTTTTGCTTATCCCATCTTTGTTACAATGGCTTTGACCCCAGTTAACTTCATCTGCCTGCTCTTTCTTCACCCCAGGTTACACAGAAAAATCTACAACCTGCTTCTCCTTACCAAAGCAAAACATCAGTCTCCAGTACTTTAATCATAATTCTCTGCAGGACTCCTCAGCCTTCTGATACACTCATCCAAAACCAGGGAATACCAGGTTCTGTAATGCCAGTGGGAGCTCAGAGCCTTCCATGCCTCCCCAAACTCCCCCTCACAGCACAAGAGGAAAGGAAGGCATCGCTCACCTTGCGTTTGTTCATCTCCAGGGCCTGTGTTCGCAGCCCCAGCTCCTTCTCTCCTGTTCCAATGCTGCTCTGCAGTAAGTGTTCCTTCTCCTCCAGCTTGCGTACCACCTGCAGCTGGGCATCCACCTTGGAAAGGGACACAGAGGGACCAGAAGGAATGAATGAATGCATGCTCTGTGGGTCTTCAGAGCTGTCATTCAAGCTGCAGCTAAAGCTACCCCTGCTTCCCCATCACCAGGGAGCACACCTTCAGCTTGCCTTTTTCTCCCTGAACAGCTGTGCCTGTATCCAGAGAGCTGTACCCAGATCTCTCTGGTCAACACTTCAAAAGTTAGCAGTCAAATATTTGCAACAAAGATGTCTTAATTTTTGGACTGCAGCTTAAAGACTTGCTGTAAGGCATGAACAGTTCCACAGTGGTACCAAGGATGATAGGATACAAAGTCATAGAATGGCCTGGATTGGAAGGGACCTTAAAGATCCTCTAGTCCCAGCCTCCCTGGGATAACTTCCACCAGGGCATGATTCTCAAAGCCCCAGGGATGAGGCATCCACATCATCTTTGAGCAACCTCCAGCAGTACCTCACCATCCTCTGAGTGAAGAATTTCTTTCTAACATCTAATATAAGCTTGCCCTCTTTCAATTTAAAACCACTGCCTCTTGTCCTGTAATTTTATGCTCATATAAAAAGTTCATCTCCCTCATTTTTCTAATCCCCCTTCAAATACTGGAAGGCTGCAATGAAGTCTCCCCTGAGTCTTCTCTTCTCCAAGCTGAACAGGCCCAGCTCTCTCAGCCTGTTCTTGCAGCAGAGGTGCTCATTTCTTCTCATCATCTTTACAGGCTCCTCTGGACTCCCTCCAAGAGGTCCATGTGTCTTTCCTGCGCTGAGGACTCCAGAGCTGGATGCAGCAGTGCAGCTGGGCTCTCACAAGGGCAGAGCAGAAGGGCAGAATCCCCTCCCTCAGCCTGATGCCCACGCTGCTTTGGGTGCAACTCAGGATGCAGTTGGCTTTCTGGGCTCCCAGCATGCGCTGCTGGGTCAGGTCCAGCATCTCATCCACCAGAATCTGAGAGTCCTTCTCTGCTCTGGTGCTCTGATTTCCTCTCCCAGCCTGTGCTCATGTCTGAAGTAGTCCAGACTGAACCATGGTTTCCAACTCCTCCTGCTTGTTACTAGTATATACAGCTATAGGAAGAATATACAGGCAGAAGTACTATTCCAGTAGGAAAAGAACTTCCCACTTTTCCTCACCCATCTGCCCTCCATAGCAGTAAACCCATAGGACATTGTAATGCTCACACAGCAGCCTCAGTTTCTTACAATGACAGGCCCCTTTGAATCCTGATGCATTCCCAGGCTGGTGAGAGGAACACTCCGTCCTGGACTGATTATGGTGAGGACAGTTAATTCTCTTCACAGCAGCTCACATGCTGCTATGTTTTGCATTTTGGAGCAAAACACTGTCAGTAACACAGCATTGTTTTAGCTGCTGCTGAGCAGTACTTACACAGCACCAAGACCTTCTGTGTCTCATGCTGCCCACCAGAAGACAGGCTGAGGGTGCCCAAGAAGCTGGGATGCCACACAGCCAGGACAGCTGATCCAGCTGGCCTAAGGGGTGTTCCACACCCTACAATGCTGTGCTCAGCAATAACAGCTGGTGGAAAGGCGGCAGTGGGAGGATGTTCAGAGCTGCAACATTTAATAACAGTAAGGCCTGATGAAGCCCTGCCTTCCTGGAGACGGCTCAACTCCTGCCTGCCCCAGGAAGTAACCAATTTATTAATTTCTTGTTTCACTTGTATGGACATCTCTGCTTTAACTGTTCGCTTTAACTGTTAAACTGCCTTTATTCAGCTCACCTGTTTTCTCACTTTGTCCCTTCTGATTCTCTCCTCTTTCCCTCAGTGGGGGAGAGAGCAAACAGTTGTGTGCAACAGTTGTGTGTCTGTCTAAAACAGATAACCCACACCTCCATCTCCCCACCAGCTCTCTTGTCCTCTCTCCTTTTTCCCTATTACCTGTGTTTTCAGTGTCAAAACTTGGTCTGCTAGCTCCTCCTTTTCCTCTTTTAGCAGTTTATGGATCTGGTTGGACTTGATACGTTCTGACATCAGCTTGAAGTTGGCATCATCCTTCTCCCGCAGCTGCTGCATCAGGCGGATGTTCTGCTCTTGCATGTCTTCAAAGGCTTGGCCTGTGACATCCATTTCTGACAGCAGGGCCTCTTCCTCCTGCAAAAGAACCACAGGCTCTGGCCAAACTGTGCTCTGGACCCCCTAGAGTTAACCTGAACATTTTATTCAGAGACATCAAACCTAGCGAACATGGAGGAAGATTCTCGGTGTCAGGGAACACCATTATCCCAACAATCAGAAAAATGTAATCCCTACAAGTCTGCACCACAGCAGAGATACTCTGAATTTGAAGGTGCAGAGAAAACATGGTCATCTGTCAGTTGTCTGGCAGAATCAGGTATGACACAGGTGTTGCCAGAACTGGGCAGAAACCAACACCCAATTACCAGGAGCTGAACAGCTGTCAGATATACCAGGGCAAAAATTCTACATGTGGACAGCTTGACAGCTTCCAACTAACAGGCTGCCAAGCTCCTTACACTCACTTTGGCCACTTCAGCATTGACAAGGTAGAGCAGTTCTGTTCTACAATAACAAGAATCCAAATTCTAAGAAAGTACATGTCAATTCATTGGCTTGCCTCTATCCTGCTGAGGTGGTCCTGCTCTCTCATTGGATTGAGCCTTTAGGAGAAGGTATGTACCCCTTCCATGCAAAATTTTCACTAGATGAACTGAGGAGGTAATAAGTCTTAAAAAGAAATTGTCATCTCTTCCCCTAATGGCTGATAAAGCCAATTCTCCTCTGTGTGCTTCACCAAGGCCACATGTGTAACTGTTTATTTAATGTTTAATTGTTATTAAACATTTCCCACCATGGCCTGCCTGTGATATCCCAGAGCTGAGGGTGGAGGGGGTTATTTTGTTGGTGGTTCTTTTGCTTGCTCAGTTTTCTTCCCCTCTGGTAAACAAGCACCAAACTCCCACCTCTGGCCCATACAGATATAAATTCCTTCTCTCTTCCTGGATGTAACCTGAAGGCAGCTCCTCCAGTTGCCCCAGCCAAAAGAGAACTCATCAGGAATTTCTCACCTGCTTAGCCATGGCAAGTTTCTTCTGTAAATATTCAATCTGTTCTTCCACTGCTCGGATCTTGCGGAGGGCATCCTCATCAGCCATCTTCTTACTCTCCTTTTTTTCCTTGTCTTCCAATTCTTTCACCCTCTGCCTCAGTTCTTCAAGCTACAAGAACCAACCAGAAACGACACTAAACACAAGGATATGCCCTGAGCATTGTTCAGAGTCTGTTTTCTCCAAAATTCTCTGAAACACTCAGGACTGCCTTCAAAGCACGGTAAAAGAACCCCAGGTTGTTTTGACAGAGTATTACAGGCAGATGTACCATTGAGATGGGCTGTAGGCCCAAGATCTTGACTTCCACACCTTTGAAAATTTCACAGAATCTTTTATCAGAGTAGGAACATCAGTCTCCTGCAATTGTACATGTATGGATATAGACTCAGAAAGCATCTGCTCCTTTAAGGCCATCTGGTCAAGGACCTTCTTCCATACAAGGAGGAGATAACAGGAAAATGAAAAGGTAAAATAAAACATACGGAGACACAAACTTGGCAGACAAATGGTAAGGGAGGCAGTGATGAGAATGAAACCTGGTCAGTCACACTAACTGTTGAGAGCACATGAGAGTGTGAAAATGTTTACTCCATCAAGGTTATCTGAGTGTGGGAGAAGGAGAAAACCCAAAATAAAATATACAGAGACACAAACTTGACAAAACAAACACAGAGACAATCACAGAGACAAAGAGAGGAAGCAAACCTCTCCAGTCACAACAGCTACCAAGAAACTACAGGAACCACCTCTGGGAAGATCAGCTGGGACTTTGTAACTGATGACACTGTAAAGCAGGAATGGCTCCTGAACTGGGACAGCTGTGGCAATCAAGAGCTGCTCAAACCCAGAAGCAATGTGCAGGGAAATGGAGACCAAGGATGAACAAACTGGGGTTAGACAGAGAAGGGTATAAAAGGAGCCAGTCCCAGGGGAAATATGGGCAGTCAGTACGCAGTTGTCTGGCTCAGCCTTGCCCACAATCATCACAGCCTGTCCTGTCCTAGCTTCTTGTATCTTTTCATTACACATTTTCCTAAGTATTGGCATGTAATCTAAATCTTTACCCCATGTGTGTGTGCTGCCTATAGGTGAGACCTTCTTGTGAAGAAGGCAAGAGGGGCTTGGAACCACAGGGTTCCCAAAGAGAGGGACATGCTGGAACCAAAGGGATCTGCAAATGGGTCTGTGCTTATGAACCTAGAGACTGGTGCACGTGTGTGTGCCTGCACTAGCAACTAGTCCCTGTTTATCTCCAGACCATTCCAATCTCTAAGTGACAAAGCTGAGAAGACAAGCAATCCTCAGTTTTGAGGAGAGAAACAACACAGTTCTGCCACAGAGTATCTGAAAAGAAGTTTAACACATTAAAAAGAAAAGAGGAAGAGAAATTAGGAATACCTCAGCTTTTGCCTTCTTCTCAGCTGCCATCAGCTGTACTTTGTCTCTCTGCTCTTTGGGGGCAGAGCGGTACATATCTAGCAACAGTTTCATCTCCTTCTGGCTCTCCTGAGCCTTCCTGGAGAAAGGGAGACAGACCACAGTGAGAACACAGCAGCAAAGCTACACTGTTACACAGCCAGCACCACAGCCTGGCAATAGTCTCTCATCTCCTATATGGATATGGAGTTGTTGGTGGCTCATTTTATCCTGGTAACATAAAATAGCAGCTGAGTATAGGCTGGAAATAAAACATTTTCAGGCACATGGGTTGAAATGCAAGAAGTGGGCTGGAGATCAAACACATATCCTAATAATACCTACAAACTCTCCACCTCTGCTTTGGGAACCATATAGGAGTGGGAACACTGCTGTGTCCTTTATTAATAACCTGTTGCTGTGAACTTCTATGCTATTGTTATGACAGCAACAAATCAACATTACTTGACCCACACCACGAAGTAATTGCTTTGGTAATTCATGCTTTAGGCTACTGCACTGACCACATCACAATCAGACACAGAGGGCATCAAGAAACTCTCTTGGTTCCAAACTCCAGTGATGCTGATCCCGTAAAAGTAAGAACATATGAACACCCCAGGCTTGGGCACTGCTCCCACAGGAAAGGGAGAAACAGCAACTCTTACTTGAGCTCAGCCTTCAGCTGCTTGATAACTTCAGCCTCCTTCTTTCTTCCATCTTCATGCTTCCCTTTCTCCTTCTCTTTGGACTCTCTCTCCTTCTCAGATTCCTTCTGCTTCTGCTTTTCCCGCTCTCGTTCCTTTTCCTTCTCTTTCTCTTTTTCTCGTTCTCTCTCTTTCTCCTTCTCCTTTTCCTTCTCTCGTTCCCTCTCCCTTTCCCGTCTCTCCCGCTCCCGTTCCTCTTCATCTCGCCTGGCCTTCATCTCATTAACATCTTCAGAAGCAGCCTTGGGAACAGTCACTTGGGCAGAAGGATCATCAGGCTCCTGCTTGATCTCTGCAGGTTCCTCCTTTGTGTCTTCAGTGCTGGACTGGGACTGGAGGAGAGCACTGCCACTGCGAGAGCGGATCTGGTGTGGAACAGCAAGAGAGATGACCAAGAAAACAATGTTTAAGTTCTTAGCCAGGAGTTTTCCTTACCCCCTTCTCTCTTATCTTCCCAGATCCATGCTTCCACGCCCCCTTTTCATGGAGCACTACACAGCTACAAAGAGCATTTGTTTGGTCAAAGGAAGCAGCAGACTGCAGAGGTCCACAGAAAATGTCACTGCATCCTGCACAGCGTATCAGAAAGGCTGGTATTCCTGGCAAGGGTGACAGCATTCCCCCTTCTCCTAAGCCTTTCCCCTCTTTACTGGCATTTCCTGCTGTGTTACCTTGCTCAGGTCAGACTGGGCCTCTCTCAGTTTGCGCTTGTATCTCAGCACCTCTCCCTTCAGCTGGTGGTTGTGATTCTGGAGGCTGCTGATGAGGTGGCGCATCTCCCGATTAATGGGGCCTGCAAAAACAGAAACACCTCTGCAACAAACCACACTTCTGCCAACCTTCTTGAGGACTTTCATGGAGATGGAGAACAAGCTAAGTGACAATGACAAAGAAAAAAATAAGACTATCACCATTCTGCCACATAACAGAGCAACACAAAACACTTGCAGAAGGAAAGTCATGCCAGTTTTATATGCAACCATAAGCCCTTGCAAATTCACAGTCCTAAGTTCCCACTTAGGATTCTTTTTATGACCATGATCCTAAGGGAAACATGTCATGTTACAAAAGAAATCTGATTTAAATGCTACTTCAGAAGTAATTTATTTCTTCTGATGAAATTTAAGAATCACTGCTTTGCTATCTAGATTATCCTCACAGACTTGGAAATGAATCCTCCCCCCAAGTAATCTTTAATCATGCAACATATCCTGCCATTAATCAAATTGCTAGCAAAATGTATCTATTATGCAGCGTCTAGAAAGAAGTCAGATAACATGGAACTAGCCTCCCAATAAAACAGGTGAAGAGCTTTGGTTGTTGAGATGAGGAGACTTGCCAGAACAAGTATTTAATAGCAGCAACAAAGAATCAACCCATGCATCCTAGTGCACGGTAGCCCCTAATGGGCATTGGTGGGTAGGTGGTGTTTGTTTTAGGCACAGCACAACACCATACCTGCTTGTTCATTGGCAGCAAGTGTCTGTTCAAATTCTATCCTCAGCATCTCATACTCTTTGCGGACTTGTGCCAGGGTGTCCTCCAGCTGAATCACCTCAGTGCGTAGCTTCTTGTGAAGGCTGACCTCATCCCTCTGAGGAACAAAAAGGAAAGAGAACTCAGTGCTTTGAACCTGGAGTATCTCTCACCTCATCAATATCAGGTACCACCAGAGCCTGAATTACTGCCAGAAATGTCTATTTCCTGAGCATTTGCAGAGGCACACAGACCCAGCAGTGATGGCTGGTGGCACGACAGAGCTCCCAGGCTGAGGGAGCAGAGGTGTTACCTCAATCAGTTCCACCTGGCGCTGGTGTGTGGTGCGGGTGCCGTGGAGCAGCGTGCGGGCCTCGTCAAGGTGTGCCTTCAGCTGCAGACTCTCGTTGTACAAAACAGAAAACTGGGACTGCATGCAGCGATATTCCGGGGTCTCCTTCACAGCTTCTTCCACTGCCCGCCGCAGCTCAACCTGGTTGGGACACAAGAAAATGCCACAAAAAAGAAAAATTATCCCCTTGCCTTTGGTTTCTGTTTCTCAAGACAGAAGAACAGCAAATCAAGCTGCCACAAGCAAAGACAAAAGTAGAACTTGAATAACACTGCTGTGAAGTAGGTCCAAGTGATACGATTCAGTACCAATCTTAAAAAGTGTCAGTGTTCTCTTCATGCGCTAGGCTGCTTCTCTCGCATAACCACAAGATGGAAGCTTCTGACTCTTGGGTCCTGAAAGAGTTTCTCTCAAACATATGAACTTGGAAATCATAATAAATTGTAAACACCCAGATCAATAAAAATGGACACACAGAAAAGTATGAGAGAACAGAGAGAATACACATGCAAGTAGGCATTATGTCAGCCTTCTACCAGTAGTGATAGGGGCCCTGGAAAATGTTAAAGATAGACTCTGAAAATGTTAGGCTTTGTGTTTTGCCAGACCATTGCACCTGTGTAAGTGGTATGATAAATGATATAATTGTTAGATGTGATGATTGTTCAGTAATTAAATATAATTATTGTATAATCCTAAGAAGAATCATGGGAAACTATGTTAGAAATTTAAAGAGGACCATGAGGAGCCATGCTTGGCTGAAATCTATGTATACAATAGAACAATATAAGTTTAATAATTAACATGAAAGTTATATAATGATAGAATATAAAAACATGTTCATCCCGAATAAATATCGGAGTCAGATTTGGGTTGTTACCCCTCACACCCAGAGCTCTTCAATAAAAGCACCTACATATAATAATTTTTGTGATTATGTGTTTCTGAATGCTAACAGTAGGACATAATAACTGAAAGAGAAATTAAAAAAAATCCCAGAGGTATAGAACTGAACTCCTAGAAAAAAAAGTTAGCAAATGATTGTGACTAGCAGCAGTGAAACAGACAGATATATACATGCATTCAGCTTAAAAGTAATTACGGGGGAAAAAAAAAGTTGTAAGCTAAAGACCACTTCTCTCTAAACAGACTCATGTGGATAAATAGAATTCAGAGGTGCCTCAAGCCAGTTTCCAGCATCAGATCTCTCGATTTAAGTTATTGAGACAGACGTTTCTTGTAACTGGCACTGACCACTAAGATGAAATTTGGATTATTCTCTCCATCATATACTTATCTACCACAGAGCCACAGCTTCTTGTGTTACCACTTTTAAAACATCACAAATACATAGAATGTCTCCTATCTATCCATCCCCCACAGTGGGGAAGACAGAAGTTCATTGACTCTTTCAAGAGCCTCTCTCCCCACACAAGTTCCCTGATTGTTTCTCTTCTCTGCTTCCACTTGCACAGGGCGTGGGGAAAGTGGAAGATGGTAAAAATCTGAAAACAGTTTTAACCAGACATGGTTAAAATGGACTCAAAGAGCAGAACAGGACACAGGCAGGAAACCATTACAATTTCCAGCAGTGGCCACGCGGTGTCACCAACACACTGAGCTGCAAGTGGAGCCACAGACCCACTCAATTGTACCTGGAGCAAAGTGTAACACAGCTAAAGAGCAGGCTCAGTACAGACACCACAATGAGGTTTTCTGCAGACACAGCACTGCAAAGCTGAGGGCAGCTCACCCCACAGAACACCTTCATCCTCACACAGCTACAGACGTCTCACCTTGAGCTTTTCATTCTGTATTGTTACTTCCTCAAGATCCTGACGCAGTTCCTCCAATTCATTAAGACGATTTCCAGCAAGCTCTTTATTCTCTTCTAGCTCTGCATTCATCTCCTCAAACTGTTGAGATAAACTGCTTGTAAATACTACTGTTAATGAGTCTCCTGAGAGTGCTAATGAACTATCTGTTCATGCAGTAGCAGCAGCTACAGACTGAGCAGTCAGTTAACTTGACCAAGTGAGTCAGAGTCTAATTCCACCAGGTGTTTCTTAAGTAGAAAACTCATGACACAGACAAAATGGCTTGTCCAGAGTTACCCAGCTTTGTGGCACAGGATCTAAAAATTATCTAAAATAAGTATCTAAATTCTGTTCAAATTGTGGCCCTTGTTCTCCTTGAATGTATTCTTCCCCTTGCCCACAGCCAAGCTCCTGACCTCACCTTGCGGGCATTAATAGTGATTGTTCCCCCATAGAGGCTGCTCCCAGCTCCATACACCTTGTAGCCTTTGGAATTTACCTGCAAGAAATGCAAGAGATTTCTTCAAGACCCAGTGAAATATTGACAAGAGTGACGCAGCAGGTCCAAGACCGAAGAAGGAATGCTGCAGGTTCTCAGCTCTCCCAGCAAAGTCCTGGGGAGTATGACACACAGCAAAGTCCCAGAGAGGATGTCACACATCCATCCAACACCCCTCCCACGTCCCAGGTCTCCTGGCCAGTGCTTACTCGTTCCAGGACATCGGCCAGGTGGCGGTTGAGCCTCTGCTCTCTCTTGCGGATCTTGTCAATGTCCCACTGCAGGTCATCAATCATGGTCTCCAGGACAGACACCCGGGATTCTGCTGTCTCCACCCTCTCTTGCAGCTTGGAGAACTGCAATCAAAGGAGTGCTTCAGCCAGCACTTGCATAGAGCCAACTTTTCCTGAGGCTGCTCAGGAGTAATTTTTCTCTTATTCATCATGTGCTTTTCATCTTTTGCTGTGGTGACAGACTATTCCATGAACTGTCCCGAATTTTACACTGCCAAATCCCATGTCAGCAACAAAAATAAGACAAAACTGAAAATTGAGAAAGAGCAGGAAGCTGGCAATATCTGGCAGAATACAGAGGCAGCCACCTAAGCTGATTCAAAGCCTTTTTTGATTTTAATCTTTTCAATCCCTATGTCCTTCTACTTTAGAGAGCACCTAAGTGCTCAGATGTCTAATGCTGTGCAAGACCAGCATTAACACAATTTTTTAATGAACTGAAATGTCTCAAACAAATGCTGCTACTAATGTGAATCCTTTAACAACTGGGTTCATCCTGTAACTGATATCATTACACTGTCAAATTACACAGAGAAACCAAGGAATTCAGAATGCCAGGGATGTCACCTTGACTGTTCCAGGTGTCTACACAGCCACCTCAGCATGACGTGCCCCCAGTTTCTCTGCTCTCCCCTCTTCTTTAAAAATTAAATCCATTCAGTTCACTGACTTACTTATATCCTTTCTTTTAGTGATGCAACAAGCAAATCAATCTGATTTATGCAGAACATCTATGTACAGCTCTCCACAACAACCCTTTTTGTAACTTTCAAACCATGCTCCTCCTGTGCCTTCCAATCTATGGGAATCATAAATCATGCTAAGCAGGACCCCAAAGCAGATTTCTTTCTCTCCCCTCTTTATACCTCCTGAGACATGACTCTGTGCTTCTCCTGAAGAACATCAGCCAGTTCCTGTAGCCGTCCATTCTCATGTGACAGGTAGGTATTCAGCTCCACTACTGCTTCTTCCATCAGAGAAATATCTGAAAGGTGCACAAAGAAAAGGAAATTAACGGAAATCTGGTTTTAATTCCTGAACAGCAAAGAGAGAAATAAGAAAACAGAAATGGAAATTTCTGGGTCTAACTTCAGTTTAATTTACCTCTGCCACGGGTGCTTCTGGAGGGCCTGATCTCCATCCACAGAGAGCTCTGTCTATAAGCAAAAGGCTCTGCAGTTTAACAGGGCTGCCCATTTCTGACCTGGGGGCTATCCCCTAACACCAGAGACCACTTCAGGTGTGTCCGTGCCAGCAACCCAGACCATGCTCTTGGAACCCAGGGACACACGAATGCTGCCCAAATTCATGCATAAACCTGCTGCAGCAGGTGGCCCAGGGTGACACATCCATGACACCATGTGACAACCATGGCCATGACATCCACAGGCCAACACACCATGACACCATGTGACAACCACAGCACCGGGGTGACAGGTGAAACTAGAGCACCTGAGGACAAGTCCATATGGCACCACAGTGTCAAAGCTACTACAGTTAATGACTGCCAGCCAAGGACAGCAACATGTTTCTACACCCATACCAGACTTGGTCAGAGCATACAGAAGGCACACCAAGCATGAGCTGATATTTCACCCAGTGTTTCTTTCAAAAGATTAAAAATCTAACCTTAGGCTAATGGTGTTTTTTCAACAGTCATCTGAGTCTGAAGTAAATCTGCTACATTAATTTTTAGAAGATGGTAATTTGGCTTTCTCTGCAGAACTCTGCTACGTTCAAAACTGACAGCTACACTAAGCTAACCACACCAGATGGGTACAATTTTGCTCAGGACTCAGTGGAAACTGAGCAGCTTGTTATTGCCACACCTTCTACTAAACCGCAAAGGAGAAGGAGTCCACCATCAGTTCACAATGCTGATTTCACTTCTTTACTTGTAAGCATGAAACCTTTTATGTGGTGGCTGAGGACAGGTGGCTGAGGAGCTCAACTGTTCAACTGTGCTCTCTGACTTCTCAGGCACATGAACACAGTACTGGCAGAAACTTCTTAAGCTGCTTCTTAGCCCAACATGCTGGGCAGAGCCCTCTGCATTCAAATACAGAGGCAGATACAATGCACTTCTGGCACACGGTCCTTTAGAGGAGGTTTTGATAACAAGAGTTTGGAAAATCAAACAAATTCATTTTGGAAAATAAATTCATGTGAGAAAAACTAGACCTTAATGTGTACAATGCAGGATCAGGTCAAAGGTGGGGGCAGATAAGCATTCTTGAATACCTGCTACCTTGGTCATACCTCCACTATTCAGCTTGTGAGACAGCACATCCACTTTCTCCTGCAGCTTGTCATACATTGTCACAATCTGGGCAACAGCACGGCGGGAGGACTCCACACGCTCCTGCAGCTGAGATTCTATCTCCTCACTGGTACTGCTGGCTAGAGTGGCCAGGAAGGAGAATGCCGGCTCCAGTCCTTCTCCTGGGAACATAAAGGGGTGAGAAAAAGTAAATGTGTTCTAGAAGGTAGCATATCACTGCTCTTTAGAATCACAAAAATAAAGTCTGTCAGCCTTTAGAAATGGACATCAGCGTTGTCCACAGCTGAAATCCACCTTTCCCACTGTCCCCAGACAGGTGCCTCACCTCGTTCCCTCTCATCTTTGCGCTCCTGATTACTGTCAGAGTCTGGTTCAGGTTCTGGCACCACCAGTGCTTTTCTTTCAGACAAAAGGTCTCCGAGACCTTGGTCCAGGTCGAAGCGTTTAAGGATGATGCGGATATTTTCATCGAACTGAATGACGGGGCAGGCAAGGAAAGACAAGATAAAGAATGGATGTGAACAGAAGAAGTGCAGTGGTACAGGGGAGACAAGAAAACTGTATATGAAGTAACAAAAGCTGCTCCCAACCTGATTCCAGTAGCGGTTGATTATCAGCAGAGAGGCATCGTCGGTGGCCTGCCTACGCTCCAGCTTCTCAATGTGCTCCCGCAGCTCATCTTCGATGGCCTGGCGCTGGTCGAGCATCTCCGCCAGCTTCCGGTTCTTGGTCTGCAGCGTCCGGATGTCCAGCTCCTCCTGGGCACAGGCACACAGGCCAGGTCACAGAAGGGCTCACCCTGACCCCAGAGACATTTCTGTCTCCAGATGAAAAAAACCAAAGGATGGAGTGGGGGTATGCAAGGAAGACATACCGTTGAAGAAACACCACCAAGTTTAATGGTCTCCACAGTGGTGCCCGAATCTTCAACCCCTGCCTTCTTCTCTGGAGGTGCAGAAGGGCCAGGCTCTCCAGCCGTCCGTTTATTACCAATTCCAGACATGGTGGCTGAAGTGTACAGATTCCCACCTTCTCCAAGTTTTTCCTGAACATTAAAGAACACTATCAAAAAAAAAAACGCCAAATACACATCCATGCAGTCAGTTTGATTTGGGGTTTTTAACATGGTGACACATCACAGTAACAAAATGCCCAAAACAGAGAAAATCGTGGAACTAGAAAGATTTTGAAATATATTTGTGGGGAGGAATGGAATAAAGTGGAAGACTGGTAAAGAGGTCTGTAAATCATTCAAGTGACCTTGGAGCTGGGAATAACTCTTGACAAGGCAATGATCCTCTGTCTCAGGCTCACTTTAAGGGCGACCACATCTCTAACACTGCACCTCTGCCCAGCTGTTGCTTTGGGGAACAAATTTGTTTCTGTTTGTTTCAATTTGTTTCTGTTACCTTGCTCCCACACTGAGCACAGTAACAAAATAATGAAACAAATTTACTCCTAGCGTTCTAACTAGGAGATAGTGTCAGCCTGTGCTGACTCACACACACATTGTGGTCCAACATTAGTAAAAGACACCAGCAGGATCTGCACTGCAAGCAGAAAGTTGATGGGGAAAATATCCACTGCTCTGTAATGTTAAATTTGAAGCACTGTACCTTATCACCTTCCTTGCAAAAAAATCTTCATCCAGGTGCACTCTCTGCATTAACAAAACTGAACCAGGTTAGACTTTGGCAAACAACTGAGACAGGGTGTATGCGCACCAGTTCACTGCACAACAACCAAACTGTGCCTATTGAATATACACACAAAGCCAGTCAAAGCTGAGGGCAGCAACACCCTGGAAATAAATAAGCCCTTTACATAGAGAGCTCACAAATCCTATGGAACTGAAAAGCAACTCAGAGCCAAGGCTTGTAAAGACCCATTCCAAGAGTTTTGCTGTATACCAGGAGAGATGCTAACATGTTTGAAGAGAACCTATTCCTAACCCAAAGCAGTCTGAAAAGCTCTGGACTAACAGAGAATCACAGAACAGCTGGGGCTGTGAAAGAGACTGGACATCACCTGCCCTGCGCTCCGGCATGAAGCAGGCTCAGCCAAAGCAGGTTGCCAAGGGCCCTGAGCATCTCCAGGCACAGAAACTCAGCCATGGCTCTGGGCAGCCTCTCTAGTGCTTGATCACCCTCAACATTAAAACAGGCTTTTCTCATGTCTGAACAGTATTTCCTGTAGTTCCCTAAAATATTATTGAGCAAAATTACAAGTGTATCCTCAAAAGGTTTTCAACACAAATGGAGCAGCTGGACATGAAAAATGGAACCAACATCTTCACTAGACGTGAGCTGCATTCTTCTTTCACAGCCATTGAGTCTGTGTCAGACTGAATGAAACCAGAAGTGAATGAAGTGCAGACCACACCAGTAAAACCCGACCTGTTCCATTTAAGTCTATAATGGCATTTATGGTCAAACCAGGGATTGGGAACTGAACCTTCCAGTTCTTATCTGCTTTAATTGAGCAGTTCTACTAAAAGCAACAAGGCCATTGACTTTTGAAGATGAAGCTGGTACACTGCTTTGCCAAATCTCAGCATTTCACAAGCATCTCAGCGTGGCATTGCCCTTCATCATATGCAAAATAGTATAAAGATTATTTCTAAGTGAGTTACTGAAACAGATCCTGCTGAGTTACAACACAGATCCTGTGAGGTATCTTCTAACAGAAACATTAAATTACACCTCAAATTTACAAAGAAAGACAACTGCCACAGAACCATTTTCCTTCTCTTAGCAGCAGCACTGACTTTAGCTGGAATTCCAAGACCATTGGAAGGGAACAGCTGTCACTAAAAACATCTCATTTGCCCCCTGCCAGTCCAGGAAGCCACCACTGCCCACTGCCTTTCACGCTTTTTGTCCACAGACAAAATACCCCTTCCACTGCCTCCTGGCACCACACCCCTCAGCTCCAGGTCCCCTCTCACCACTTCCTCACACACTGTACACCAGACCGTAACCCATTAATTTTTTATAGCAACAGACCCTCTCCTTCACAGAATCATTTAGAATGGGAAAAACCTCTGAGATCGAGCCCAAGCTATGAACCAACATTACTCTGTCAGCCACACCATGGCATTGAGTGCCACGTCCAGCCAGCGACAGGGACTCCACCACCTCCCTGGGCAGCCTCTTCCAGTGCCTGACAATTCTTTCTGCTGCTCACACATAGAAGAATTAAAGGACTCTAAGCACGAATGTACATTTCTTTGACTGTCAGATTTCCTTTTTGACACAGAACAGCTGATCTGTTCTGCTACCAAACAGTAAGTTTTACTTACTCATTCTGTATTTGCTTAAAAAAAAGGTGGATTTCTGATGACAAGCCCTATTGATTGAAACTCAGATTTTCTCTTCTTACTTACTACCATTTTACAACTAAATACAAAAATTTTATTATATCTGCCACCACCTGATGTTCCTGCTACAGTACAGAAATCACACAACACACGTAAAAACCTGAATTTATGTAAAGACAAAGAAAAACAGAAATAAAAACACTGGGCAGATTTAAAAACTGCTATTTCAGTTTATACTCCCCAGCAGGAACTCCAGTCAAACAGGGATCCATCCACAAGATTAACAGGGATTTTTCCATGGCTTCAGGTCAAGCTCCGCAGGAATATTTTACAGGAATATTTTAAGCATTGGAGGAGAAAGGGGAAAACTCCCAAACCTCTGCTCTGTCTGGCCCTAGCATGGCATGGATGGGATGCTGTGTCCAGTTCTGGACTCCTCGGTACAAAGAAGCTGCTGGAGAGGTTCCAGTGGCAGCCACAAAGATGATGAGGGCTCTGGAGCATCTCTCATATAAGAAGAGACTGTGATATCTGGGCCTGGTTAGTCTGGAGAACACTGGGAGAGGATCTCATTAATGCACACAAGTATTTCCGAGGTGAGTGCCAAAAGAGTGGTTCAGACTCTTTAGTGCTCCCCAGCAACAGGATGAGGAGCAGTGGGCATAAACTAAAACCCAAGAAGTTCCACCTCAACATGAGGAAAAACACTGAGGGTGGCAGAGCACTAGAACAGCTTCCCACGGACGTCGTGGACCCTCCGCCTTTGGAAACATCCCAAACCCACCTGGATGTGTTCCTCTGTCACCCGCTCCAGGTGAACTCTGCCTTGGCAGGGGGGTTGCACAGGGTGATCTCAACCCGACCAATTCTGTGATTCAGCTTCCCACACACACCAGCCACTCCCACACCTCTTCCGCTCTCCCACATCCCGCGGGGGTCCTGCCCCAGTCCCCGGCATCTTCCCACAGCGCCACCCGGACACACCGCGGGCCTGTCCCTCCCTCCGCGGGTGTGCGCTGCCTCCAGCCCCCAGCGACCCCTCCGTCCTCCACAGGGCCCCTTCCCGGCTCTCCCCGGCCCACAGCCGCCCCACAGACCCGCCGCGGCCGCCTCGTCGCTGCTGTCGCCGCCGCCGCTCCCCGTTCCGCCGGCAATGGCCGCTACCGGCCGCCCCTTCCGGCCGCCATTTCGCCCTCACCCGTCATGGAGGCGCCGCTTTGCCATCGCCCAACATGGCGGGGCTGCGGCGGCACCAGACGCCGGCGCCCTCACCCGCACCAAAGATGGCGGCGTGGGCGGAGCTTCCCCCGCCCACACGCGGCCCCGTAGAGCGGCCGCCTCTCTGCCCGCCCCGGGATGGAGTCGTGTCCCGGTCGGAGCGGACGGGAAGGTTGTCGGAGCTGCTTGATGTGGGTTAAACGTTCTGTGCCGGCCATGGTGTGGCAGCAGGGTCGGGGCAGTGATTGTCCCCCTGCATTCGGCACTGGAAAGACCGCGCCCTTGCTCCTCTCCAACAGCGAGAATGTTCTGCGTTCCTCCGTGTTGTTTGAAGATTAACTGTGCGAATTGTGCAGAGACAACACAACAGATGAGGGAAAAATGACAAGAAAAAATCTGAGTGGTAAGGAGAGAAAGAGAGGGAGTAATAATATTTGTATTAATACTTGAGATAGTTTTGTGAAGAAGATGGGAGAGCCAAGCAATCCAAATGCCAGTGCAGAGGAACTGCAGAGAAACTCTTGAAGCAACTTGCAATTACTTAGAGTCGGGAGTGTGACAAATACGACTGCTTTTTCCTGAACCTTGCAGTCCTTCACTTGCAATTGCTACAAGAAAGAATTGAGCACTTTACAAAATTACAGTTGGTTAAGAATTGGAATGACTGAACAGAGTGTTTCTTGGAAAGGATGTGCACATGTTTTTAGCATAAGCAGAGAGGACCCTGGTATTGAGAAACCACCAAAGACCCAGAGATGAATGGAATAAAAAACGTTGTGTAAGGAACAGCCTAAAGAGGAGACAATTTTAAGCTTGCAGTGTTGGTGTGCTCAGCCTGTGGCCACAAAAGGAGACTTGGATAGACTGAACCTCCTGTAAACAAGAAATGCACAGCCTTGTGACCAGGGTTGTGCTGAGCATCACCCATTATCTGTTCCAAACCTCTATTCCAAATTCAAAAGACCTACAAAACCTCAAATACTGTCTTTCCCTCAAGTTGTAGGAGTAGTAGTAGCCACCAAATTTGCTATGAAAGCCCAACACATGGGTGTGAAATGCATCCTCTTTTGGTAAGGTGGGTGGTGGAGACACAGCATTTGAACATGTGAACTATTCACATATTACCCAGATGTGTCTGCAGTTATGCAGGTAAATTTGGAGCTTTGGCACACCCAGGACAGTACCTAAAGTGATCTTTGATCCAGCAGAACTGTGCTGCTTCCAAGAGGAAAGGCCCTATGGGAGATGGTCTGGGAGCTGATCTCTCTCCCACCTGTTGCTGAACCTGAGGTTGTTGTGAGCAGAAGGCTCTGCCCTGGAGGGCAGAGGGAAATCCTCTCTTTTGAGAAAGGATTTGTGTGCCTGGAGTCTGCTGAGGAAATAGCAGAGCACAGATTCATCCCAAAGGTGGGAACAGAAGAGCTTTGGCCAATCAGCTCCAGCACTGTCAGTGTCAGATGAAGAAAGGGATTGCAGGTTGCGCATTCAAGGAAAGAGGTTGGACAAATGGACCCAAGAACACAAGAAGCAGCCAGCCTAAGATAATGAAGTGGAAAAGTGACATCTTCAGGCAACCAGTGACTGGGCAAAGCAAAATAGTACCCAAAACACTCACAGCAGACTAACTGCCCTAAAAGAGATAACCAGATTCCAAATTCAGTAGAGCAAAGGCCTGTGCATTAATATTTCTGGGGTAAAGATCTCTATTTGTGTCAGCACACAAATCAGCCCTTCATTTCCTAGGCTGTTAACTGGAACCACAGCAGCTGCTGCGTGATAACGCAGTGCCAGGCACCACAGGAGAGCAGGTATGAAACAGCCCTCAGTGTGTCCTGTGGCAGCTGGCACATCTGTTCAGTGCCTTCTACATCAGATCATAGAGGGAAAGTAAAGGAAGGAAAAGTCTCAGGGAAAAAAAAAGGAAAACATAGAAAATGCACATTAGTGCAACATACTTCCAAATAAAAGTACCAGACCTGTCATAAGTCTGTACAGGTCTTTGACTTCAAAGCAAATGTAGCTCTCTTCCTAAAAACAATTAAAATAGATAAATAAATAGGATGAGGGGCTTCTATTTCCCAACCCCCTTAATTTCCTTGTACACTGGCTACAGACAGGGTGATTCTATCTTGTTCTGCTATTTTGATCATTGGTGCTTTGAAGTGAAAATAGCAACACCAGTGTCTTAAAAGACGCTCCTTTCTTAGCGGCTGATTTGTGCAAGAGGCACTTTCATGTTACCAAAGTGTGATAAGCAATAAGAAGATTAATTTTAAAAGCTGACCTTTGTCCTTGCTCAAAATTTTGTCCTTGAGGTTTGTTCTGGTGCCCCCTCCTCTTGGCATGACTTTATCCTTACCTCATTGTAAGGTAAGGATAAAGCACATCATTTTAGCTAAGGTTGTGCTCTGAAAATAGGACAATTTTTGGTTTTCCTCTCAGGTGTTGTGAAGTAGCCTATGTTGTTGCTGTGGACGTGAAATGGAATGAAGGGTGGTGCTGCAGGGTGCTGTGCTAGGTACACATTGGTTAGGGCCAACAGTGGAACATGTATTTGATAAGATCAGGTACTTTACCTACTGATATCCACCCAGTGCAGTGTACACATAGAAATGTATCACTCCACAGTATCCTTGATCTAGCCAACAATTGCTGTTGATGTTACTTAGGATGTTATAATTCTCTTGACAGACAAGCTGACTAAAGAAAATTAACACACATAAAGCTGTAGCCAATTCAGTTGAACTGAGTTCTTGCTTTTCCATTGAAAGAAATTGCAGTACTTTTTTTTTTTCTATTACTATTATTATTAGAATTGGATAGTTACTCTTACCTAAGTGACATAGTAGGATGCATACGGCTCACATCTGGGAAGAGAAGAAGAGAGACACTGATCATATTTTGCCCAGGTGTAGGAAAGAAATTCCATTGTCACCTGACCAGAAGGGACTTGGATAGAAATGTTTCAGTTGCTTATATATGCTACACAAAAATTCTCACTTACTTTTGTTTTGTCGTGTTCCTTCCCTAGTTGTATTCTTCCTGTAGAGAAATACTTGATGCTAAATGGAGAATATTTGTGTGAATTGAAGGAGCTCTCTCTGCTGATGCCCAGAGCATCCTGGCAGGCAATCTAAAAAAGACAGAATGAAAGATTCCAGTCAGTGAGAAACCCAGGCTGGGAAGAGTCTCAGCAGGGATTATTAGTGATTGCCTTGCTGCCTCACTGCCCAGCTGCCATAGTGATCAGGAGAAATAAAAAGCCCAGGAAATGGAGCACAGGCTTTACTGTCTTCTTCCCTTTCCCTCACTCACTCTCTTTCATTTTTTTTTTTATTTTCTGGCACCACACCACCTTAATTTGCTGTCTCTACAGAGGGTTCCTGTGTGCAAATGGTCCTGGAAGTTGTGATATGAAGAGTTTCCTGAAAAGGAGCTTATGGGCACTATCCATACTTATTTAATTGCATTAGTTGCATTTGAATTTTAAAAGACAGGCTCTTCAGAATCCTGGTAAGCTTTTTACTGGTGCATTTAGAGACCAGAGAAAAAAAACAAGCCGTGTTTGAAAATATTAATTACTCAGCAGTGAAAATTACAGAATTCACAAAATCAGTTATAGAATCTCTAATCTAACCCTCCATCTTTTGCCAATGTAGCCATTGTCATTATAGCAGGTTTTACTTCTAGATCATGGATTAGTCACAGACTTACATCTTGCTTAAGTCTAACCTTAAAACTTAAAAACAAAAAATTTACCAGAATGAATTAAAAATATTAACTAAGAGTTAAGTACTTGAGTCTCCATGTTACATCCATTATTAGGTGGAATGAAAAAAGGTTAATAAAACACTGTTCAGCTAAATGGAATTAAAACCTCTCAAATTTTAAATAAGGCTGGCCCTTAGAGATTTGAAGCAGAGTTTTAAAATAGTTATAATTTGATACAATTTTCCTGAGAGTCTTTGTGTAGTTAAAACCTTGTACAAGTGGTACTCAGACTTTCCTAGACAGGCCTTTATCTCGTGCCAGCATCTGACCTTTAGTTCCAGAAGTACTCACCTAAAATTTGCAGTGAGAGAGAGCAGAGAAATTGGTAACACTCTGTGCTTCTCACAAAGATGCAGATTTGTTAGTGCAAAGAACTCAGGGACCATACAAAATAATTTCACTCCATTTTGCAAGAGAAAGTAAAAGTTTTACAGCAGTCCTGGGGGGATAATTCCTCCTGACTCTCAGTTTAGGAATCTTCTGGTTTGCCTTTTCACCTCATTCTCCTTTTTTAGCAAAAAGTACAGTGTTCCAGGCTGTTCTCCTACGTTGCAAGGCAGAGCAAGAAACTGAGAGCCAGTGTATTTTAACAGATATTTTAACAGATTTTGAAGAGCTACTAGACTCTATGTCTAAATTAAAATGTTTGTCCCTTTCTTAGAAATAGTCTGTGGTCTGCAAGAGTCAGAACACTGGAGCAAGACAGGAAGGAGGTTGAATCACCAGAGCATTTGCCACTAAACTGGCCAAGGTACATCCAGTTCTCTGACTGTCACCAGGCTTGCAGTATTTCTGCAGCTCCATCACAATTTAACACATTTCTGTGCTGGCTCACTCTGGTGTTCTTTTAGCTATGAACAGCCTTTTCTAATGGTTTGATTGGCGAAGCTAAAGAAGCAGAGAAAAAGGGTGTGTGTGGTGGGGAGGGGTGCCAATAGTCTCTAAAGTGAGCTGGACTACAGTGAGTGTGTTTCTGTCATCTTCAGATGTGTGCAGCTTGAGTAGAAGAGATTACAGGAACAGGATTTAATAATTAATCTGCAAGATGAATTAGCTACTGGTAAGAGCCTGAAAAGTCTGGTTGTGGTTGTATATAGGAGGCTTTATAGAGGGAAGACTTGGGAAATATATGAAGTAAAAAACCAAAACCAAATTGACAGACCAGGATGAAAATGAGATTGAAATACTTCAGCCTTTTTAGAGAATACTAATGTACCTGAGACAGCCAAGCCAGTACGAATCCATCCCTGCTGGAGCTGTGTTTCCTCTGACTGTTGCTGTCTCAAGTTAGACAGTGGCCCTGACATATAAGCTCATTATGTCTCCAGTAAACAGCAAAGGACTTTGAACACTCTTTGTCCCCAGTGATCAATATTGAGTGTGAAAGAAAACAAAGAGAAAGCCACTGCCACTCTGTGTATTTGGTTGTCCTCAATATTGTATTGATATTCAAAATAGCCATCAGAAATATCTGCTGCTTCTTACAAAAACAGAATGTAAGCAGGAAATATAGGGGGCTTTACCCCTATAAATGATTAGCAGGGGAAAAACATTATCAAAGTTAGCCTTTGAAGAACAGCAGATGCCTACAAGGAGAACATATCCATTGTGCAGCTGACAGTACAGGAATAACCAGGCAATCGTCTGGTATCTGTATGTAAAGGAATAGTGCTGTCACTGCAGAATTTCTCACTGTTTGTGGAAGAGGTACAGCCTTTGCAGGTTACTTACATACTGGCACAACAAGTTATGCTAAACACATTATTCATTCCTCCTGCTGGAATTAAGTGGCTTTGGATTTTTTCCTAAGGAGACCAGCCTTACAAAACTTTTTTCCTGTATCTCTTTTTTTTTCTTTTCTGTCTTTACAGGTTCCTCCTTGTCCCTAGTAAGTGTTGCACACACTTCTCAAATTTCATTGCAACTGGCTGAAGGAGGTTAGCCTCAAACTAATGTGTTTGCTGCTACTTCAGGCAGTGCCTTGAAGAGCAGAGCTGAGCTTGTCCATCCTGCTGAGCAGAACCTCACGACACCCTGAACAGAAAGCTGTTTGTTTGATTTGTTGGCTCAATAATCAGCACAAGCAGCTCAAAATCAACTGGAGTGTGCATACCCTCGTGCCCTTGCCTTCTGGTAAAAGCTGAAGCAGTAGGAGGAAAGCCAAGGAATTGGAAGGGGACAGGCACACGAGTTGGAGTGAAGATAATTTGACAGTGATGTGCAGGACACAAATAACACAACTCGGAGGACACTAGGCTTCTCAGTTCAGCTCCCCCAAGACCATGAATGTCTGCCCTGCCTGCACACTGAGCAAGTATCTAAACACCACCTGCCTGCCTTGTCCTGCCTCTGACACTCATGCTTATGAAAAGCAGGAGCTGTACCTGATCTCAGGCAAAGCAAAAGCAAATATTATTTCCATTGCCCTACACAAATGCTCAGTGCTATCAGAGCTGTTAGAGTGGATGGCAGAGGGGAAAGGTGCTTTCACGATAGAAAATACTGGGATCTGGATGGGTTGGGTTGAACCTTTGCTACCTGGATAAATTCCCATCCCAAGATTGTTTCTGATCATAAAGTCCTGTCCTGTTATTGTACAGCCTGAATAATTTCATAAGTAACTATTTCTTCTGAGCATTTCAGGTTGCAGTTAGGTTACTGCAGGAGCAGTTGAGTCACCAAATGTTCATCTCTGCTTTCCAAAGCCCTCCCAGCTTTCCAATGCCATTTGGTGTGGGGAACTGCAGGGACAAAGTGACCCAACTAAGACATAACTCACCAGAAGAAAAAGTTCATTTTTCAGCTACATCAGTGTCCCTTAGGCTCGTGCACAGCAGGAGACAGCACCATGATAAGGATGGATGAGTAGTCAGGAATGACAGGCTTCCACTGTCATTCTGTGCCACTGTCCCAAAATCACTTGAGACTCTTTTCCCTCAGTGTTTTGGGTCTAACAGAACCTGTTTTAAAGAAATAATTGTTTAAAGATGAAAGTGTACCCTGAAAAGTGTGCAAGTGAGCAAAGAGGGACCTGGGAAGACTGAATAGAAATCACAAAAAATTACAATGATCTAAATATTTACTTCTAAAAGAAAGACCTTATGGCCCTTTTTTTTTTTTTTTTTTGATTGTTCCTTGTAATAAATTCTGCTGGCTAAAACATCACCCAAAATATAATCCTGGGTGCAGTGTGGTAAGTATTTCTGCTGATGTTGCACAATAGTCACTCTTCCACATGCACACTGAAACAGAAGTCGAAAAAAAATATTTTTGTTTTTAAAAATTCTGCAACTCTTATCCTCGGAAGAACACAGTAACGGACCTTCTAGGAATGTATACTCTTTTTTCCACCTCCAGTACTCTCTTTTTTCTCTGCTATATTCCAGGATCTGCTGTGCTTTCAGTGCATCAACTTTTGAAGGCTTGAGAGCATTTAAGTATAAGTAGAATATAAATCACTGTCGTTAAAAACAGAAAAAGAGGCAGAGGTGGTCAGTAAAGAGGGTGTCTTAGGCTGGAAGTGGGTGGGTGTATTCTATTCCTATCTGTAGAGTTATCTTCTGTTAACTGGGCAGTTTTCTTTATCTCTTCCACAACCAATCATCTCTCTGGGAAATATCTTCTGTTAATGGGCCATTGAGCCTCACTGCATGACTGATAAAATTACATCATCCCATTGTGAGATGCTCTGCCCAAGGGGAGGAGCCAAGCATTCCTACCTGGATATAATCAGAGATTTGGAAGACCACAGCCAGCCTTTTCCACTGGACTCAGAGGAGCAGCCCTTTCCCACTGGATTCCCAGAGGAAGACCACACCCTTCTACAGGATCCCTGCTTCAACAGAACCACATCTGCCGCTCCAGGAGGACGGCAGCCACCATTTCAATTGCATTGCTACCAACCCCCTGACCAACAGGGTGTCAGGTTGTATCCTGACTCTGTCAGTGTTGTTTTGTATTACTGCATTGTTTATTTTAATTTTTAAATTTTTTCCCCTAATAAAGAACTGTTATTCCTGCTCCCATGTCTTTGCCTGAGAACCCCTTAATTTCAAAATTATACTAATTCAGAGGGAGGGTGTTTACATTTCCCATTTCAGGGGAGGCTTCTGCCTTCCCTAGCAGACACCTGTCTTTTCAAACCAAGACAGAAGCATTTGGGAAAGCAAATCACCTGAGAAACTATGATTTCTTTATTATTTGAGAGAGCAACATGCATCTTAGTAAGCTGATGGCCTGTTTCTAGGAAGTCACTACAGAATCCAACTGGTGCTTGAATATGTTGTTTATTTGGGCATTACTGTTCCTCTGGCTTTCCCCTCTTCTTCCATGTCTCAGCAATAAAAAGCCCTATTTGTGGGACAGTTTTGCCAGGAGGAAGAATAAGGATCACAGGCATGCAAAGCTGATTTCCTTTGTTCATCATGCTTATAAGAGGGAATAATAGAAATTGCTAACTTAAAATTAACATGTATCATGCTAGAAGCTTCTGATTACAGGACTGGACACTAGCAAAATTCTAGCTGTGCTCAACAGAACAAGGTATTTTACTGAAAGGACCTAAGGGATTTTTTTCTTGGTAGGTTTGTTTTTTTTTTTTCCCCAGGATCCTTCTAAGATATAAGAGAGGTCTGAGCCTGAAAACAGTTTAGCCCAAATACATGCACTTGCATTTTCTGGAGCTACAGGCACAAACCCAAGGAGTTCCTACAATGGCAGACAGTAAACTTTCCCTGAAGCATCTTTCAGGTAACAAGTTAATTAGGTATTATGGTCACAGGGCTGTGTGTGTATACAAGAGCAGGGAAGTGGAACACAGAGAAAAGCCCTGGGGGGTTGGGAGGAAGGGGGAGTGAACCGGTCAGAGGCAGTCTTGGGGCAGTTTGATAAAATGTCTGAATCCTGAACAGGCTGATATAAATCTTTGTGTAGCTACTGAGCCTCCCCACTTCAGCCAATACACGTGTGAAGACTGCTGCAGACTGAGAAAGCTTTTACCTGTCAGAGGTGACACGCACATAAAGAACCTGCTGGTGACTCCTGACACTTTCTGCTCGAGTTTGCGGACCCCGGTGATCCTCTCCCCTCCTGGGAGTGAGGTGAGGGGTCCGGAGCATCCAGCAGGTCCCAGCGGGGGAGGGCAATGCCCCGAGTGCGGGAGCTGGCGGGGACCCCGGGCAGAAATGACATCGAGCAGAGGGGACAGCTGGCAAAATTAACACCCGCCAGAAGTGACATCCAGTAAAGGTGACACGCGGCCGTGGTGACACCGGGCAGATGTGACATCCCCGGCTGGGGAGGGCCGGGGGAGCTGCGCTGCCCCTGCCGTTGTCCCGTCGCTCCCTGTGGAGCGTTCGCGGACCGCAGAGCAGGAAGGAGGAGCGGAATGAGGAGCTCCGGCTGCGCAGCCGCCGCCGCCTCGAGCGTCCCCCTGGGGCTCGGGATTTACTCCTGAACCTGCTTCCGGGGACGGGTCCCCTCCCCGCTGTGCGGTGACCCCCTCGGCCATCTCCCCTTCCCCTCCTTCCCTGAGCATCCCCGTGCTGGCGGATCACATGTTTGGTCTTTGATGCCTTTAATCCCACCCTCAGCGCCCGAGAGGGAGGAGAGAAATTCGCGGAAGAGAAGTGAGCCACACGCCGAGAGCAGGATCCCGGCGGGAGCGGAGCTGCGGGAGGGAGGGAGGCGGGAGCGGCCGTGCGGGGCTGCCCAGCGGATCGGGTAAATCTCCCGCTCGGATCGGGGAAATGGCCCGCTGGGATGGCGCTGTCCCGGGGAAAGGCTTCCCCTTCCCCTGCGGGGGATAAGGGGGCGGGCGGTGCACCGAGGCTGGGGGAGCGGGGAAAGGGGGGCCACGAAGTTATGGCTGATGAGCAGCCACAGCTGCTCATCGGGGCTGGGCTTGGCTGCTGTGGCTGCGGCACCCGAGCCGGCAGGGAGGTGGAAACCCTCCAGGGATCGAGGAGATGATTCTGTGCTTGCTCCGGGGATGTGCCTGTACATGGTGACGAGCGAGGACCAGCGGCCGGAGCCTGGCCGCGCCTCAAGAAACGGCCCCTCCCTTAAGGGAGGTGAGTGGAACTCTCAAGGGAACTGGGAAAAGCCAGCCAGCTTCTGCCCTGAGCTTGGTGGCACCCGGAGGAGCCCTCGCCCGAGGTAGAAGCGTGGCCAGAATCTCTCTGGTCTTAAATCCGGGCAAAGAGCTGAGGACTGGGCACACTGAAATGCCCTCCGTGTGCGTCTGCAAGGAGGGCAGAGAGTGGAGGTGGGATCAGCTTTTCTTATCTAACGCCCTCTCCTCTTTGACCATCCCCATTGAGGTAACTGCCATTAATCCCGGTGCTTTACGGGTCACCTTGTGCTACCTGGCAGCTCTCCCGAAGGGAACGAGGAGCACCTAAGAAACCCAATGGCCAAAGTCGCTGACATTTAGAATCAAAGGCTGCTGAGGAAATCTGCAGTTGTGCTGTGATGCAGCAAAACGAGAAACGATGCTGATGTACGCTACAGGTTCCTGGGCTGGCTTCTCCCCTGCAGTCACTGAGAAAATAATTTATGTACAACCATTGGGGCACGTCAGGTTCAGGAAGCATTTGCCAGCACAAAAGCCAGGAGGAACACCCTCCCGCACATGTGAAATCTGATGATTTCTTGTCTGTCCAACAAGGGCATTACTAATTGTATCAGAGATTATTTTTCAGCTCCTGCATTTACCTCATTTTCTCCCCTTGGGGCTCAAGCAGATCACCAGGATCCCCCTGAACCAGGGCATTCCATTCACCACGCCTTCCTGTGCAGGATAAACACTCTGGTTCTTGCGTTGTGGGGGGAGGGGAGGAAGAGGGTGTATATTCCTCAGGCAGGAGTGGTGAATACAGGGAAATCAGTAGTTTAACAATAGTAGAGAGTCTCTTCAAAGAGGAATGCTTTTTATCAATATGATGAAACATTTTTCTTTCAAACAGAGTTTGAATCACAGTATTCTGGCTGTTGTCTTGTACAGTTTTGCATTTTGATTGTTACATAGACCCGTCCCAACTGGAAATTTACAAGTTTGTCACCAAAGACCTTTGTTCGCAAACATTCTATTTCCTTATTCCTGTACTTTATTCTTCACAGTCATAAACAACAGTAAAGCTACATCTGCAGTGTTAGCAGCCATCACCACATCTGTTTCCTTTTCTCTCCCTCCTTTCTTACACCCACAACTCTACTGGCACACGTGAATTTTAAGAGCATTCATCATTGTGGGAATAACAAAAAGGTATTATTAATGATTAGATAATAATCAAATTATATTTAACGATAAATTGCAAATGGTGATGAAGGAATAATTCAATTATAATTTAACAATAATTAATAATTAAGCTGTAATGAAATGGTAATTGAGCCATGTTTTAGTTTCTGATTTCAACAATAATTTAAACCATTAGTAGATTCTGCTATTTACTTCTACACCTAAAGCTATAGCTGTATATATGAATGTCATGAACATACATTGGATGTACTTGCAGAAACTTGTTGGGACTGCTGGGGTCCTTTTGACACAGAGAGGAAATTTCAGTGACAGACTCACCAAGGTGGTAAGGGCCTTAATTTAAAGCTGCTGTGGGAGGGGAATTTCAAGCATTTCAGTTTAAAGCCAGCGCTAGCAAGAGAGGCCCAGAACATGGGGAGGGATCACAGATCAGCAGGAGGGCACCTGAATGGCAGCACAAAGGAGTTCCAACTACTCCAGCCACTACTTTGTCTTCATCAGAGTCCAACTTACCTGCCTCTGTGCAAAGGCATGGGGAATGAATCCGGGAAGCTGGAGTCACGGGCACACCTGCGGGGCTGGCAGCTCCTTGGCGTCATGGCAATGTGCTGGGGTGGTTACTGAGACTGCAGTGCTGGAATGGAAGGATACAGAATCTTTAGCAAGGGCAGGTGGGGGAGATGAGGAGGGGTCACCCTCTGTGCCAGTGACCAGCTGGAGTGAATGGAGCTCTGCCCAGGGATGGATGAGGAGCTGTCCAACAGATGATGAATCAGGATTAAGGGAGGACAGGGACAGGTGACTTTATTGTGGGGCTTTGCTACAGGCCACTGCACCAGGATGACCGAGTGGATGAGTCCCTCTATACTATAGACAGACAGACTCTTGTGATCACAAGTCCTGGTTCTCTTGGGGCATCTCAACCCCCTGTCACACCTACCAAAATCACAGACAGCTCCCCAAAGTCATTGCCTTAAGTCCCTGTGTTTAGCGATTACCTTGCAGACCTCTTCTTAGGCTGCTCTCCACTCCCAGGTAGCAGCAGAGGGAGCATTGCTTTCCCATGGGATTGCCCTGCAGAGAGGCAGCCAGGTGAAATGGGCTCTGTGCATGTTTATGTGAGAGAGGAAAATCAATTTACATGAGAAACAAGACAGAAGTTGGGGAAATATCTGTAGTGAATATATATTGAGTTCACAGCCTCTTTCACTGGTGACATAGTCTTATCCTCTTAGTTCAAACAAAATGGGCAAAGTGTCATTCACCTGCCATAGCTATGTCCCTCATTTCTTAGTGCAGTAGCTTTCAAACTGTGCTTCATGGATCTCTAGGGATTTATGAACAACCTGTAAAAGTTAACTACAGTCTGATGAGAATAGCAAGCCAGCCTATGATGAAATTTACATTCAAGTTTTAACTCTGCAGTTTCCTGTGTTACCTAATTGGTTACAGTTACACCCTGCATATTTGTGCATTTTTACTGTTCCAATAGTGCCTAATTTCCATCTCCTTGGACAGAAGAGGTCTCTACATTTACTGACAGGCCTTGAGGAATGGCAGATAAAACAGACAGCAGTGCCTTCAATTTCTATCTCATGCACCACATAATTTTTGCAAAGGCCCAAGTCCTCTGCCCCTCTCTAGCCACTTCTCTTACACTTCAAGCTGTCATTAATCTGTTAACTGTGACAGTGTTACATCTTTAGTACACAGATCATAAGAAACAAAAGTTCTAAGGGAGCTGAGAGCTTAAGTGCAGCAGCCCTGATCTCTGCCTGGCTTATCTGATGATAAGATGATAGATGTCACTCATCATCTACGAAGAACAAAAGAACAATTGCTTTCAGCAGTGCTTGAGGAGGTGAGAGATATATTTGGTACCTGCCAGTAAAATGCAACCAAATAACAGCTACTGGTCTCTTACCAATTAAGGTTCCTCTGAATATTTTTTAGCAGCTCTTGCTGGGATGGTTGTATTTTCTAGGGAACCCAGCTCCCAGTTTGGCATAGAAGTACAACAATCAGACCTGTGGATGCTTGGCTTCTGCTGGACACTGGTGTTGTCAAGGGAGGCCTGACACATTGCAGGAATATTATCTGGCACCTCACCTACTAAAAGCTGTCAGAAAAACAAGAGGAATTGCAGATGAGAAAAGCTGGCCATCTGGCCCAGTAATAGGGATCAGCTCATGGCAGGGACCTCAGGTTTTGGAATTTGAGGGTATCTGTACAGTCGCTGTCAGCATGCCCATATGTTACAGGAGATCTCTGTGGATCCTTGGGAAGCTTCCATTGGCTCCCTCAGATTCAAGCAGGACATTTGTCACAGCACCACAAAGGCCTTGTCTCTGCCAGAGAGGGTTCATCAGCAGGGGAGCTGGTCCTGAGCTGGCAGCTCTTCTGCATGGTGTTAGGCTGGGGTGTAGAAAAGCTTTTCACTCAAAGGTTTCAGCTTGGGTGCTGCTATAGGATCTCCTTGGTGTGCAAAGAAGTGAGTTTTCCTGAACAGTTTAATTCAGCCAAGTAATTAGGGGACTCATGAAGATATGACATAGATTTGGAATTAGGTGTTTCTGGGAGGAATCTTCATCATGAGAATCCAAGAAAAGAAACAAGCCAAACTGCATCTTTATATCACCACAGCTTCTAGTTGTGTTTAAGCAATGGCTGAGTTCTACACAGAACATGTGTAAATGCGGCCTCCATTGCAAGTATTTATATGGTTGCAAAGTAGTTGTTATTCAGGTTTAATAAAGTGGGGGTTTTTAAGGCACTATAAATCCAAACCTAATTCTTCCTCTTCTCCCCAGACTTCCTTTTTTTTTTTTCCGACTGAAAAGCCACTTGCATGAAAAACAAACAAGATGTTTTTCCCCCTAGAAAGAAAAAAAAAATGAAAATGACAGTACAAAGAGCCCCTGAAAGGAATGTCTCCTCTGAAGTCAGAACCATCCTAGTGCCTGGAAAACAGCCTGAGCAGAAAGTCTGGATTCAAATCCTACAGATAAGAGCAAGCTTCACCTTTGCAGAAGTAAGAATTTATTAATCCATATTTTGAACTCTCAGGTCCCCAGTGTTACAGACAAAAGGTATGAAGGAAGTTAGTCTCTTCCCTCTCTTCGAGATTTTTCAGCTTGTTTTTCACATTAACTGCGGTATTTGACCTGCTTTAATACACTCCTGACCATTTTTAGCCTCTGTGGTTATTTCACTGCCCAGTGAAAACGGACTTCTCCTCAGCAAACAAGAGTGACAAACAGACAGTGTGTCTGTCCATGTGAGTGTGAACAGCTCAGGCAGCAGAGGAAGATGTGAAGAGTAGCAGTAGTGTCTGTGTGTGATTACTGTTTTCTTGAGGCTCCCTGAGTTGCAGAGCCAGAATAAGAGCTCTAAGATCTCGAATTCTGTTACTGGTGAAGTGAAGCCAGGGTTAAGTTATAATGCTTGGAATTACGACAGTGATTGGATGGCTGCATGGGTGGCTTCCAGTCCTGCGTGCTTTTCCAGAAGCTGGAAAAGGAGGTACCTCCACAGAGGGTGGTGCTCACCTACACCACCTCACCGACCCTGCCTTGAGCCGGGAGCTGGGACACCAGCAGGTGGAGTCCCTACACCACTTTGCCAGCACTGTCGGGCTTCCGACTCAGCGTGAGTCCAGCTGCAGGGACCTGGCACATGAACAACAAGTTCAAGGGTTCCAGAAGACAAGGATGTCAAGTGAGAACTTGTTTGATTCATCTCATGAGGCTGCAACCCCCACAGCTCTGCTGGCCACTAGGGAGGACAGGACACCCATTTTTCCCTCTTTAGTAGAAGGTCTTCCTTGGGTGAATGTTATCATCATAGAATCATAGGATGGTTTGGGTTGAAGGGACCTTACAGAACAGCTTGTTCCAATCTCCCTGCCAGATTCCACTAGCTAAATCAGGTCATTCCAAGAATTTGTAAAGAAGAAATGCTTAAAGAATTATTACTGGTGCTTCAATATATATTCCCAGATCTCATTGCCAGCTCATAGGTTTTGTAGCTCAGAGTTTCAGCATAGCTGGAAGACGGAAAGTAAGCTTTATTTCCTGAGAACTAAACTACCTTCTAGTCTTCATCTCCTTTTCCCACTGTGGTCCCCACTTTCAAGTCTGGAGGCGTGCTCAGAGACAGTGATGCTTGTACCAATAGAAGGCTTGACAGTGTGAGCTGTAGAATATGATTCTGTATGTTTGTGTTCTCTTAATGCTTGTAACAGGTTAGCTGGAAGGCCTAGGATTCTGGATGAATAAATGCATTTAAATGCCAGATCTTTGCATCTGATGGATTTCAGGTCTTCACATCCTGAATCCTCAGGACTTGGATCTAGCAGCTGAAGTGCAGCCATCACCTTTAAGGCCTTTTTACAAGGTTCACTGATGCAATTCAATGCAGCATTTCTGCAACAGGATTGTGTAACAAGACAAGAAAAGAAAGCTGTATGGGAAGAAGCTGCAAATTCTCATGCATCAGCATGTAAATTTGTCTCAATTTAATTACTCTAAATCTTGTTTTGAGCCCTAAGAGTGCACAAACACTGATGCCACAATCTACGTAAGGATGGTTTGAGATCTCACAGCATGAACAGCCTGTTCTCTGACAAATATTTGGAATGACTCTTGTATATTTTGCATTAATCTTGTTAAAAGGCTTTTCATAGATGGTTGTCACATTCCCATATGGCAAGAGGAAAAGGTTCTCCTAATGGTAAAAAACAGAAAACCTGTGACCTCTGTAAAGAAGGCAATTCTGAAGTATCCCCAAAGCCAGACCTTGCTCCATGTCCTCCTCCTTGTTTTCTTATACAAGATCCATTTTCCTGAGACAGAGGAGAAAGGCCATGATTTTTTCCATCTACCCAACTTTGCTGATGCTGCTTCAAATGATGGTGCAGAAAACGACAAAGAATAACATTTGATTGAACCACCATTTGATGATCAGAACTTGCAGAAGGCAGAAGGGTAAAAATTGGAGAAACTCTGCACTGAACACCCAGTGCACATTCAGTCATCTCAGTGAGGGGAACATGAGTACCTCAGTTCCTAGGGAGAGGGAACAGGAAATTAAAGGGACAATGAGACAATAGATGAAACAGATTTTGAGACTACTGACAAAAGAGAATTCATCTGAACAATCTAACTGCCCTGATTTTGGGTAAGCTTTTGTCAGCCAGGCTGTGTAGTCTTCAGGACAGCCAGAGAAGTAGATATGGAAAAATTTAACTTCAGTGAAGGTGCATATTTGCTTAAAGTGAATGTGTATACAAAAATATTACATATTTATGTGAATACTTCAGTTTAAAATTGAAGGCATATACTTCTAAATTGTGTACTTTTAGATGAGTAAATGGCTCAATTACAACATGTTCATGTTGCTGTGCCCATGTATTTCACAGGGTCTAGTGAGGAGGAGACATTTGAGAGAAACAGGCACACACATTACTGTTTGCATACACAGGCCCTTAGTGAAGTAAATTGGCGTCTTTGTTATATGGCTTCACATTTTGGGGAGGAGAGTGAAAAAAACCACATTTGGAAGTGTGTGAGCAGCAGCAGGGAAGCATGAATGTCTCCAAAGAGGTAAAAGTTTGTCTCTCCAATATATGCTAGACTAAGATACAAGAATTCTGGCTTTGCTTTGTGGCTGTGATCTAAACATTATTATGTCACTGTCACCAGAGAGGGGTGCCTAACCTTTAACAGAGAGAGATTTCCACACATCCTGCATCCACCTCGCCTGTTGTTACATGTTGGAAGCACAGTAGCAAACACACAAAGTCCTTTCGAGCTTGGTTAGATCAGAATTGTTATGTGCTAGAAAAGCCTTAGGGGTCCTTTGCTGGAAATTAAGTTTGGCTCATCTGTCCTCAATGTCCCAGGACTATTCTGTGATGCCTCCACCATAAGGGATTCCACAGGGCCTTGTATTTTAGCTTACTCAGAGACTGGTCCCCTGCTTTCTATTTTCTTTGTCAGTTCCTATTTCACTAACCATCCTTTTTTCTTCCTTTCTGGGCTTGGACAACC
Organism: Nesospiza acunhae; assembly: GCA_013398715.1. Classification (NCBI taxonomy): domain Eukaryota; kingdom Metazoa; phylum Chordata; class Aves; order Passeriformes; family Thraupidae; genus Nesospiza; species Nesospiza acunhae. The sequence goes on along the minus strand of VZSU01000103.1, from coordinate 319,957 downwards.
TGTGCAGGTTTGGCAGCAATGGCCCCAGTGGTATCCTGCAGTCCAGGGAGAAGGATGCATTGGAAGTGAAGGATTGAGGGCATGAGCAGTGCAGGAGTGCCATCTTTCTGCAGCAGTTATGTTCCACCGAGCCTGGCAGCTCTGTGGGAAGTGGTGCCGTTGGTCCAGCCCTTTCATCCATCTCCTCACCCTGACTGTGGTGACTTTTGGTGTGCTGGCACCTTTGATCTGCCACCGGCTCCTGCACTCTTACTTCTACCTGCGGCGCTGGCACCTGAACCCCATGAGCCAGGAGTTCCTAGAGCAGAACCAGCAGGAGGGCCAGGATGCCCTCCATTACTTTGAGAAGATGCAGATGCCAAATGCCTCCGAGGCCTCCGGCAGTGACGCCTTCCAGCCCTTGCTGCTGATCACCGTTATCACTGTGCAGAGGCAGAATGACTTCCACTACGTCTTGCAAGTGGCCTCCCACTTCCACCGCCTCCTCCAGAAATGTGGGGCGCATTGCCAGAGCCACCGCATGCTCCTCTGTAACGTGGAGTCGGACCCCAGCAGCCATCAGGATGTCAGGCTGCTGAGCAGCCTCTTTCCTACGGTCAGTCGTGACAGAACTGGGGAGAATCCTGACCCTGGCCTGAACCAGTTTGAGAAGGAGAAGCAGGACTATGTCTTCTGCCTGGAGCAGTCACTGTTGATGTACAACCCAGAGTACATCCTCCTCGTAGAAGATGATGCCGTGCCAGAGGAGGAGATATTTTCTGTCTTGCAGCACCTCTTCTCGGCCCGGTTCTCCAAGCCCTACCTCAGAGACGCTCTCTACTTCAAGCTGTACCATCCTGAGAGGCTCCAGCGCTACATCAACCCCGAGCCCATGAGGATCCTGGAGTGGCTGGGCCTGGGCATGTTCCTGGGGCCGGTGCTGAGCTGCGCGTACTGCCGGGCCGCAGGGCGGGCGGGCCCTGGCTGGTGCCTGGTGGCGTTCTTTGCCCTGTACAGCATGGCCCTGTCGGAGCTGGTGGGGCGGCACTACGGGCTGGAGCTGCGCCGCCTGCACCCCGCGCTCTACAACGTGGCGCCGGCCAGCGAGTGCTGCACGCCCGCCATGCTCTTCCCCGCTGCCTCTGCCCGCCGGGCCTCAGGATACCTGCGGGGGCTGCGCTGCCGCCGGGGCTTCGCCAAGGACACCGCCCTCTACTCGCTGCTGCGGGGCAAGGGCGAGAACGCCTTCGTGGTGGAGCCCAACCTGGTGCGGCATGTGGGGATGTACTCCAGCCTCCGACTGAACAGCGACCCGAAACTGCTGTGAGCTGCTCCTGCCTCGCTGCACAACGACACCCAGCACACTCACCATGGGGCAGAGGGACAGTGTGCAAACTCTGAGTTTGTGCTGCTTGTCTCCACATGGGCAAAAATAACTCTCTCTAAAAGTACAAGTTTTCTTAAAAAATCAGCTTTTGTTCATGGAGACCTTATTTAATACAAACTTGGAACTAATGCATCACCATGCGCCACCTGGGAGGGAAGTGGAGGATTCCAGCTTACTCTCCCCAGCCATTCCCAAAGAAAAGCTCCACCAACATGCACGGCTTTCCTGCCTACTCTTCCTGGACAGTGGTCACAAAAATACTCACCTTAGGGCAGCAGAAATGTTGGACAAAGTGAATGTTTCAAATTTAAGCTAATGAGGAGGGGAAGGCCTTATTTCCCCATCCTTACTAAGGTCTCATCTCTGACCTGTCTCTGTTCCAAAGCTGTGGTTTTGAGCAGACCCTTCAAAAGCAGAAGTGGTTTGCAGGAACTTTCCCACCAATCTTGCATAGATACTTCAACATTTTGAAGTCTCTTTAGCTACTGTCTCCCTATCTGCACCTCCACCATTCCCACTTCTTTTCCTTCAACCAGAGGCTCTTAAAAACAAAACCTCTGCTGCTTCATTAAAGGTCACCTCTGAGAGTAGGGATAGGAAAACAGAATCATAGCCACTGGTGTGACACAGATTGGCCCCAAAGGCACATTTTCATTGATACACGACACACATTGTACACAATGATTGCTATGTTGGTCGGGATCATCACTTGTTCTACTGGATCCATTAAAAGAGGTCTTGTCAGCCATTGAGTGAACTCAGACATTCAACATGAATTTACCTTGACTTTCCCTCAGCAGAGAGGCAAAGGAAAGATTCAATCAGGTGCTGCTGCTGTGCAGGATCCTTGTTCATTCTGGAGCTGTAATTCACAGCTCAGCTGGAGTGGTTCATTCACTGCTCCTGGCAGAAAACAAAATACCTATGGGAAACAAAGACAGCTGTTCACAAGAGAAAACAAGAATAGCACAGCACATCAAGGGGCCACTCTGACAGTGGCCATGTCTCCTGGTTGTTAGGAATCTGGGAGAGGTACTTTGCACCAGGGTTGTGGGCACAGTTAAATAAAAAACCTTGCAGATGACAAGAGACGTCATACTGAAAGAAAACAGGCAAAAATTGGGTATATCTGATGAAAAGCCTACTTTGGCTTTAATTAGCTTTGAATCAAATTAATTTCAAGGTGGCATTTGGTTGAGCTATTTTAAAAACCATATTCCTTGCTTTGGAATGAACCAAGAAAATATTTTTTGTTGAATTTAATCAGTGTTTAATCAGGATTGTTTGGTTTTTTTCTTTTTGGTAATGGACGGGCTCTGCTTTGAATTTTCTTGTCCCAGCTCTCTCCCAGGTGATTTATGCCTTAAGCACTTAACAAGTCTGATTGTAGGTGACAAATACCTAAAGATCTTGAGAGATGAAACCAAAGAAAATGGCAACCCTCCCTCTGTCAGCACGGTGGGCACCAGTTACACAGCACAAAGTCACAGTGCAGGTTAGCTGAGAAACAGCAGTGCTTTGCTCTCCAGTAATCAGCTGGATACCTTCAGAAAATCTTTGGAAATTAGAGTGAGTAAAAACTGCTTGTGGGTTCCATGCCATTCCAAAGGCCTGGCCTTTAGGCCTCCTGGCAGAGGACACCAGGAAAATGGCACAGGCAAAACCACATTTTGTTCCCAGCCACTGGAAGCCCTGGAGATGCCAGGATAGTCACACAGTGGCAGGTGGGCAAATCTCTCCTCTGGCTTCACTGTCAGTGAAGAGATTTGTGGGGTTTGGGTGTCAGGATTTGAGTGTCACTGTGTATTTATTCCACCAAGTGCCTGCACATACACTGTATCTTCAGCTGTGAATGTTTCAGTACTTGCTCTTCTCTCTTTTATGTCCTTGTACTGTACAAATCCAGGACAGTGCTCTGTTCTTTCCATTCATATTCATTCTTGCAAAGAAAATCTCACAGTAAAAAATGGGACAGACAATGGAAAAAGGAAGAGGGGAAAGCAAGCAAGCGTGAAAGAAGCTGCATCTAGTTAATATATGTTTTGTTGTGAGGAAATGATTTAGCCATTTGTCTCAAAGTTATTTTCCTGTTTGTCCAGTAGTACTTAATTTGACGTTTCAAAAGTCCAGGAGAGGTCAATAAAATTTCACTGAGCCTCATAGCTGGAAATTTAAAACATGAATTTGAGGCATCCCTTCTAAATGGTATAAGAGGTGACAGAATTTGACTGTGAGACCAAACAATGTGCAGAGGACCCAGGGCTTGAACTTGCCTGTGTGAGAGTTTCAGATAAACCAGCTAAGAACAAACTCCTTTGTGCAAGAAGCAGGTTAAGAAATTCTTTATGTCCTTCTGGGACAATTTCCTAAAGTGCCCAACTCACCTTCACAACAGAGGTGCTGCTTTGCTGAACCTCATGGAGCTGTTCTGAGTTACTCAGGTACTTGCACAGTGCCCACCCTGCCAATGGGGCATCCCAGGAAAGGGCTCCTGCAGCTGCCTTCCAATCTCCCAGAAGCAGACTGAGTCTCGTTTCTCTTTTCTGTGCTGCATGTTTTACTAGAAATTAGAAGTCAGAGAAGTGCACATCACCCTCAGAACAGAGAATGGGAGGCTACTGTGAATTCGTAATTCCTGTTGGATTTTGTTCTGCAGTTCAGGCTGAAAATGCAGTATTCAAACACCTCAAAGCCTTTTCCCTCTCTTGTCTGTGAGGAAAGTGGAGCTGAGCTGCCCCATCTCAGACTACAGAAGCTCAAAGCATGGTATTAGCTCCCTGAAAGGTGGCCTTAAGAACTTGGTTTCTTTCACTTTAAAAGAAGCTTAGTGACTATTTTTGAAACAAGCAGTATGGATTTGCTTGAGTGTTGGTTCGTTCCCGGTAGTTTGGAGACTTCTTCAATGCAGCAGCTGCTGCTTGCACAAGAGGAGTCTTTCTTGATGGGCCATGAGCAGGACCCAAGGCTTTACTGTCCAAGACAGTTCAGGGGGAGTTATTAACTTAAACAAAAACTACATTATTTTCCAAAATGTGTCCACATAAGCATGGTACAGGCAGAACACAGGGCATAAACTGACAGGTCTCTACTCGATTAGAAGCCCAAGAGGATTTTCTACCTCCAGCAGGCATCAATGATTAGTGAGAAGGCACTGCATTTGAAGAGAGAAAAGCCTTCCTTCCTGTGGTGAGGAGCTGTGAATCACCAGATTGGGTATTTCAGCAGCAATTTGTCTGGATACAGGCTGAATTGTTTGGTAGGGTGTTTTTTTTTTTTTTTTTTTTTTTTTTTTTTTTTTTTTGTTTTGATATTTTTTTTGTTTTGATTTGTTTTGTTTTGTTTGTTTGTTTCTTTTTTGTTTTGCTGTTTTTTGGTTGGTTGGTTTTTGGTTTTTGGGTTTTTTAAAATTAAATTTATTTACAAGCAAACTTTCTGCAAAATAAATAACCTTTCTATAAAGACTCTATTAATAGTCTCTTCTTTTGGTGTCCCACTGTTTGTTTTCCTGATTGGCTGATCCATCTTTCCTTACCATATTTGACAAAGAAAGATACTCCTATGTTCATGCATTGGCACAGATGTTATAATTTTGACCCAACCCCACTCAAAGCAGGTCTTATTAGACCAGGTTTCTCAGTCCCTTCTCCAATCAAAATTGAGGCATTTTAACAGGGACCTGAGGTAAAATCAAGCTCTGAGTGCTGGAATTTACCCTTGGCTTACTTTTGTATAGAGAGTGTACATATTTCACAAAATAAAAAAGGTAATTTCCTGTGAGAGACAGTTGTAGTTACAAAGGCATTGGCAGTTTCTCTCACAAAGTCAGAGTTTCATTTTGTGTATTTTCACACCAGCTTTACAGACATTGTATCCGAATTCAGCAGAGGGCAGGGCCCAACATGTGGCTCTGAATAATCTTCAGTAAAACATAATCTTGCCAAAAATGCATGGAGAATTAGGTACTCCATGGTCTGTGCTTCTTCACTGCATGTCTCCATTCTGGAGTAACTTCATTTCCACTGATTATCTGTCCTGACAGCTTTGGGAGAATCCACGCCATCAGCCAGTTTATCCATGTACCTACAGGCTAAGGGTCAAGAACATCAGTATCCCTTCCCATGACTTTGTTCTTCATGGTAAGCTAGGGATGCCATGTTGGTGGCTAGGAAGCCAGGAATGACAGTGGTTTTTAAATGTTGATGAGTTACATTTTTTTGTTCTGTTTCTAAGCCTCTGGGCAGCTGTGCCTACTTTATCTCAGAATTTCTGCCTCGGTGTCCAGTGTTCCTGGACAGAAACCACATCTACAAATGGTCCTTTCAGCAAGCTTGTCCAGGTCAGACATCTGCTGTGGTTTGTAATTTGCAAACAATGCAAATATTAACATGCGTTAAAAGCACCTAATTGTGCTTTTTTGGGGTACCATGTGCTGCTCAGATAAACAGGTAATAAACAGTTAAATGTCTCCCTTTATAGAACCCAGGTGTTTGCCTTCTTGCTTTATTTAAAAACAAAATGTCAACAGAAAGGCACAGAGACCAGTGTCATTACAGCATTTACCATCATGTCCTGTTACAGCTGTTTCTCACAGCCCAGGAAAGTTGCTGCAGGCAGCTCAGTTTAAAGTTGGATCCTTGTTTGCTATACCCACTATTTAAATTAGTGCAAAGATCTGTGTTTTGATAACAGCAGTGTTGTGTGCTTGCCTGTTTTTAATTCCAGGTCATGATGCTTGTTGCAGCCCAGCTTTAAGTTGCACAGAATGCAGAAAAAAGTAAACCCTTCCTTGTGCAATCTCCTTGGTGGTTTGAGTCTGTTCTGCCCAACACCCCCCGGCCCACCTGATGTACTTGTCTGCAAACTCTGCTGTGGAGCCAAAAATGCAGGGGCATTTCTTCCAGTGGGGTTAACCAGCCAGGCTCTTCATATTGGGGGTGAGGGGTAGATGACTGGGGAAAACAAACCACTTAATAAACAATACCTCTGATTAGATAGGGATGAACAAGCTGGACTTTGAGATGGTTAAGCAAGACTGCAGAGTACAGAAAACAGGAAACATCCAGCACAGTGTGGAGAGGTGGGTAGGAGGCAGACTCCACTCTGCTTGAGCCTGCTCAGATTAGACTTTAACCCCATCACGCAGGCAGCAGCCTCACAGGGCAACAGGGCCAGGTGTTTTTCATGTGGATGCAAATTATTCTTGGACATCTTTCCAACTCCCAGTGTTTTTTTCCATTCCATTTCAATCCATTTTACAGGTTTGACCACATCCAAAAGTACTATTTAATTTACTTAAGCGCAGAGAGAAGCTGTATATTTGTAATTTTTCTTGTGGTGACCATATAATCTCTGAAGTTGCTTCATCCATTTGTTTTTCATCATTCTTTGTGAGGTGTACTACAATTTATCTCTCTCCCATTTACTTTTTTTTTAATTTAAGATGCTAGGTAATTTGAGTAGTTAAATGCAAAACATTATCAGAATTACACTGCTAGAAACAGACAATAAAAATCACAATCTGGAAAGTCATAAGCAATTACAATATTTTTATCTGTCTTTAAAACAGGCTTTCTGTTGATTTTATTATATTTTATCCAGCAAAACTTCACCTAAAACTTAAGTGCACAGCTGTTAGATCCTTTGACAGCAAGGCTGGATATAACAAGGACAGCAATTAAATTGTCAAATTCCAAAATGTAAACCCACAAATTAAGACCTTAGTAATAACCCATATCACATGTGAATAGAGTTTTCAATGGTCCTTAATATTTTTAAATGTGTGCTTCTATCAACTTCTATATGGGAATTCCAGATGAGAAGGTGGACACCAGCAAAGTCTCCAAGCCATTCAAATAGAAAATTCACTTATGTTGTAAGACATTTCTTGTGTTTTACCATAAGCAATCTCTTTTATAGCTAACTACTGCTTTCTGTGCTATAAAAGGCACACCAATGAACACTTAAGCTTTGTAACTAGTTGTGCATCTTGTTTACAGTGATGTTTCAAACATAGCTATAAAGTTTTTTATATTGCAAGACTGCTTCTATCAACTCTTTCATGAACACATAAAAAAGCCACAATATGTGCAGAACTGCCCCCTGTATTTAGTTAGGTATATATTTAAGCAATCAATTCTCAGACAATCAAAACTCAAAACCAGCTAGTAATCCTTTCTCTAATAAATTATACTCTTCACTGAAAAAGTGTATCAGCAATCACTGCAATAGTCTGCATAACCATTTTTAAAAGTACAAAAAACTGAGAGTAGTTGTTCTTTAGTGCAACTGACCTCCCTTGTTGTTCACCCTATCCTTATCCTTGACTGGGATCTTTGTCCTATGTCCTCCTTGCCATGCCAGAGGCTGAGGAGGATGAGGAACCCCAGGGTTGAAGAGGAGAGATGGTTCTGCCTCTGAAACTGAACTCCCACTGGGAGCCCTGTCTTCCTGGCCACTGGAAAGGTGTGAGAGTTGCCAGGTCTGAGATCAAACACTACCTCCATGAGACAGAAGTACAGCTTGGATAATACATCAATTTTGGTATGGAATAGTTAGTGCAGGCAGTGATTTGGTACTTTTTATGGGCCAGGTTAGTTGTTTGGTAAATGCAAGTGCACTGCATACCACTCATGATATGAGCTTTTCCCTCTAATTATTATTTAAGAAACCAAACTACTATAACCTCATTTTTAAGAGGCACAATTATCCCCAAAGTATGATTACACGTGATGGAAGTATGTACTCTTTTCCAGTGTAATTTTAATATCACTGTTATTTCTGCACAGTATGGTCAGTGTGATGGTTCTGCAAGCTACCAGCTTACAGCGACATCATCAACTATGATTCTTCATTCCATTTTCTGATCTGAAAAGGCTCCCATTCCTAAATTAAGTGAAAACATTAAGTATATTCTTGTATATTCACCTTTTTTTCCCTGTGTCCTCAAAATCTCTATGAGGACCTGTAATCCTCTGCTTGGAGTGCTGGATTGAAGGGTTGGAAGGCCTGGAAAGGCACACATCAGCAATTATCCATCTGGAAATACACTTTTATACTTCTGAAGAGTTAAGAATGCAAGGTGGGCTGCAGGGGATTATTTAAAGTGTATCTAAATGTCTGACACTGCTTTTTTTCAAGAAGACTCCCACAGATTTTCTCTTATAGCCCATGAGGCCATATTGCAGATGACATTGAGAATAAAACACTTCCAAGAACTTCCTTCCTATATCAGCTTCTAGCCAAAGCAGGAACAACAGGACTCAACTCTGACTTTGAGGAAGAAGACCACCATTAGGGCACTTTCTAGGTCTCAAGAGGGTCTTAGACAAGATTTAATTAAAGATTAAATCTTAGACAAGATTTAATTAAAAATATTTTTACTCTATATTAGATGCTTCTGTTGTGGTTGAGAAACTTTAATACACCATGGGGTTTGTCTCTCTGCTAGGATGGGAGAAATGGAATGTAAAGCAAACACTGTAAAGCAGGGAAGGCTTTATGTCCATGTCATGTGCCACAGCTTCAGCGAAAAAACCCCGGATCAGGAAGGGCAGTGTGGAGGAAAACAGAAGAACAGAAGCACAAGGCCTTTGACTGGACCACACTGTCAGCTCCTTCAGAGGTTTCTCTGCTGACTGGCAGCCTGGCAGGCTCCTAAGTTTTCCTACCAGCACTGATCTCGGCATGCAGCTGCAAGAGAGGCTCAAGGAGGAAGACAGTCTTGTGTAGAGAGAAATCAGGGTCTCACCTGTCCTTGTAAAGGCCAAAGGGTCACTGCAGCAGCCAAACAAATGGAGAAAGGACGTCATTCTGCAAACACTGGGTCTCTCTGGTAAAAATGTGCCAATGTCCAAGGTTGCAGAGGGTGATGTTCCTGAGGGTATGACGCTTGTCCAGTAGTCCTTGTGCTATACTTCCCTCCAGGAGTACTGGCCTGCAGGATGGGGAGAAAGAAATTAAAGCAAATAATCAAGCCTATAGGCCTAGAGTTGGTGATTGTAGTGTGGATTCATATAAACTGCAATGCTGATATACCATCTATACAGCATCAATATTTTTCACTAAAAAAATCTGCTGTGCAACAGAGTTTTCATATCACCGCAATATGGGTGGGCATCTCAGTGGGATTTGGGGGGAAAATCTGGTTTGCAGCTGTGCACCTCAGTATGGGCATATACGGTCTGACAATCATTAATTTCACAAGTACACTGTGTTACAGAAAATCAGAACTTGCATTTAACTTTATCATTAAACCTGATACTGTAGCGTCACATTTTGCCTTTCCATATACCGACTGGAAAAGGAACATATGGTTCCATGCAAGACTTTCCAGTAAGGAAAAGCAATATAAGACTTAGGAAGCCGCTGAAATGATACCAGCTCATGCCAGTTAAGGATCTGTTGAATTGTTTCTGCATTTTGTTTTCTGCTCTTTCTTCCTGCAGTCTCCTAAGTATAAACTTTCAGAAGATCTAACCCTAAATGATAAAGCTGTGCCCAAGATACCTGTAAGCAATTTCCATGGTTTCTCTTGTAGTTCTTTTTGGTCTGTTTTAGAAAGAGGAGGAATAATTTGAAATAACTGTAAAACATCTCAGTTTTACTGCATGAATGGCCTTATATATACAGGGGAGGGGAAAGGGGAGGAACAGCAGGAGCACAACCAGGTTCCATTGGAGGTGTGTGGTGGTGGTCTGATAGCCAGTGACCAGCCTTGAGCAGTGACACGTCCCCCAACAGCTTGCGGGGGAGGAGGGACAACGAAGGAGTGGAGGGAGAGGAAAAAAAAAAGGCCCACCAAGAATTTTATAAAAGTTAGTGATTAGAAGGACTGGGTGTCTTTGCCTGCAAACACCTCACCAGAAGCTTGTAGCAGCAGAGACACTGCCCACAAACAAGTAAGTATAATAATTTAATATCTAAACTGTAAAGGTGGTACGTATATCAGCAGCTCAGACCTGGTATGTTTATCTACTGTGGGCTTAGAAAGTTGTTCTTGGTTTTGTTTTCATATTTTTTTATTTCAGGAACAGCTTGTGAGAAATCAGCACTCAGCTATTCTGCAGTGGTTTTCTAAAGTGATCCATTTGCTGCTAACATTAGCTTTCTAACTTAGATTAGTCACTCAAAACTCCTGGAGTGAGTGAGTGAATCCTCTGCCTAAGGGGACTAGAGCAATAACATACCTGCATTTCTTCCTGTTGCTTTGTTTTGTGTTTGTTTTTGCTTGCGGTGTACATGAATTTCTGTTTTGCAATGAGAACAGAGAGTGACTGGAGAAGGCAGCTGGTCCTGACCAACACCAGTGCTGACAGAAGTGCAATTATGTGCGTTTGTTGTGCAGCCTCTTCTGACAAGTTTATTTGGCAAGGGCGTATAAGGTGGAGTGCAGGAAAACAAAGCCTTTTCTTGCATCTGTAGGCTGTAACCTTTCAAGCTGTTAACAGCCAGCTTCAGGAAACTGCTTGACAAACTCAGATCCTCACTGAATCTGTGATCCTCTATCACTTACTCACCTGTCCCATGTGCTTATCCGAAATTATTTAGTCCACCTGAGACTCTCACCACTGCTTCCCCCAGCCTCTCCTGCTGGCAATACAAGATTTGAATTCTCATGCAAGTCTAAAAGCAATTTTTTTCCTTTTCTGAGAAAAGCCCAGCCCTGAAAGAGAAGTAGCTTCTCCCTAATAATACTTGCTTCCAAGCAACAATCTTCTTGCCACCTTAGCCAAACCTAGCCATACTGAGTGCTCTGCACTGAGGGCAGAGCACAGGCCTTTGAACATAACCTCCTTTCATAGTTGCAAGGGAAATGAAATAGGGATACAGTTGTTCAGGGATTGAGTATAGATCTGAGGCTAACTTGAGAATCAGCACAGGGAACTTCAGATCTGCAGTTCCTCCTGCAACAGCAGTTTGGATCAAGGTTTCTAGACAGAACATGAGGATGGTAAAAAAACTCAGAGAGCAAAAAGACAGCCAAGCAATTTACAATCATATATACCCCAAAGGACTGATGGAGATGGTGACATTAGCATGTCAGTCAAAATCATCTGCCCCTTTTTCTAAGTGACAGAAGTCTGAGTATCTTTTTGTCCCATACCCTTGAGACTTAGAATCCAGAAATGAAACATTTTGCTAACCCAAAACCTTTATCTCAGTGCAAAGATGATGGGAGAAACATTCTGTTCTTTCCTGAGAGCTCCTTCATAGATATGAAGAGGCACTACTTCCACCTTGACTCCTCAAAATAGGTACTCACAGAAAATCATGGGGTAATTCAGGCTGAAAGGGACACAGGAGGTCTGTAGTCCAAGCACCCCTTGCCCAAAGCAGGGTTAGACATGAGATCAAACCAAGGTGCTCAGGTCTTCATGCAGGTGGGTCTTGGCAACCTGCAAGGATGGATGCAGCCTTTTTTGTCAATCTGTTACATTGCTTGGCTGTCCTAACAGCAAAAAAAAAAATAATCTTTATATCCAGTCTGAATCTCCTTAGTTTCAGTTTGTGCCTGCTGCCTCTCACTGTCCCATCACAGCTGCTGTGAAAAGCCCAGCTCTGCCTCTTCAATCACACTCTGTAGGTACTGAGGACTGCTGAGAGGTGCCCCTGCAGCCATTGCTGCTTGAGGTTGAACTAGCTCCCACTCTGCTGACTTCTCCTCACAGAGCAAGTGCTGCAGCCACCAACCTTTTCTGTGGCATCTGCTGAACTAACTTCAGTCTGTCAGTGTTTTTCCTGTACTGCAGGGGCCCAACACTGGATGCAGCACTCAGATGTTAACTATGGAGTTCTGAGCAAAGGGGGATAACCCGTCTCCTCCCCTGGCTCTCCAGGCCAGACGCCTGCTCACACAGGATGCTTGGGCCCATGCTGCTGGCCCTGTTCAGCTCGCTGCTGACAGGGCCTTAGGCCGTCCCCAAAGAGCTGTTCCCTCATCCTACCACTCCTGGGGGAATGGCTGCCAGGGCTCTGCACCCCAGGCGATGTCTGGGCATTTGTCTCTGTGCTCCTTTTGGCCTCTTCCCATCCCCATGGCCAGGCTCCTCTGGATGGCTGCCCATCAATCAGACCTATCAAGAAGTCCTGCCATGTGTGTGTTCTGCCACCTAGATAGGAACGTGCTCTGTCAGCAGGATGGGCCCGAGCTTCCCCAGGCCTTCACACCCCCCTGTTTTCCTCACACCCAAGGAACCAGTCTTATTTAATGGAGGTCCTCACAGAGAAATGAGGTCAGTAAGCACAGATATTCATTGCAGTGAAAATGTAAGGTGCCTAAGTCATTGTGCATCTGTCTCCTCTAAGCATACAAGTGTAAAAGAGAAGTACATTCAGTCAGGCCAACACTGTGCCTACATGTGATAGGTTAAATTATTGAATACTTTTCATTGTCCCTACCAACTGTATTTATCTGTTTATATATTCAGCTGCTTTTTCTTCAAACCCTGTTCTTTGAAAGCAAATTTCTTGTATGCAGAGTTTGTATTGCTGACTGTCAGAGATGATGCTGAAGGGCTGTGTTTACTAGTAATTGAATAGGAAAAAGCTACATGTGTGGGACACAAGCTGTAGTTTAAAACTTTGGTCCTGCACTTTTGGAACCAGTTCTATAAAAGAAGACAGTGCAGAGACTCAAAAGAAAAACTTAGAGATTCTGACCCAGTCTTTTCCCATCTGCAAACTGGGACTCAGGTGAGATTTTATGTAAGATTAGAGGATACCAGTCAAATGAGGTTCTTGAAAATAAAAAATGCCAATGATGTATTGAAATTTCCAAGATTATTGGAAGCAAAATGTAACCTTGTTCCTTCTGCTAGTCATCTTCACTCTGCTCTTTGGTTCTCACTATTATTATTAACAGGATCAAGTGCTTTTGCTGCCATCATGCATTTCCCCTCAGCCCTTCTTTCTTATGGTAGCTGAGAGAAACCCAAGATTTCAACATTACAATATTTACTTTTACAACTGTGCTGCCCCTTCTCCCACACCCCCACCTCCTGCTGGCCAGAGGATGGGGGCTGAACAAAGAAATTTGTTTGCTTTAGGAGCTATTGAAGCCTGATAAGCATTCCAGGTAGCTACAAAACTGGCAGGGTTGACCAGTTTTATTCTTTTGAGGTTCTTTTATAATTCTACTTTAAAAAAAAAAAAGTAAGCAGGTACTACAAAGAGATGTGTTGCATTCATACAATGTAAAATGTATGTGTTTCAATCAATGTGAAATCACTTGAGCTTATGACACTTAGCCCACAGTCTAAAATGGGTAAATAAAAATAAAGCTGCTTGAAACACCTTAGTGGTGAGAGAACTCCCAGTTACTGTTACTGCGATCAAATTCATAAGAACTTTTTTCTTCCTGGAAAAGTTGTCAATTTAAACAGATAAATCAGATAAAGACAAATAGGGTTTGTTCTTGGAAGACTAAAATGAGCTTTGCAGCTCTGGCAGCCTAGGCACAGCTGTTTTTTTCTCAGGACTTGTGCGGTGGATATGAGGATGGTAAAAATAATGCTTTTATGGATGTGCTGGGGGCTCACTCTATTCAAGTAAAGGCTTGGCTTGGCTTCATGAAATATTACTGGAGTGTAAGGCTTCTCCACCCCTCTTCTGCCTGTTCCCCTGCTCAGAGCAGGACTTTGCAGCAGAGACACCCTTTCTGAATGCAGACATGAAGATTCTCAGAAATTATTATTTTCATGAAAGAATCACAGAAAAAAAAATCCTAAATCAAGAGTACTAGAACATCCTGCCCCTTTGACCTACTATAAGGTTTACAATTGTTCTTCGCCATTTCAGCTAGAAACAGTAGCCTTTTATTCATCCCTGTAGCTCAGCAGAGTAGCTGGGAACCGCTCACCATGGCCTTAAAGATAATTTTGGGGACACTTTGGGCAAATCTCCACCTGCTCCTTCACACTCAGCGTGATACTTGCATAGAAATTGGAACTAATTTGCTGTCTTCCAATTCATCACTCTGAAACCACAGTTTGTTGTTTCAGTCTCTTAGAGTTTTCACTTGGAACAGCATTATTCACTGAAAACTCATCTTTCCGTATTTTGAAAATTTGCCTTGCAGGCTGCTTTTGAGTGATAAGTGTCTCCTTGTTATCTTTAGGCAAACACTGGGAACCAGTAAGATAGAGCAGACGTTAGTCTCATTGTTTATTGCCTTGCTGGAAAGAAAGTGTACCCATAATAACATGACTGGAGCAACTGATGATCTTGCAGTCCAGCCAGCTGAATTCAAGGTTACCTGGATACACCTCCTGGTGCTGTAACACCGCTCCAAACTGCAACTCTAAAATCCCACCCCTGATTTAGCAGTTTATCAGCTCTGACCTTGGACAAGATCATATTTTTGTCAGAGCACAATTTCCCGGTCTTCTCCACAGAGGCTCTAAACTACTGGAGTGATTCCTTATCGTATTGCATAATGACTTATTTAACAGTAGTGTGGTTTTAACTGAGGTGCTCATCACCAAACTATTATTACAGTAATCATAATAACAAGCCAGTTTCCTCTTTTGAAGACATATCCAACACAGAAAGCAGGTGAGGGATAAGGAGAGTTGTAGGTGAATTGAAGTAGCTATGCAGCATAAACTATAGATTTTCTAATTCTTCTGAGCGAGCTGAAAAGGCCAAGAGCTGGGAGTGATGGCGCTGTGATCACCACAGTAGAAGGATGGTTCCCAGAGCTCTGGC
>VZSU01000103.1:176956-304851 GCA_013398715.1 Nesospiza acunhae | reverse complement strand
AGCAGGACCACAGCAAGAAGGCATTTCAGCCCTTTGAAAAGCAGGGAACTCTCTCTAATTTGACTAAGTCTTGATCCTGCACTCCTTCATCTTCCCTCTAAACCTAAAATGACTCACGCTGTGGTAAGTTGCATGTGAAAATTTCCAGTCTCAGCTCGCAAAGAGGTAAAGCAGACCTGCATCTGACTCGTCTGTACTGGCAGACAATACCATTTGAATCTTGCAGGATAACATTACCAGTGCCAAAGTACCTTCAGCTATAAATCAGGGACATGAATTTACAGCTGTTACCATACTTTGATGGCATCGTTGCCAGAAAATTTTGGCAGTATTTGACATGCAATCCAGAACTCTGTACCCTATAATGAGTAGCAGACAGACTCTCTCCATTGTTTCTTCCCCTTATTTCTTGAAGGATAAGACAAGGATTCCCTGGCAACACAGCATCTGTGTGCAGGGAAATAAGAAGTTGGACTTGGCTGCCTAGATGCTTATATAGGGAAAAATATTTTCTGGCAATCTCTGATGAAATGGGAAATGGCATGTTCTCACTCCTCTCTCAGGCAGAGTTTGGGAATAGAAAATGCAAACACTGTCCAGAGGCCTGCCCTTTTGAAGGAAAACGTGATATTTGAGATCTTTCATGTTGTTTTTAATCAAGTACCTTCTGGATTTACCACCCATTAATAAAAACAGAGGTGTTGCTTTAGCTATCACATGTGACAAACTGAAGGAAGAGAGTTTTTCTGTTTCAGGCCTATACACTCAGAAAAGTAACTTCGACTATTGAGATGATCAGAGAAACTGTAATTTATTGCCATATAACCAAAACTTTAATAAGACCAAGAATTTTGTCATATCAAGACAGAACCCAGATTTCAGGTGCTGGGAGGTTGCAGCTGGTAACCCTCTACCACAGCTAAAAAGATAGAACTGAGGGTTGAATTCTCCTAAGGCCCCAAATCTTCTGCAGAGGAAGCAATGCACTACAGTTCTGAAAGCAGCCATAGGGAGGGGAATTACAAACCCAGGAAAAAGGTTAGGGATGGAACATCACCCAGACACAGCTGCAATACTGCCAACAGAGGCAGGAAATAGAAGAGGAGAAGTGTTAGGAAATGTGTAAAGGCAATCAATGGAATAACTGGCATTCTACTGACAGGAACCAAAAAGTATGCAGAGTCAGCAATTTGCTTACTTGTTACTTAGTGCATGTTTTTATGACAGACTGATCTTCCTTTATTTTCTGAGCAAATCCAGGTAAAATGCAGAGTCTTTCCCAACTTGGTTCTAGAATGACGTGGCAGGATGTGTCTCCTGTATTCCTTCCTAGTTTTTCCAGACACACTAAACCTAGAAGAACTGAAATGGATTTCTGGTCATATGATAACATGGACCAGACAGGCACCAAGAGCCCTGCAGAGGAAACACCTGAGTGGTGTCACTGGTTCACAGTCTCCCACAGAATTACTTGTAACTACTTGTAACTGTAATTCTCTCCCACAGATAAGTCAACATGACCCACCAGTTCCCAGCGCTGTCTCCAGAGCAGAAGAAAGCTCTTGCAGACATTGCTCAGCGGATTGTGGCTTCAGGAAAGGGGATCCTAGCTGCAGATGAATCAGTGGGTAAGTTCTGGACATCAATCAGTTAGCAGCATGCAAGATGTTTTTTTTCCTTTTAGTTTTTCTTCATATTTGAAATCAGTGGAGTAGATGAAAAACACTTTGAAACTGTTGTCTGAGCAGAACAATTCAGCCAGGCAGGGCTGCAGCTATAACAAAAAAGCTTACAAACTGTGGGTTGAGAAGGGAAGTTCTGAACTGAAACCCCAGTTCATTACTACTTATTGGGATCAGGAGGCCAGCCAAGCTTAGAACCTCTTTGCCCACCTCACCAGGTACCATGGGGAACAGGCTGCAGCGGATCAATGTGGAGAACACGGAGGAGAACCGCCGAGCTTTTAGAGAGGTCCTCTTCTCTTCGGACACTTCCATCAACCAGAGCATTGGGGGAGTGATCCTTTTCCATGAGACCCTCTATCAGAAAGACAGCAGTGGAAAGCCATTCCCAGCAGTTATCAAGGAAAAAGGCATTGTGGTGGGAATTAAGGTGAGTATCTGTATGTGCCAGGCTGGCACCATAATCTAAATCCCATTTCCAGAGAAAATAATATTTGGGGCTGCACTGTATCCTAAATAACACTGCTCCCCCTCCCCTCTCCTCCCCCTCCCCCCATTTTTGTCCTTGGTTTTAAAATTCTCTGCATTGCTTTTGTGCAACTAACTAGAGGCTCATTTGCACTAGATGCTGGAACTTTCCATACATCAACTCCCATCTACTCCCCATTCACTGCAAATAAGTGTCTCCATGCAGTAACCTAAACCTAATTCTTTCCACATCTCACCGAGTTGTTGAGCCATTCCCTGCAGACATCTATAAATATACTGCCCCTCCTCTTATCCAGTGCATTCCTTTCTTCCCCTTTGCTCCAACATTTCCTTCCTTTGCACCCTGAGCATGTTAAGGTCCACACATTAGTAACAGTCCTCATTCAAAGGCAGACTAGACATGGGTAAGAATTAGACCAATTCTCATCTTTCTGTAACCCTTCCTGTTTTTCTGACCTCCACAGCTGGATAAAGGCACAGCACCTCTAGCAGGAACAAATGGAGAAACCACCATCCAAGGTAAGGAGAGATCTAAGGAGCCTAAGCTATGGCCTGGGCAGCAAAGCTGTAGGGTGACTCACCTGAGACACGGCCTTGGCTGGAGTCACAGAACTCTCCAGAGCTCCGTGCTGAAGAGCTCTCAGTGAAACATCACTCTCCCTCTGCAGGGCTGGACGGGCTGGCTGAACGCTGTGCCCAGTACAAGAAAGATGGCGCTGACTTTGCCAAGTGGCGCGCAGTGCTGAAGATCACCAGCACTACACCCTCTCAACTCGCCATCCAGGAGAATGCCAACACCTTGGCACGCTATGCCAGTATCTGCCAGCAGGTACCTCCCCTCCAGCAACCTTTCCTGAGACGCTGCTGCCCCTTCTCCCTGCTCCCTGTGATAATATGCTAGGGAGCTTGAAAGGAGAATCCCTGTGAGGGTTTTGGGAAAGACAAGGAGGAAGGGCAGCACAGCAGGAAGGAATACCACCAAAGTCAGGACAAACAACAAGAACAGTTTTACTTCCACAGCCCTAAAGAATCCCCTGTCTTCCTTTTCCTAGCATGGCTTGGTACCCATCGTGGAGCCAGAAATCCTGCCTGATGGAGACCATGATCTCCAGCGCTGTCAGTATGTCACAGAGAAGGTAAGAAGAGATTCCTCCCTCTGTGCTCTCCCTCACAAACCTGCAGCTAAACTTTGCGCAGTTTGTGGTCACAGATCTCAAAGAGATTTGACAAAAAATGTCCTTCATAACTCCATCACAAAAATGAGCTGCTCCTAGGCACATAACAAACAAATAGGAAATCCAAGAGTATTTTCCATGCTTTTGGATTTTCACTTCAATGACAGTATAAGCATTCTCAATCTCAAAAAGATGTATTAGGACAAAACCAAATTACCTCAATTTCAGCAAGGACAAATCCCTTGAATATGGAAAGTTGTATCATGGTCATCTCAAAAGCAGTGAGGTGTCCACAACTGCAACCCCAGAAATAAATTTCATGAGAAAGCAAAATTCAATTCGGTCTTGCTACAGCACCAAAGAATAAGCTGTCTTTCCACAGCAGCCTGAGGTGAAGATCTGAGCAGAGGTCTGTATTCAATCCTCCTGTTTTCAGGTTCTGGCTGCTGTCTACAAGGCTTTGAATGATCATCATGTGTACCTGGAGGGGACACTGCTGAAACCCAACATGGTGACGGAACACTATTCCTGCTCCAAGAAGTATACCCCTCAGGATGTAGCCATAGCAACTGTCACTACTCTCCTCCGCACTGTTCCTGCTGCTGTTCCTGGTGATTCCTGATTCATTCCTACCTCTTCATTCTCACTCTCTCTCCTACCTCTGACATACCTGCTCCTCTGGCAAGTAAAGACCAGGGATTGAGGTGGCTGGAACACTATTTCTAAGCCTCAAAACCTCTTTCTTGCAGGCATCTGCTTCCTGTCTGGAGGTCAGAGTGAAGAGGAGGCTTCTCTCAACTTGAATGCCATGAATCAGTGCCCTCTGCCTAAGCCTTGGAAACTGACCTTTTCCTACGGGAGAGCCCTGCAAGCCTCTGCCTTGGCTGCATGGTTGGGCAAAAATGAGAACAAGAAGGCTGCTCAAGAGGCCTTCCGCAAGCGGGCACAGGTACGAGGCTTCCCCTGAGCGGAGAGGAGAGCTGTCACCATGAAGTGACACACATGTTGTCACCTTCCTAAGGCTGGTCTTGATCCCACTCCTCCTGGCACTTCATGTTCACCAGGGGCGCTACCCTGTTATTTGTGCCTTGCTTACTCCTGCTGTTGTTCTTTACACATCTGCCTTTCTTACTCCATGCTGATTGTTTCCTCCTCTTTTTTTTTTTTAAATTTCTTCTTCTTTTTCAGATTAACAGTTTGGCTTGCAGGGGGCAGTATGTCCAGTCTGGGAAGAATGACGCAGCTGCCATGCAGTCACTCTTCACTGCCAGCTACACCTACTGAAACAGCAGGAACCTTCCTTCCTCCTGTCCCTTCTCACACAGTGGAAGATGTTCAGAAATGAAAGAAAAATCTAATTTCCCTTACCCTACACCAAACCGGAGATAGAATGGCTTAGCTTCCTCTCCACTCTTCACTCCCACAATTTACCAAGGGGATATTCTTTTTTCATTTGCACATTCCAAGGAAAGGGAATTTTTTCCAAACAACAAACAACAGCTGCCAATGAATCATGAACCCACCCTCCCTCAGTTTGAAACCCAGCCCTTGGAACGGCAGGCAGATTCAGTAGTTCTCTAGCAATTCAAATAGCTACCCTTGCCCATTACCACATTTAGCAGCCACAATCCTGAATTATCAAACCTGACTGTGTATTCAATCATGTCAATAAAACAGTAATTGAAAACTAATCTCTACCTCACAATTCTTTTTGTTTTGTGTAAACTTTACAATATCTTTCACCCATCTGTGTTTTTTTTGTGGTCCTTGCAAAGATTGAGTCACAAAGTGTTGCAGCTGGTGAGCTTGGGAAACTCTGAAGATATCAAAGGGAAATAACCCAACAGTGGCACAGCTGGAGAGGTTAATCCTGCCAACAGAAGTCTGGCAGACACTAAAACACTTGGGAGATGTGCACAGCAAGCAGTGCTGGGGAATCAGGCCACAGATAAACAACACTACCTTCAGAAGCACCTCATGCGTCTGGAGAACCATTGCTGGTGAGATGAGGCTGCTGAGCACTGTCAGGGTTGCGCATATTGACTCAGGGCTGTGCAAGGTCTGTCCTTACAAATCGCCTTTACGGTGGTGTTTTCCACAATAATTAACACAAAGCATGCATGAGGGCATCTTGGCCTACCCATTGTGTAGCTTGAGTAAAGAGGCTGATGTTGCAGACACACGGCTTGACCTTTGGCACATTGCTGTGCTCCTGCTAAAGGTGTCAGCTTTGTTAGCAAAAGCACAGTCAGACGGTCATGAAAAAAAGGCATAAATGGCAAAAACAGCAGGCCTAAGGTTATGTAGGAGTATTTGCCTGGCTACGTGCTACACCAATCAACTCATGAGGCCTTGGAGCAGCCCCCTAAACAGCCAGGGTCAGGCGACCCAGAGGACTCCATGTCTCTTCAGGGTCACCTCTCTCTGCTGGCTGCTCCTCCTGGCCACTGGTACTCGCTGCTCCTGCCAACAAATACAGGGAAAACAGGAAAAATCACCGCCCTGTAACCACCTCCTCATGGCCTCTGAGTTAGCAACCAGTGTGTCACACAGGCAATACATAAACAGCCAAAATCCTTCATGTGGATCCAGTCACTGCATAACTAAGGCTTGCGTTTAGTCCCTCCTGACAATGAACAAAGAGCAAGTGATTTGCCAAAAACACTCCAGAGGCTGATGCTAGTGCCAGGAATAACACCTCTTTCCTGCTTCAGCTGTGGTCCTGGGAACCCTCCTCAGGTTCCCAGACCTGAGTTTCTGGGAGCTCCACATACCTGAGTTTCCAGAAACCTCTGCTCCTGATGAGCAGCATCCTGCTGATACTCTGATCGAAGATCAATCTCAGAATCATTTGCATTAAAAATGACCTGAAAAATAATATTTTTCAACCCATCTAGTTCCAACCTCTCTGCCACGGGCAGGGACAGCGCCCACTAGACCAGGTTGCCCTGAGCCCTGTCCAAATCTGGCCTTGAACATTTCCAGGGATGGGGCATTCCCAGCTTCTCTGGGCAACCTGTGTTAAGGCCTCACTGCCGTCAGAGTAAAAAATTTATTCCAAATATCTACTCTTCCCTTTTTTAGTTTAAAACTGTCCCCCCTTATCCTGTCACAATCTGTCTGTGAAGAAAGTCTCTCTCCCTCTTTTTTATAAGCCACCATCAGCACCAAGATGACCAAAATTTTCCTCTATTTATATATACAGTAAAAGGAATTAATATTCATCGACTACAAGTTATCTAGTTTTCATAATAATTAGCATTCTGTCTGCTGTCAGTTAATAAGACTCTTGCTTCCCATGCTAATTAGGCTGCATACTCAGTCTTTCTTTTCAGTCAGTGGTTTCTTAAATTGGTGGCCTTAATCTGCCCCTGCTGGAATGGCCTTTTACCCTGAGGCGAGGCTGATTCAGCAGAGTTGCTGCATTGGCTTCATCAGTTTTTTCCCTTTCATGGAGATTCTGCCAAATGTCCTTGTGCCCATAAATTCTGCATTCTTTGTGTCCACCATCAGAGTTGCATCCCTGTTCCCAAGCCTTGCTAACCTGCCGTGTGTCTGAGGTCACTGAAGCCTGTCAAGCCCTGCACCTCAACAAGGCACTTCAGCCAAGAAGTCACCTGCCTTTCCAAGGCCTGGACATCACTTCCAGCTTGTTGGCTAGTTTCTGTTACAGGGACAAAAACTCCCTTCCTGTCGATTAGGCCTGAAAGAACACAAAGACCAAACATCAAAGAACGCCTTTTCCAAAGGAAATTTCCACACATTCCGTTTCCCAGCGAGGGGGGCTGGCTTGACGGGACTGACTACATTTCCCATGAGGCTTTGCGGGGCGCGGCCGAAATGCGTCACTCGCGATGGCCGCGCTCCACAGGTTCTCTGGGCAAGCAGCGCCCACCGAGGTGCACTGCTGGTGGGGGTGCAGTGGTGCCGGGCTGAAGCCTTTAGAGCTGTTACTGCTTTTTGTTAGGAGTGGGAAGAGAGGGATTTCGCGGGAAGGAAAAACAGTTCCTCTGTAACATTTTGCGTGAAACCGCGCATGGGTTGTTGACTAGATTGGGGAATATCAGAAGGCAAAATTTTTTACTTAAAAAGTAGCAACGATTTTTTTATATATGGGCACTGATTTACTTTTGTAGTAGTGGTTATTTTCTGATAGCTTTTTGTTCACAGCAGATTAGAAAATGGAGCTGTAACAGAAAAGAAGTAACCTTGTTAAAATGCTGTTTTCACTCAGACCCAAGATAGAAGGTGGGTGGGTGATTGCTCTGCGGAGGCAGCCTGTGTGGGGAGCGGCACTTGGGGAAGGCCCTTCTGGCCAACAGACCTGATGAATCCATGGGATGTGTGGAGTGTCTGGATCGAGTGGTTTAAAACACCGCGAATACAAAACTGCTCTGACTCTGTCTTGAGTAGCCAGAGGCTGAGAATGCGTTCTGGTGCCAGCAGGAAGGAGGAAAGAGCAGTGGAAGCAGACGGAGCAGTTCCTGAGAAGGAGGAGAGGAGCGAGCCCAGCCTGATGCACCCCCCGCCCCGCCGCCGGAGCTACGTCCCGCCCGAGGACCTGCAGAGCTGCCTCGAGTCGCACGTCAGGGAGGTCTTCGGGCCCTCTGTTACCGAGGACTGGCAGCAGGCTCCCCTGCAGGAGAAGAGGCTGAAGCACCGCCTGCTGGCCCGGCTGGCGGCAGAGCTGGGACACGCCGTCCCCAACTCGCAGCTGCACCTCATGCGCTGCGCCGGGGACGTGCTGGGCTTCTACCGCACCCCCGTGAGGGACGGCACCAAGATGGATGAACTCGCGGCCGCGGAGCTGCCCCCGAACCTGAAAATCATCTGGCAGCAGTGAGTCCCCCCACGGAGCATCCCTGTGCCTGGCTGGTGCTGCAGGGCAGCAGCAGAGCCCTCTGGCTGGGGTGAGAGCTGTGAATTTCAGTTCACTAAGTCACTCTGTAATGGTGAAGTCTCCAACAGCACTATAAAATCAGCTGCTGTCGAGGCATCCTGTTGAATTCTCCAATGTCTGCTAAGGGCCCTGTTTTTTAAGTTCTTTGGGTGTTAGTTTGTCTTCCTGTCTAAGTGATGATGCAGGTCTGCTTTTAATCAGAGGAGGCAAGTAGTGAAGTCAGGAGGACAAGAAAATAAACAGTTTGAGAAAAGCATAGTACTTTATGAGTGTTTTCTATAAAACAAGTTGTTTACAATGAGGTTGAGAGTCTGTGTGATCTTTCTGGGAATAGTCCAGAAATGTCCTGGTTATACCACTCCAAGCCTTGAACCCTTGCTCCCCTGGTTTTTTTACAGTATGCAGGTGCACAAAGCACACTCAGGCACTGTTGCTTTTGTGTGTTACAGTGCTCAGTTTCTTAACTGAGCAAACTTCTGAAGTGCTGCTTTCTTTTCAAAAGCTCTGAAGAAATTTAAGAAATGCTTTCTTTTCTCCTTTTGACTCTTGGAGTATTACAGAATAGTGTAAGTGTGCACCTACGTGTTCCTCTACGGGGTGAACTGGGGTGAGTGCCCTGGGGATGTTTCACTGATCACCGTGGAAGGCTGAATTTTCACAAATCCCTCCCCTGTAGCTTATGGGAAAGCACAGTGTGACAAATGGCTCTGTCATCTTGTTGGCTTCAGAGGCTGTTTGGGAGCAGTGAATTGGAAGTTACTTTTTCATGAAATTATCTCCTTCCATCAAAACCAGAGATAGCTGCACCTCCTTGTTTCATCTTTAACACTGTCTGAAAAAACACTTCCAGTTGTAGCTGCACTTTGTGCTCATTCCCCTTTCTGTGTGTCTCCCAGGATGTGACTTTGATAGCTCACGTAATGTGATCAGAACAGAGTGACAAACTGGGCTGGGAATTGGAACAGGCAAGAAAGGAGCTCGGCAGCAGCTTGCCTCGTGTTTTGCTGTGTCTGAGTTGAGTCAAACTCCCTGATCTCAGACATACCAGTCTCTTGGAGGTGCAGACCTCATGCTTCCATCAGCACAGGAAGTACAAGGGAAGAGGATCACACATGGGTGTTTGAGATGCAAAACATTTAGCTGCTTGTAACAAACTGAAGAAGCAGAAATCTGAAATGACATCAAAGTCTTGCACACAGCACCTGTGACATGGAAGGGCAAGACTTCTAGATGCTTAATCACTTTATCTTTGGGCTTTTAAAAATTTGTCACTTCAGTTGAATTGAATTATAAATAAATAAATAAATAGAAGCCCTGCCCATGCATCTTTCTTTGTTTTAGGCCGGAGCAGTAGTGAAGATCAGAACAAAGTGTGAAAAAGCCAGCTTGGCGGGGTATTTCTCAATAAAATGACTCAGAACAGATTTTTCCCTTTGGAATTTTGATTACAGCTGCAGTGAGGAACCCAGAACACTTAGGAAAGGCTCCTCATGGCCACAGAAAGCATGGCCCCAGTCTGATCCTTATATTCCTAATCCAGAAGCAGACATCAGTAGAGTCAGAAGAAGGTAGAAACACCACATGACCAGACACAGACATTCCAGGTTTTCTTTGTGTCATAGGCAAATGAAAGACTGGCTCACGTTGCTTTTTTAATAATTTTTTTTTTTTTGCTTCTGTTTTGGAAAAAAATATACAAAAAAAAAGCCAAGAAGAACCAACATGGAAATGTGAGGTAAACATTCCAGTAAAAGTACAGAGGCTCCATTCTTTATAGGAGACACACAGCAGTTATCACCATGCTAGAAGAATGAGATGCAGGAAAATCCTAGAAACAGTGAAAAATCATTTAATGAAGCCTTTGCCCTAGTTCTAACCATTGTAAACGGGCTTTTTTTTTGTTGTTCTTTGCATCCCCAACCCACACTTAGTTGTCTTTATAATGCCTAGACAAAGTTGTTAAATTGTAATGTAGCAGTTCTGATATAAATTCTGTATGGCAGAATTTACCAAAAAAAAATGCAGACTGCTACTACAGACTCAGCTTCTTTCTTTCTGTCTGTCTTTCTTTCTTTCTGTCTTTTCTTCTCTTTCCTTTTTTTTTTTTTTTTTCTTGGCCTGTTAAAGCCCCTTAGGAAAAGAAACATATTTTGGGCAGCAAAACTTCTGGCTTCTTGGCTATGCCAATTTGAATGCCAAGGAATGCCACCCTGGTGAAGGAGTGATGCCACTTTTCCTTTGCACCAGTGTCACTAGTTACCCCACAAATCTATGATGAAATGATGAAACACTTAAAGCGCAGCCTCAGCCCCGCAGTGGTGGCTGTATATCCCCATAGTCAATTCCTGAAGCCAGGTTTCACTGGGAGCTTTAGCTGGGCCTCGGGGAGGAATGAGGATCTAGGGAGATGATATAGTCAGCTCACATGCTATCAGCTACTACTATAAATTTTGACGTCCAGTCTGTCTATACTGCAGACCATGGATGTTGTTTTAGTCATTCTTCAATAACTGGCACAATCACCCACACCAGAACAATCAGGCTTTTATTCAGTGAGGTGCTTAAGGACATGCTTCTAGTCTGGGAACTGGGTGGAAAGTGAAGTCCATTAACTCCCAGGGAACACTTAAGTAGCTCACTGAATCAAGGATGAATTTTTGTTTCTTGTTGATAGTATCATTCAGGTTAGATTCCTGATCACTGTTATTTTAATATGAATTAAATGTATGCAATTACTTCAGATCCATGCTGAGTTTACTCAGATGAGAATCTGACCCAGCACTTCTTATAGTAAGAAAAGGTAAAAGTGAAATTTTTTTCCCCCCAAGATATATAAATTCAAAACTGAGAAGAAAAAAAATTGTGTACAAATATCACATAACAACATCAACAATTCCATAGATGTAGTTCCTCAGTGCACACTTTAAACAAGAAAAGGGTTTTTTTTGTTCTTTTTCTGTTTTGCTTTTAAAGTCTGGCATAATAATATTAAAGCTGACAAAAAATCAGGGCAAGCTACATCACTTCCTCATACAAAAAAAGTACAAAACATTAGCCTCTAACTAGACATAACATAATACTGGTCATCACAGTTAGACATTTAGTAACTGTGTGTCTTGGAGTATTTTACTGGAGGGTAGTAAAAAATAGCTTCGGCTGCTGATCTTCCATCTCAGGTTACTTCAGTCATAGAGGCAGAGTGATTCTGCAAAGAGGAAAAGGCAAACACATGAATGTTTGTATACAGCAGTCTGGCACTGACATACCCTACTAGTGTGGAAAAACCCTCACTCATAAGAAAAAGCAAATAAAACCTGCATTGCAGATGTATGGTCAATAATTAAAATTTAAGAAAATTACCTTGTTGATTTCTGGTGGACACCAACAGCTAAATTTCAGTCCCTACCTGTACTTCACAGTCCAGTAGCTATAAACAGATGACTGGACAAAATGTTTCTCACAGGTCATGAATATTTTCACCTGCTCAGCCCTTCTATCTACACAACACAATGTGGATATATAAGTAGCACTTAGTTTCTGAACTATAAACCCATCAAGAGTACATTTAATGCACACAGTTCTGCAGATTTAGTGGAAAGTCTTCCAGTAAATCTTTGCCTAATCAAAATTGACTCTTCAATTAAGCAAAGTATTTCCAGACATTAGAGACAGTATTTTTCCTTTTTTTTTTCTTAAATTCCTCTTTTCAGTTTATTTCACAAAGAGTTTAACAAAAGTCACTATTGATCTTGCCACACATCATGTGTGACAGGCCATCTAATAAAGTACAATTTAAAGACCAAATAAATTACACCAGTGTATTTCAGATAACTCATCAACTACAGTTTACCCTTGTTCCCATAATTTCTGGCAGCTTCCATTTACTTGTCTGTTTTCAAAGGACTGGGTATGATGCAGTTATGCCAACACAACCCGTTTAAATTTAGTAGTTTTAACAGAAGCACTGTCAATGTTGATATTCCCACTAGCTATTTTTTTGCAGGCTTGAAAGAATGCTAATAATTTTTCTTCTGATGAATTAGAGATAAAAAAAGTATATGATTTCTTCCTATTCTAGAAGATACTGAACAGTAATAAGGATAAAAAAATCTAATATCTGTAATATTTTTGAGGACAGACTAGTTTATCTTCAGGAAAGAGTAAATCCTTCATACATCCCAAAAAGTTTTCTGGAATGTAAATAGGCAGAATTACTTTTACTTTTCTCTCAGTTTTCTAAGCAAAAGTTTGTGAGGCATGTGAAACCCTGCTTCTTTAGCTATGGACATGTATGGGAGCAGAAGATCTACAAGTGTTTGATAGTTTCAGGGATAAATGCCTCAAAACAAACTCTGCTGTGAGCAGATTCACTCTGTTCAATGGGCTTGAAATGAGGCATGTGTGGCCAGGTAAAAAACTACTTTTTACTCCGCGGCAAGAGAAAATATGCTTGGTGATGGTCTGGATAGGAGATTTACAGTACCTGTGCACTCAGTGTCTCCAGAGGACTTTCCACCCTGGGAAAAGCCATTAGTGGCATTCCTCGTGGGTCTTCAGGCTTCGGTTTAGAAGGAGCTGCATGACTGCCCTTAAAGTTATGGACAACACATATCCCCTGTGCAATGGAGGAAAAAACCAGAGTGAGGTCAGTGTGTTCCCTCCCCAGGAAAAATCTGGAGGGGGAATGAATTACCACGTGGGGCACAACTGAAAGAATTTAACCTGGGTTTGGGTTCAAGGCATCATCTGTGTCAGCCTTGGGCTGCAGTGTGGTCACTGACACGGCTCGGCATGGTGGATTGCCTTGGTGATGAACCGTTCTCAGCCTTTTTACATTTCACACTGGCCACAGCAGAGACCCCTGTGTATGCCTTATCATCCTAGAACCACAGACTACCCAAATGATGCCCTTTACTAGTCAAATACTCCCTTCAGACTCTGACTTTGTAATTTCCAAACAGTGAACACAGCTCTGTGGATAGTTGAACCCCCCTCACATCTGGATGACACCATTTAGCAACATTCCTGCATGCTTCCAGCACCATTGCTGTGGTCTTTATCCCACAAATCCCTCCCTTATGGTGATGGTGATGCCATCCCACATGGTGATGGTGATGCCAGTAAGAGCAGCCTTGCACAGCAGTGGGTAGCTGAGGACATGGAAAAAAGAAGGTACACAGGAGCTGACATGTTTGCTGGTGGGGTGATTTCTTGCTGGCTGTTCCCCCTTCACTGCCATAGACCCGAGCAAGAAGCAGGCTGCAGCCTGGGTGGGTCCTATGCCAGGGATCTGACAGCATCCCTCTGGGGAGACCCCTTCCCCCACTCTGAAATTCAGCTTGTGACACTTGCAGGGTGCCAGAAGGTCTGCAAGGTCAAAATACAGCTGGGAACAGGCTGTGTCCTGGCCGGATGGATGGGGCAGCTGCCTCTTAAATTGCATGGGTGAGATTTAAACTGCCCTTCCCAGCAGGAACCAGACAAAATTTTCACATTAAAGTCAAGGAGATTCAGGTCAGAGGCTGTAGACATCTTTTTATATGAAATAAGCGCAGGAATAAATGACGCTTGAAGGTTTGTTGATGCTTTTTCAAGTACAGAATAGAAAAAAAAAATCAGTGACAGGACAATCGAGATTTAAGGGATCTTTGAAACCTAATCCCTCCTGATTACAGGGATAAAGTGTCTGTTGCTATGCAGTGGATAGTTTTTTGAAGCATATTTTGATTAAATGGAACCAGGCACATTTCTTGGTAGTAGTGAGAGTGACCTGGACTGCTTGCTGTGTGAGTAAATCCTCAGCAAGAGACCTCTCACCAAACAAAACATTTAAACCACACAGCCCACAGGAGAGCCAGTTACACTCAGAGTCTGGAGAGATGCTCTTCCTAGATTCTGTGGGAAGGCCTTTGATATATTTTAGTATGTTTGTGAAGGGACAACAATTTCAGCTTGTCTCTAGAAGCTGCAAAGGGACGTAGTTTTCTCCAAGGGAATTTATCCTGACCTTCCCTTCTATTGCACTTCTTTCATGGTCTGAAACAAAATGGAGAACCTGGATCACAGCTCAGAGCCCCAGAAACACCCTGTATCTCACATTTTTGCCAAATACAAGGCACACAGAGGGGTTTTGCAACACAGAGAAGGAGTCTCAAGCACACCCTCCTTTTGATATTGAAATCTACACCACGTTTTGCAGCATTTTCCAGGACAGATCAAGTAAGAACATGGAGAGTAATTCAGATAATTTAAATATATAAAATGTACAAATGCTACCAAATGCATACCAATTAGTATAAACCTGATTTAATATTAGGATTTTCTTTGATAATATTTTTAATTAGATGGGGCTATAAGTAGATTTTGCAGGATACAAGTGATTACAATATTTTTGGGGTTTTTTTTTTGGTTTTTTTTTCACTGTGATATATTTAAAGGGAACACAGAAGGACTGATGGACTCACCAGAAACAAGGCTACAGCACTCCCCAGGATGAAGCCTGCAATCACATCCGAACAGTGGTTTCGATATTCAGACACTCGATTTAGCCCAGTGAGGAAGGCAGCACACAGGGTTCCCAGACACAGCACGGGCTTGGCTAGCCTGCTACTCTTTGTTTTAATTGTGCTTGTGATGTACATCTGTGGGAAAGGGCAAACCAAAAATAAAAAGGGGTTCCACCAGAAATGCATCTTTCTTTCCTACCGGGACAAATCCTAAATCAGCAAAGAATGTGACAAACCCCCTGCTTCATTAAAAAAAAAAAAAAAAAGGCACTGGAAAATGGAGATGATGTTTCAGGTAATTCAGAGAACAATTTTAGGAGTACAAATCCAATACTGTTAAATGATGTGAAATATCCTCTTGCATTTACATACTGGACCTTTTCTGAGCAGTTATGCACAGGCTCAGTTTCACTGATTTTGTGCGAGCACCAGTTCATATGGTGGCAAACATGCACTCTGAATGCACACAACTAAATGTTGCCAAGGGACTCAGGAGTCCATGCTTATACTCCTGCAGAAACTGTAATGTGCAGAAGATGAAGTGCTTAGAATCTGTATGAACTAACTGATCCAATTTCCTAGATGGTTTTAAGTTTAAGGAACAGAGAACACTGAGAGAAACCATTCCAGCCATTTCCCCTGCAAGATGAAAGGAAACAAGACAGTGTGAAAGAGATTTCTTTCAAAACAAAGTTGATTTTGAGAATTCAATTCCAGAGCAAGAAGTTTCACTGTTTCCAAATATTTTTTAACGAGCCCCACATGATTCTGGGAGCTTATTGGGAATTTTCTTAATACATTCTGATAGTAAAAACATGTGGCTCACAGTTAGCAGCCTGTCAGTGCCAGAGCCACAAAATAACAAAGATGAAGCAAACTGAGCCTGATGGCAAAGCAATTCATTAAAATCCTTTTCAGACAACAAGTATGTAAGCCCACGTGATTTCCAAATCTTTGCTAATTTGAGATGTTGCTGCTTGCCTTGTTTTTCGCACCTGAACCTGACTGCAGCAGATGCCTTTTGACAGCTAACAGTGAGCACTAGGCGGCAACCTTGCCCCAGTCTTGGCTGGCAGGTTAAGCTGCGCCTATCACCAAAACTCACATTAAGGTTCTTGGGAAACCATAGGAAAGAAAATCAAATCACTGCCACTGCGTGAATAATTACCACCCACCCTTTCACCCTATGCACTCCTACTCAATTCAATTGAGCAATAGGGAGCCAGATTGCTTTCCTTCTCCCCACCAAAGCACTACTGCTGCTTGCAGCGTCCCAAGGAAAATCCATCACCTCTTTAAAGTAAGAATGCAGTCCTGCTGTGCCAGCTGTGAGCCACAGCTGCAGGGAACAACCCACACGTGCTTGTCTCCTTATAGGCATGAGATGAAGCTGGGTCTTTGGGTTGCCCACATGGGAGGGCTCTCTTTGTCACAGATCGGAAGTATCTGTAATTGGAGTTTCACACGTCTCGGCAATAAAATGTAAACTTGTAGTAAAAAGAATATTTTTAGCAAGGAGGGTAATCAACGATGCGAACAGATTGCTGAGGGAAATCTGTTAAACCCTCGTGAGGAGGGTTTGAAACACGACAAACTGTTTTCCCAGAAGGTGGGCTCCAGTTCATCCCTAAGTCACACGCTATGTTCAGAAATAACTGGGAGAGCTTCTCCATTCTGATCACACTTCCCAATCACTGCAGCTTGATCTTTATTGTCCAGACCCAAAAGCCAAGATATTTTTTTAGTATTTCCACAGTGTTTACCCACATTTAGAGCATGGTTTCAGAGCTCTGTGCAAGAGACCAAAATCTCGGTCAAAGCCACTTACACATTTGGTTTCCTACATAGAGCAAGTGTTTTTGAAAATTTCCCCCAATGCCATCCATAAAGTAAATTTATTTACAAAACTCTAAGTGTTGAAACCAGAGAGGAGGAAAGACATTAATATAAAATCATGTCTAGAACATATTAAAAAATAAACTACACACAATTTAACTATAAAATTTGTCAGTTCAGCTTTTTTGCTGTGACCTAGACTCAAGCAATGTATTTAGCAATATGCAGTGTGTGATAACAGCATTTATCCCATGTGATTCCTCTCCCATCTTTTTCAGAGACAAAATCATAGATAAGGAGGGTTTTTTGTCTGCAATTTTAAAATAGACATATACATTTTTATATGTATATGCAAATATATGCATTTAGAGCACATTATATCTTTAATGAGAAAGGCAGAGTGGAAGAAATCTGTCTTGTCCCTTAAGTAGAAAGTGAGGAGATTTGTGACAGTGTATTTTCCTTAGAGAACTCAAAATTTGACACCAATATTACAAAAGTCTATGTCCTAGAAGTTTTATGGCCAATGTTTTCTTTTGCCATAGAGATTCCCGCAGTAAAAGAGAAGCAGAGCCTTTGACAACAATGCTCAGTGCAGCTGCTCAAGGTGCCAAGGCCTTGAATTGATCAGGGGTGCAGCAGGTATTTGCTGCAGTGTCTTCTGCTATTCAGCATTTCCAAAACTTGGAGGATTCATGTCTAGGAGCAGAGACCCAGAGAAGCTGACTTTAGTCATGGGGTGGATTGTGGTGGCTGCACTATGAGCTGAGAAATGCTCATTAAGCCTCAGCCCTGACAAACTGCACCTGGACTAAGCCCATGTTGAGAGAATCAGAGACACTGTCTGTTCCCAAGATCTAACAGGTGTCTGACAAGAACCTGTTTTTTCATGAACAGCCTTCGCAACTTATTTTTCTTGTCTGAATAACAACCCAAGTGGTTGTTATCATATTTTTCTTAAACAAACCTCCAAAGGAAGTTACTGACTGAAATTGTGGCTATGATGGAAAATTCCCATTCTCTTGGGGTCATCTAAACAAGGGCCCAAAGTGAGATCTTTTTCTGCTCTTGACTCCCAGAAGATAAGAGGGTAACGTGTATGTCTCAAACACAGATAAATGGATGGCCATGGAGCCAGCCAAGGTCTGTTGGAAATAACAGACAAGAATTGTTTGGGAATAACCAAGGATTGTTGTTATTAACATGGCCATGAGAAACATCGAGTTTTGGCTGGAGAAGAGGGGTCAGAGATTGGCCATTTTCTGTGACAAACAACCACAACACAGCACAGGAAATGGACATGGACTACAGGGTGGGATTAAAACTACCCAAGACCCCTGAAGCCCTCCACCCATTTCCAGAAAGACTGGAAGAATGGACTGCACATGATAATTAATTAACAGAAAAAGTGAGAAACACATCTTTGGGGTGAGGAAGCCTGCCCATAAAGAGGCATCCTCCCAAGCCCAGGCAGTGCCCCCAGGACCCTGGACATCTCATGGGCTGGGGAGGTGGATTGACGCTGAAACCAGGATTGACATCCTATCAGCTGGATTCAGGAATGGTGATCTCTTTTTCTAACAATTTCTTTTTAATCAGAAAAGAACTTAGATTCACGTGAGTGCATAGCAGCTTGCACTAGGTACAGTGAGTGCCATCTCTTCCTGGGAAGCTGATAAAACTTCTTTAGATGACATTCTTATTTTTTTATAAGTATGGAAGCCAGGGCTGCCAGTCCTTTTCTCTTTCCCCTACTTTAGGCAGACAAGATTAATTTCCACCTGCAGAGATCACAGAAGTGATGCTTTGGGTTTTCCTCAACTTCTTTAGAAGGTGACAAAGAAAAGTCTAGTTGATTAAATATAAACCCCAGATTATAAAAAGCCAAAAACAAACACCAAAACCCCACAAAGCCAAACCAGTCACAGTGGGAGTGTTTTCAGTAGCAGACTAATGAACAAGTGAGACACCTGCACAGGATATTTGAGGTTGAGTGAAAGGAGAAGACTTCCAGATCTCATAAGACATTTTATAAAATGAGAACCACTCTCCAGCCTCCTTATGTTGTACCTGTTCTATTTTTCTTGCTCCATGGCTCAATTCTTCAGCTTTATGCAAAACACGACTATTACTAAGCAAATAACCTGTGTTTTATGTTCAGTAGGCCATATTATTATGCATATTAGAATCAGCAAGAGACTTCTCACAGCACAGTTATTAAGCAAAGCTGGATACGAACAATGAATTTCTTGTGTAATGCTCATGTTATTCCCAGCTGACAGACAAAATACAAGAAAACACATTTTTAGTTCTAAAAGGTGACTTCAGGCAGAGAACTGGGCTGAAATTGGACTGTGGGCTGAAATGCTTTAACGGCAAACTTTCATGACCTTATGGCTCAGAAAGAGTTCCATGTCCTGGCTCCATCTGACATCTTCCAATGTGAGAAGTGCTGGCCCATAACAGATACTTCTGGAAAACTAGAGCTCAGAAATACTAAACTACTTGGGGCTTAGGCTCAGGAAGAAAAACAGTGCTACCCTTCAGCTGTAGAAGTCAGCCTGTTGTAGAAAATTTGCCCTCCTAGGAAATAAAGGAGGCTGGACAGGGGAAAGTCCATGAAAGGATGTAATTAGCTTAGGACAGAACCAAGACCAAGCCTGACCCTGGAACTTCCACCTCAGAGTTTATAATGGTGCAAACAGCTGCCAGAACCATGCTGAGTATATTGTGGGCTGTGTTTCACACAGGGTTGCACATTGTTCAGAAGTAACGTGCACAAAATGTTACAGGCTTTCCAAACATTTCTCAACAAATCCTGATCAAAGGAGTTACAGTTTATTTCTCCATCATTATTCACACAACATGCAGTGCCAACAGATGGATATTGAAACAGCAGTGGGTGGACTCTTAATTCTAGAAGTAGTAATGTGGCGCTTCATTTATCTGCTACCAAGAGCACTGGGGAAAATACTCAGTAAATACACTGTCTTTAATAACTTTAAGGCTTTTCTTGCATACTTATAACCAACAGACAGACTCTGACACTACCCTGAGTCAAGCTATAGGGAGAAAAAAGACCTAGGTTAATGCATTTTGAGATCAGAACCAGGTTAAGTCTTTGGATCTTTATGGCAAAAACACCAAGGTTTTCTGCTTTGTTAGTAAGATTCTTGGCTTAGTTTTTAAAAATCACAGAAACTTTAACCAGAGAACTCAAAGGAGCAGTTGATCTGTTTCATTAGACTTCATAATTTCCTTCCTGTCTGCATGGCAGTGTCACCTTGTCACCCCAGTGTCAGCTGGGGTGCACTTCTCTGTGATAACAACAAAATTCGGACTTTTATTAGAACCCTCGTTGCAATGTGAGTTCATGTCCTAAACAATGGAAGCAAAATTCAGCCTAAGTTCAGACCTCTATTGAAAGGGCACAATTTAAATTTTAAATGTTCAACAACGCATGGCATGTGAACAAATGTAGCAATCCAGAAGCTGTTTAAAGATCAGCTTCATTTTAATGCTCATGAGACAGGGGCAGGGAGAAGAGAAAATTGAATTAGAAGATCTGCAGCAAAGACAAGCTTAGGACCTCATGCCTCCACATGCAGTGCCTCAAAATCAGAGAGCACTTCATTTACTTATACAAGCATTGGTAAAATGGAGACAGAAGGGGATCTTCCCCTAGTGATAAAGAAAAAAGCTGCCCCCAAAAGAACCCTTTTTTTTTTTTTTTTCAAAAAATCCATTGTAAGAAAAATGCCCCATCTAGAAAATACAGAAACCTCTCATGCAAGCCAGCAGTCATCACTGTCACCCACCGTGGCATATAAAGCTGAGTAGATGCTCAGAGCAGCATGTTTGGATGGAAAGGATCTCCTGGCCTTTTCAATCACCTCCACATCCCCCGTGCAGATGTTGCCGTTGTTGATGAACTGGTGGTGGGCCCGGCAGTCGTTCCCAGTGTAGTTGGGTTTGCAGACGGTCAGGAAGTAGGGAGCCAAGTTCCCAGTCACAACCTGGCCAGCATTTACAAAGATGTCAGTGGCAAAGAGTCCAAATGCAAACACTCCTGCGAGGAAAGGTTAAAAATAGTGATTATTCAAACAGGTTCAGACAATGTCACTATATCTGAGAGGGAGAGACGTAATGAGAGTAGCGTCATGTACTAGTAACAAGCCTGTGACAAAAAACTGGGGTCTCTGCACCTGAAAGAGCAGTGTAGTGCTGAGACACAACACTTCTCTTATCTAACGTAACTACCTAAGATTAAGTACCTTTTGGATTTTGACTATTTGCCACCTTTATGGTGAAAATTTACAATCTTGACCTAGCAATATTTGGCATGCACTTTTGGAAGCAACCCAATGCTTTCTTTGCTCTGGAAGGCAGCTGCAATTCAGCTCATGTCACCAGGAGCACATAACCTGTGAGATGAAGTATTCACTTGAATTCAGGAACTTTTCCAGGGTTGTGAAGCATCTCTTGATCAATACTGCAGTTGTCACAACCTTCACTGACTCCCCCTGAGTGTTATCAATACCTGCTACAGCTGCTATGAACATATGAGGATCTTTCAGATGCAAGCAAAGCCTACATACCAAAGGTACAGAACAGCAGGTTTGCAAAATTACCAAACCCAAATGTTCTGAAAGATTAAATCAGCTCTCCTCTTCCCCTTCTCATCACTAAGGTTGATTAAAGGTTTTTCTATGTTCTAAAAACATAGAGCAAATAAATACTGACTTCTGATGTAGGGATATTTAGGGTCATGCAGTTTTGCTTTCTCCCCTCTGTAGCTCTGTAAGCAAAAGTCATTAAACTATAAATTATCTGAGATTGTTTTGTATTTAAATATGACCAAGAGCTGGAGCTCAAGGGAAATAATCTTAGGAAAGCTGTGATAAAATCTTAAGAGCTGGCACCACCATGATTGTAACATCTTCACTGCTTATCTATACTGAGTTTAAAAAAAAAAAAAAACAACCAGATTAAAAGGCTGCTCTAGTCTGAGACACAAAAAATATGAGGGACTCAAAATAATGCAGCATCTACCTACAGTAACAGACAATTAAACTGTAACTAAAATGGACTTGTTGTACAAGTGTTGAGTGGAGTTTGCCTGTGCCAGTCAGTTAGAGAGATGGTTTGGTGTCCCTGTGGCACAGATCCCTTGCTGAGGTACTGATGGGAAGAGCCCTTCCCTTGGGAAAGAGCCTGGAGGGGCTGCAGGACTGCAGAGCTGTTCCTCCTCACCATCCTTCCCCAAGGTCAGCGAGGAATGTCACACAGTAAGATGATTCTGGAGCCTGAATGTATTACTATTCTTAATGTATGTTTATTTTTATTTATTATTAATGAACTAGGATGTGATTATGGATTTAAAAAGCTGGCGGTGGCCAAAGAAGGAAGCTGCCTTCCTCTGGTTTTAGACTGCAGGACTGGCCCCTGCCTTTTCAATGATGTGACAGTTTTCCTCCCGTTTATCTTGCTAAGTGTGCTTAAAAGGAGAACACAGAGACTGCTCCTTTATTTCCTTTATCCCTCTGGTAATATTTCAAGTCCATGGTTTTCCACAGCCGTCAGGAACTTCTCACCTACATTAGTCAGTGCACAAGCAAGTTCAAAGGAAAAAGGCAGAAGGGTATCTTTTCAGCCTGCTGAAACAGCTGAAGTTATGACAGAGAAGAGTCTTGTTTTATATACAGCACTCTGTCAAAATTTTAATTTTTTTTTGGCACAGATTGCTTTAAATAGCAACTTTCTGATGTGCTGTGCAAATTACAGGGAGTACAGCAAGGATTGTTACCCAGCCTTTACAATAATTAGAGGAAATGTAAGTGTCAGGCAGTCTGGTTCATGCTCTTTATCATGTACTTACATGCCAAAAATAAAGACATTTCAGGAAGAAGTCACGAGCTACATAAAACTATTTCAATCTCTATGAAGTGCATATACACAAAGGTACTTCTCTCCATTAAGAAAAGAAGTTTCAACACTTGCATTTTCTTAATATTTGGTAGCACAGAAAGTGGCTGCCCAAACGCAGCTGCCGAGGCCTGCAGTAACCTGGAGAAGAGCAGAACAAGCTGTGGCTGAAACCTTTGTCACATTCTGTGGTGCATTTTGTCTGCTGCAGTTCCTCTCTCACAGTTCTGCCAAGCTGTGCTCTGTGAAAATCACAGCCATGTGCAGCAATGGGTCTGGCTGGCAGGGATGTGACCCTCCCAGGCTGATTACACCTCACGTCTCTTGGAGCAAGGGTTGGCTGTAATTGATTTAAAGGCTGTAATGCCAGTGTGCCTGGGCAGTGCTGGATAGTCCCCTGATGGTTTTTGTACCTCAGGAATCCATCTGTTCAATGGATTTGTTCAATGACCTACAGCAGCTAAACTAACTGACCAGAGCACAAAAATGCAGGGATGTGATTGCCAGCTTTTTAGAGGCAGACAAATTGCTCTGAAAGGCTTCATGGGAAGGGCAAGCAGCCCCAGCTCTTCAGGGTCACACAGCTCATGTCTGTGATATAATGTCAGAGAGAAAGAATGGGAAAAGACAAGCCTATTCCAGACTTTGCCATCCAGGTGTAATGGGACGTGGTGTCATCCTGCTCAGCAGCAAGTGCTTTTTTTCAGTGTGCTCACTCTGGGCCAGAAAGCCTGGGGATGAACTGTAATGCAGAACTTGGCATATGCTGAGAAAGGATGGGAACAGTGCAAGCCACATGGGAGGCAGACCTACAGCTGCTCACTAGCAGGAAGGATGAAGGTTAATTGCAATTACAAAAAGCCAATCTTTCCCCTCAGCCACTCATGTCACAGAGTCTGGCTGCAAAAGAAGGCCTTAAAGAAGAAGCAGAAGCTATGTCTGGAAAGGCCTCCCGACTTCTCATTGTACTGACTACTCTCAGCTCTGCTTGTGTCTCTGGAGCAGAAGGAGGTGCCTAAAAGACGAAACAATAAGCAGAAAGTAACTGGGAGAGATACTAGCTTAGACCAGATATAAGAGAGCAGGCTGTACTCCCTGCTACTCTCTCATCTGCTGCAGAGTCCAAGATTTTAACATATCTTTACCTGCAGTGAGAAAGACCTTAGACAAATTAAATGTTCAAGCCAAAAAAAAAAAAGAAAAAAAGAAAAAAAAATAAGAACAAACAAGGAAAGTCCTGTTAAAAAATGCTGAGGATGGATGAGGTGAAGCTTGACTTTCCCGTGCCATCTCACCTGAACTAACACTTGCTTTGGCAGAAAAGTCTAAGTATTTAGCAGCTTCAATTTTGAATGCTTCATTTTTAATTTCTCCACTTACACATCCCTCTAAATAACTGTCAGAAAGTCCTAAGTGAACCTTTGGTGTCTGGGCTCTGATCCACATCCTATTCTCATGCTCTGTCTCCTACTCTGTGGCAGTTCATCAGTGTTGCCACCTCCAGCTCTATGGCTTTTTCTAACAGAGGCATCTGCCCTGAAGAAGAATCCAGCTCTTCTCACTCACTGTAGCCTCAGTAGAACCCTCTGTCCTCCCTGCAATTCATGTTCAAGCTCTCTTCTTCCACCCTGAATCTATGTAACATCAGTCACTGCAGCTGCTTGTTGTCTCCGTGGAAACTCTAGCTATTAGAGGCATCTAAAATGCCACTGATTTGAAAAAAAAGACCAGATCACCACCACAACAAAAATCAACAAAACCCCCCCTTTGGGACTTGAAGAAGAGCAGCTGAAAAGACATTGGGAAGAGACAAGTGAGAAGCCAGGGGGTGGAAAGAAGAATCAGGAAGTAGAAGGCTTTATTAAGGAAAAATCATGAAACCCTTAAATAAAGTGGCAAAAGAAACAATGCACTGAAGGGTTCATGAGACATCAGAAGCTGAGCTCCTCAGTAACATATCATCATGTTTTCTACCAAGGATATTTATTTAGGCACTCCTCTCTGTCCCAATTATCTGAATTTGTCACTCCTAACTGAACTTGCTTGTAAACTGTTCATATTTCACATGCACATTCATACTCACCTAGCCCCTTTCCCACCCCTCTGTTTTTTAAGGAAGATTAGAGTTTCATTGGAGAGTGTCCCTGGAAGGACTCAGGGCTCTATGGGAGTGCTGATCCTCGGCCCATTTTTGAATGTTTTGCTGTAAGAATCCTATGCATCCAACAAAGCCATACATTTATAGTCCTGTGACTCAGACTCTGCTAAACCACCCTTCATTTAATCTTACAGGGTGTGTAAAAAGAGGCCTGTATCATTAATCCATTTTACAACAGGAGAGATGGGGATTGCAGGGGACTTTATTGTCCTGTTGCCATGGCATCAGGAACAGGCTTAACATCAAGCTTCTGAGCACGCATAACCTCGTTCTAAGACTGGCTATGGTCTTCCACTGAAACCCCCACAAAGCTCACTGCTCCAGGGATCTAAAACGTCCTGAGTCTGACCATTCTAGAAAATATTCAGTTCCCATTGCAAAAGTCCTCTGGAGGCTCAAGACTTCTCCTGACAGATGTACAGGGTATCTTCCTTCCTCACTCCTTTCACAACCACCAGTTTTCATGGAGGCAGCTGCCAGCTCAGAGCCTGGCATCAAAGAGAACTGTGAGGGCTGATGTGTCCCCCGCACACTGACCTGATCCTCTTTGTGGAGATTCTTCACTGATAACATCTACAGCTGTTCAAACAGTTTAGGTTTGGGACAACACCCCCAAATACACCTCAATCCCCATGGAAAGGCAGCCAGTTAATAACAGAACATGCAGTGTTTCACGGTGAACTTCAGATGCAAGGCAGACAGAAGGACAAGGTCAGATAAGCTGTCTCGTGCAGCTGCTCAGGGAATTGACATCAGAGCTCTGGGGCATATCTATCCTGTTACAATAAACTAAACGTGTGCATAAATCTTGTAAACCCTTATTTGCCGAACTAAAATCTTAATTTGCTGAAAAAAAGCCCTAATTTAATTATTTAGCTGCCCACTGTGAAGTGTCATCATGCTTGAGATTAAGTTGTCAACAGAAGCTGATCTGCACCATTTGTTAATGGCAAATTATGCGCATCTGAAGTAAAAGCCACTGGTAACAAGCTGATGAAGCATGCTGAATTTCTAGGTATCTGAACTAGAAAGGGGCTACTTGCATGTTATCAGGGCTTTGCAGGTAGACAACTTAATTACATGGATTAGAAACCTAATATAATGAAATGCAACACAATACATACCATACTCACCCTATCAGACTGGGTCAGGGAGGTCTGAGTCCCTGATCCTGGGGGTATGATAGCAGCTGCACATAAAAAGGCTAAAACCTTGACTGAAACCATTCACTAAAATATTTTATAACCTCTATTTGTAATACAAAGGATTAAGTAGAACACAGATGCAAATGCAAGGCGGAACGATGTTAACAAAGTGCTGAATGTGAAATTACAAAACAGAATGAGTAAATATACAAAAGGCTGTGTATGCTCAAGTTGGGAGACAGGGAGAAGAGGCAGAGGCCCAGGAAACAGCCACCCTTAGCAATTAGTTTCTCAAAGGTTCAGCACATAAACAGCAAGTTTTGGCATCAAAAATTGATGACAGAACTGCTGGGAAGGGTGGGGGGAGGAGGGAGGAGAGAGGATGTGCCTAAAGTAAAGAAATGCAGCAGCAATATATTAGAAAAAACTGTTCTGAAGCAATTCCACATCACTAGTTTGACCTCAAAACCTTAAAAAAAAAAAGCAGCTGTAAAAGATAAAGAGGAAGATGGAGAAAATTGAAGCATACATCAAAGTCTGATGTTTCCAAGCCAGCATTTTTTTCACTGATAAAGTAAGTGTTTTTCTAAATATAGGGAACATAGCAGGGTTCAGCAATCTAGGCTGTGATACAGGACTTGATATACATTGCAGCAAGGTGAGAGGCAGTCTTTTGCCACAAAAGCAAATGTCAGTCAGCATGAAGGATTCGTGTCTGGGTCAGGAAGCAAGGAGAAATTGTGGCTCTGCTTCATGTAGACAAAGTGTCAGGGAGAGATTTAATACAAAGCTCAACATTCAGAGTCTCAACTAAACTCAGGAGGGGAGGCTCTTAGAAACAGACATGTGCAAGACCTTGAGGAAAACAAGGAGGGAATCAACAGAGAGCACAGTAAACAAGATAGGGAAAAAAAAAAAACCAGAGAATAAACATGGGGCCTTGTTAGCATTCCAGAAAAGCTGTAGGTTTTTTGTTTTGCTCTGCTTTCAACATGCAAAAAAGTCCTTAATTCTGTATACATGAAGGAAAAGTAAGAGCAGAAAAGCTCAAATCTAGCAACCAGAAGATCCAACGGAGATTACATTACAAGAGTCCTTGTATTGCACAGGACCAAGACATCTTAAAGTTTCCCTTTTTGTGTCTCTTTTCTTGCAAAATAAAAATGAACACTCAGTGAAGTATGTACAGCTTTCTGCTTGTTTTGTGGAAAGCACATTTAGACAACAATTCTTAAAATCCCATCTCTTTCCAGCAACTTCCATTATACAGCTGGGGGTGGGAGGTGTGGAGAAAAAGCCTCTTTGCACTCCTAAAATTTGGGACTGGCAACTCTCAAAGTTCTCCATGATGTGCTTTGCAGGGTCAGACAGTAGTGCTCATTTTTCCTGACACATGAGAACCTAGACACATTGCAGGATTTTTCTCGTTCTTTGGAATAAAATAAACTGTAACACCTTACAAAGCAATCTTCCAAGGAGTTAAGTAACTGCTTTTTGCAGGTACTCATTAAGACTTGCTCAGACCTCTGGGTACCAAAATTAAATTGGCAGAAAACTTTTTTTTGCAACAATCCAGACTGCTTCCTAGGGAAGATAACTTACTTGCAAGAGAATTTAGTTAATCAGCTCTGTAACTTTTGGCCCTAAAGTTTATCAAGAGAAGGCAGACACAGAGAAATCCATGTACAAGCAACCTAGTTCTCTTTGCACAGCCAAGCACCTGAGAAGCTTCATTTTGGAGTGGCCTAAGTATGGAGCTAACTTCCCTGGATCATCCAGGCACAGGGTACAGCTGCTCAGTCCATGCCCTGTTTTCAAAACACAGGTGAAATGAAAAATGAAAAAACACGCAGTTATCTTCAGTTCCTTTCATAAATTATTTCATCCAACAAATTCTACTTCTCTCATTTCACTGCAGAGGCAGGGAAAAGGTTCCAGAAGAAAACAAGCACGCAGTGTAGTTTAAGACAAGGCAAAGACTTCAAGTCTTTTCTAATTATATTAACTTCATTTTTCTCAGAAAAACAAACACAGCTGGCAAAGCCAAGAATCATTTCCCTAGCATGGTTTATGTCCTACTACTCCCTGAGAGTCCACTGTATCATTGTTACCCCCTTCTCTTCCACCAGAAGAGAAAACAACAGTATGTTTAAGAATTCAGCCAACTGTAAGAAAACATACTGAGCAGGAACTCAGCCTCCATGATCTAAGGACTTCTAGTGTTGACCCCGCAGGCAAGAGTGCTTGACTGGGACTTTGCAACATGCCAAATGTGCTGGAACAGTCAAAAAGCCCTGAGTGGCCCAGTGGACACTGGTACCCTGCTTCTCTCTTAATGGCAGTTTGCTGCCCATCAATATATCCCGGAGGTTATGTGAAGTTCAAGGGTGTTTTACTTTTAACTGAATTTCTGTGTCTTTCTGTTCCCCCCAGCAGCACACAGACCCAAGTAACAAAACACAGGTGGTTTGCTTCCACCTCTGTGGTGGCAGAAGGCACATTTCACTCCCTACCTTCCATGCATAAAGCAGGAGGCACAGAGAGAGCTGAAGGAGAAGGAAAACCATGGTTCTTCCTCCTTTGCAGCACACATTTGCTGATGACAAATATGCCAGCACCTTCAGCTCTGAGCTCTGAGGAAGTATCCCTGCTTGCAGCCAGGGATGTGCTCCATGGAAGCAACACAACACCTGCCACAGCCACAGCAGACATTTTCATTCCAGGTAAAGCTCAGAATTTAAGCAGTGATGGGGAAGAAGCGCCCCAGATACTTTCAGCTTTTTTCCCCTCTAC
This sequence comes from Nesospiza acunhae, assembly GCA_013398715.1. NCBI lineage: Eukaryota > Metazoa > Chordata > Aves > Passeriformes > Thraupidae > Nesospiza > Nesospiza acunhae. The sequence goes on along the minus strand of VZSU01000103.1, from coordinate 276,242 downwards.
TGCTTGTCCTAAGTCAGACCATGAATTTGGGCTCAGCTCTCTGTGAGAGGCAGTGTATGAGGAGGATGCTTCACTTCTGAGAGTGCACAAGGAGGGCAGGGCTGTGATGGCAAAGCCCCTCTTGGCCAGCGGGGAGCATTCTGAGGAGCCACTGGCCCATGCCATCAGCCAGACATCCCATCCCACGCATGAACTTGGGACTCATCAACAGCGTGAAGAAGGTAAAGCGGTTTGCAAGCACCATAAAAAGCAACTTCCTAATGGTTTAATGATAGAACTTCATTTCTCAGCAATTAACTCAATGAAAGCTCTATGAAAAAGCAAATACAACGAAAATAGTATTATTTTTTTGAAGTGAGCTCTGGGCTTTTTAAGCTGTGCTCAGCTGAACATTATGGGGCAGAGCTATGGATGTTAAAATTAGAGCTGAAAAGAAAAATGCCAAATAGATGAGCTGGTGAGGACAAATTTGTAACTAAAATGGGTAGCTTGCATAAACTAGCAATGATGGATTTATTCATATAAGGATTTGATTGGTAAAACCTTTCTTTAAGTGTCTCAAAAAAAGCTTTAAGCTCAGCAGAATATGATCTAAACCAGCTCCAGCCAGCATGATATGGCAAATTTTGAAAGTTACCTTGGAAATCCTGAGGGGACTATCCCTCTAAGGTGGAAGATGCCTGCAAAGATTTCATAGCTTAATTAATTTTGTGATGTACTTTGTCAGCGTGTTTTGTCCTGGTTTGGTGCAAGCAGGGTCCAAGCCTGCAGTGCACAGGATGCTTACCTATAAAACGTATTATTCTTCGAAGCAGTGGGTTCAGGTAACAGCACTCTCCAGTCAAAATAGTTTTCTCTTGAATAATGAGGGTTTCTCGGGTTGACTTTATGAAATACATGGATATCTCACCAATAAAAATCTGCCAAGGAAAGGTAAAGAGAAGGTTAAAAATTACATGAGCAAAAATTGAAAGATGGGTGTCTAATCCCAGCCCACAGACCGTGCTACACAACTGAGTGTTTTGGGGACCCTGTACTGGCACTGTGGGGCTCAGCATGACTGACACACATCCAGCTCCCACCCTGGAGAGGGATCATTCCTGCACTCAGTGGTGCAGAGACCCAGAGAAGCTGACTTCACTCATGGGCAGGATTGTGGTGGTGCATCCCTCCCCCTCCTCTGGCTGCACCGAGCTGAGAAATGCTCATTAAGCCTCAGCCTTGATGAGCTGCACCTGGACGAAGCCCCTGTTGAGCATATCAGAGACACTGTCTGTTCCCAGAAACTCTGCTGTCTAATGAGCATTTGTTTTTTCACTAACAACCTTGGAAACTTATTTTTCTAGTCTGAATAATAACCCAAGTGAAATAATATTTTTGTTGTTGAACTTTCAAGAAAAGCTACCAATGTGAGTTTTGCCCATGGTGGAAGATTACCATAACTACAGCCCACTCTCTTGTGACCCTCGGAACAAGGGTTCAAAGTGAGATCCTTTTGGAGCTTCCAATTCCCAGAAGATAAAAGGGTAATGTGTATGTCTCAAACACTGATAGCTGGATGGCCGTGGAGCTATCCAAGGACTGCTGGCAATAACAGAGCAGAAAGGTTGGTAACAACCAAGGATTGTTGTTATTAAAACACTGTGAGAAAGAGCAATATTTGACTAAATGCTCTGTTATCAAAAATGAAGTCTCCACACAACCACTGATCATGATGTTAGCTGTGCTTATGTATTACATATTTTTGCATGATCTGAACATTCATGCTTCCCATAGGAGTAGGATCATTTCTTAAGCACTTAGAACTAATTTAGTTCTGTTGCACTGAGGCCTATCTACCCTCACTAAAGCTGGACAGAATTTAATCACAGGCTTTAGAGGCAATGATGATCCACACACAGCAGGAACCTCTGAAAATATCACCTATCATGTTCTGTCAGCAGGCTTTAGAAAGGGAAACTGGGACCCTTTTAGAAAGACAGAGTTTGTAATTAAAGTCTTTAAAAAAAAAAAAAGCCTGCCTGATGTGGAGGAAATGAGCTTTTAAGGGGAAGCACTCAAGATTATTAATTTAATACATTATTGCAGGACATACACAAGAGAATCCATAGTGTTAGGGAACAGAGAAACACATAACAGAAGCGTTTGTGTACATACACACAGGGTGGCACAGACATCTGGAGTTAGCATAAATGTCAAGGAAGTCACCTTAGTTCACTCTGACTGCTGGAATGGTGTGCTGTTTCAAGGGCAACAATTTATCCTTATTAAGCCAGATGAGTGTCCTTATTGATTACTGACATTCAAGCCAAGTATGCTCAACCTCTTTATAATTCTACCTGCTGATGGCAAGAGCTGTGGAGCTGTAAAATGCATGTCGATAATGGCATCTGGAGGGGAGCTGATGCATAGGAGCTGTACTGAAATATTGCCTTTATCCCGTTTCACTCCATCTGCTCTTAAAAGAATTGGCAAGCAGTTCAATAAGCTCAGCTCACTAACGATGGGGCTGGGAATTAAGAAAAAGACCATCTGCACTAAAGCAGTTTGAAAGTGACACTCTATTTCAACCCATTTATTATTTGAATTATTACAATGTTCAGAAGTTTGAATTACTGCTTTGGCTCTCTGTCTGCCCAGGGCTGTACACACCCACTGAGGGACGATTCACACCCTGAGGGAATTTTACTCTGTGAACACAGGGGCTACTTGACTTTAAAATATCCTAAACTTTTCAAATAGGAGAGACTCAGGCATAAAACATACTAAGAGTCCTTCTGTAACTATACATCCATCTTTAAAGTTCCTTTACATCAGAGGTTAATGGAGTATTTTCCTGCTTCAATTCCCATCTTTGTTTCTATAAATCTAGCTGTCTGGCATATTCCTAGTGACTCCCATGTGCATAGATTAGTTCCACTTAGATTTAGGAGTAAATTTTGCCAGGCTGTAAATCTGTTCAGTTCCATTCCACTGATTTAAGCAGAATTATCCCAGATTTCCTACAGCACAACAGCATAGTTCAAAATTTGATTTTTTAAAATGAATGCTGCCTTTGGTTTAAGTATATGGCAATAAAGTTATGTTTGTGTGGAGATACAAAGTGATTCAACATAACTGGACCATTCTTGTCATGTCATCACTGGCACTGAATTTAGTTGCTGAAATTTGTTTTCTAATATGCTTAATATGGGCTCTCTAGAAAGTCAGCCTTGCTGTTTCCAAAAAATTCAATGGGCAATTGGACACCTGATTCTGAAAGCTAATCTGTCTGTGTGCAGTTGACTGTGGTCTGAATAGCTTTCAAAGAACTTGTTTGTTTTTTTTTCCCTTCCCAGGCATTTCTGAAATCAAGTAACTCCACTGATTCTCATGATTTAAACCCTGATGATGCTGCATGAGCAGGGTCCACATCCAGCCAAGTTGTCCAGCTGGCCTCCCAGAATCAATCACCAGCACTGCTGAGTACCTCAGCTCCTGCCAAAACAGAATCAGCACTCCAGGAATGGTTACGGATCGGTTCTATAGCTGACATCTAAATATAGACTCTGTACCTAAATATGGGCTGAAAAAGAAAACAGCAAGCTAACCACTTTTATTTCCATTTGGGAAAACAATGCAAGGTTAATGAACTTCTGTATCATACTGGCTTAATTAGACAGTAGAAATGTCAGGAGAATTGCACTGGATTGAAAGCACAAGTGATCTGCAGTCTGGCACGGTGTAGGTAATAGGGAAGCAAAGGTAGTGCCCTGCACGTGTTTTTGTTCTTGGTTTCCTGAATAAAATAGCAGCTCATCTACACTGAGGACATATTGCTTGAGAGCTCTTGCTAACATTGCATTTCCTATAACTACCAGGTAAAAATACAAGGATGACCCAAAGCCCCAGTATGAATTAGAAGAACCTAACCAACAGGCATTTTTTCTCTGCTGATTTCAACCTCTCCAGTGAGAAAACTTCTTCAATTTTCCCTGCCTTCCCATTACTGGCAGTGTCACCAAATACTTGCCCCTCAATGTTCAGCTCTCAAAGCCCTCTGCTGCACACACTTATTTCCTGGCTCATCCTGACCCAGCAAATGATTAAATCACCCATCCATTTCCCTCTTCAAAAGTCTTTTATCCATGATAGTCCTTCAGCTGACATTTTCAGACAGTGAAATGTCTCATCTGCCCCTTTCAAGTTCTCAGCACAGCATTAGCATCTGATACTCCCTGCACTCCTGCACAGATTACTGACAGTTCGTAAATTTAATTTTCAATTTAATCAACAAAATAATGGAACTATTGCTTTTAAAAGGACATGGAATATTTTTTTTTCCCTCGTAGCACTTTCCGATAAGCTCACACAAAGGATCATTTGCACAACTTTGTTTAAAAAAAAAAAGTGAATAATAAGAAGACCCATTTCTGTGAGGATGAACTAGAATAAACTATCCAGGAATGTGTCTGTGGTGCAACTGAGAGGAGGTTGCAGAACAGTGGGATATTGGAGCTGCCCTCCTGCAGTAATTGTGCAGTGGTGCAAGGTTGAGGAGCTGATTTGAAGAGTTGTATTAGATTTAGAAGAATAATTATTGATGGTGCTGACAGGCACAGCTTTTAACCCCCTTTGTTCCTTCTATTAGTTTTTCTCAGAACAGAACATTGGCCTTGTACCTCAGTTCAAATGCTGCAGCAAAGGTGAGGCAGCAAATGCTGCATCCCTTCTTCATTCCCCTGCCATGCTTTTGCTCACTTCTCCAGTAGTAAAAATACTTCTCCTTAGTCATGTTTCTCCAAACTCCTATGCATGTAGAGTGCCACAATCTGGTTCCTCTCATGCTCCAGTCACGCTGCCCCAGTCTCACCTCTGTTTCCTCCCTCTGAAAATCCACTACGGATTCACTGCAACTCCAGCTGCTCAGCTCACTCCTCCAGTGGGATCTGTCCTGACTGCCTCCTTGCTGTCCCACAGCTGCTGGCAGAGGCTGCACCTCATGTTGGAAAATATCTTAATTATAATTTTTTAAAATTTTATAACTTTGGTCAGTTTTCACAGGATCACAGAATGAGCTAAGTTGGAAAAGACGTTTGATATCATCAAGTATCAAACATATGTTTGCCTTTGCTGCAAGGGAAGGGAATTAGGGTTTATTTCCTCTTTCCTTTAGGGCATTATTCCACCAGGTGAAGGCCTGATGAGTTTAAAATCTCTACAGATTGGGAGCAGAAGAGAAGATTCACCAAAGGTAACAGCCATCAGTGGCCATCAAGTGCCATGAATCCATCAACTTCAAACAACACCCCTGGTCTGGAGAAGGAGAGAGAAGAATAAAGACCTGCTTAGCACCAGAGGTGAAAATATCTGTAAGCAATAGGAAACCAAATACTAAGAATTAAGTAACTTGGAACGAATGAACATTAAACCAAAGAATATGGGTTTTGACTGTATAAAGTTTGTGAAAAATCTCTTAAAATACGTGTGGCATGGAATGATTTTCTCTGCACAGCCGGCCTACATGAAAATGAAATGATTTCTGTTGCACATCCTGAGCAGAACAACATCCTGGCCAGAAATAAAGTAATGCCTTCCTTCTCTAACACTAAAAATGTTGTTAGAGAGTTTTTGTTTTTCCTGCAGTTTTGGTGACACTCACAGCCCTCCTATTTCTCTCACTCACTCACTCACTCACTCACTCACTCACCCGTGACAAAAGTGAAAACACTATTTTTGTAATTTTTTCACACTTCCAGTGAACACTGGCATTATGTGGAAGTTCCCACTGTCTTATTTTCAGCTGCAATTCCACATGGATAAAGAAGGAGGAGCACCAGCCAAGATACATGGGAGAGATGCAGGATGCACCACTGTGCCCACAGTTTGGGACTGCCTCAAGTCTGCCTCCCTGTGAAAGTTACTTCCTTCTGCTGCTTTTCTTGAAAAAGTACAAGTGATGTTATTTCCCATCACACGAAGACAACGGAGTTCCTATATTAGGGAGAATCATGTGAGGTGCACGCACGACCTATCTGTCTTTCCTAGGTATTAAATTAACATTATTCTGATTTCTGTGAGCTTTTAAATCCTTCAACTTGTTAACTCTAACAGCACCCTTGTAACACAGACAGTCCTTTTTTAACACCACTTTCTACACTGAAACCCCACGCAGGGACATGCTGCAACACACAAAAAACTCTGCAGCAAACAAAACTGAACTTAGATCTTGGGACATCACTGCTCTCAGTTCTGGGCAGGTTTCAGCAAAGCCGTATGACATTTCCCAAATCCTGTGCAAGGATGCATGTGGCTGCGTTTTTAATGTCACAAATAGAAAGAACCAAATTAATCAAGTTTCCAGCATTCGAACAGCAGCCAAGGGGAGGAGAGGATATGAGGAAGGCACTGGCTGTGAGACAAGCTGCACGCAGAGCGCTCAGAAACAGAGAATAGCAGCAGATGAGGGTTGTGGGGCTCTCAGCCTCAATCAGCCAGTTTCAGCATGACTCCACACACACTCTCCCTGGGAGAAGCAGGACTCTTCGCCAAAAGGTCACCTTTACAAAATGTTCCAGAGGGTGTTTCATCAGCACTGGCTTCAGCTGGGCCAAAAGCAATTCTGCCCTTTTGTACTGCGGTGTCTCTGAGGTTTGCATTAGAACAGCTGCAGTCAGGATAGGGATGTTCTTCAGGCTCTACATGCGAGCTCATGACTTCAAGGATGGAGATTCCACAGCCTCTACTTCAATGTTTGCCTATCCTCATTGTTAAAGTTTGCCTAATTTTTAATCCATTTCAATTTCTGAAGCTGGTGTCCCTTGCAAGGCTGCCTCTTGTGATCTGAACAGTATGTTTTCCATTTCTCCACAGTCCCCACTAAGAACATGGCTCATATTGACTTTCACTTACTGCTGTGAATTCCTTAGATCTCCCTCACATTTAGCCTTAGTCCCTGAGGAATGCTGATTTGCCATCCTATATGCTACCCTGACACTCTGTGGTCAAACCCAGGTGGCAAACACTTAGCAACATTTGTGTTGAGAAAAGGCACCTCAGAAGGCAAAGGGTGGCTGAGGTCTGCCTCAACACCCCCCGCCCCAGGACACAGGATCTCTGCTGTGATCCACAGACAGGGCCCTGACTCAAGCCTGCAGAGGCTGCCCCTGATAAGATCTCTATCATTGATATTCCTGAGGACAGGGACCAGCTGAGAGCTCCCTCAGACACTCTCTTGTCTTTGCCATCACACCCTGGACAGGTGTTCTCAGGCCCCAGGAATCAATACTGTATTTTGCAAAGCTATACAAGGTAAGGAAAAGTGTCTTCAGCTGAATGTTGCAATGCCAGCTCACTTTTAATTTTCCAAGGATACAAATTCAATGGGTTCAATCTACATTCAATTACTCACCTCATTGTGTTTTGGAGTGGGTGGTTGTTGTTGTTGAATGAAAACAACAGCAAAGAACAGTTGCAAGTACTTTTCCAGAACAAGAAAACTGCTTTATTGTTTTTGTTTGTCTTTTTTATTTTAAGTCAAAAGGGTTGAAATTCACAGTTTTTATTCTAGCCTGCTCAAAACCCAAAACTGTCTTAGGGTTGTGCTCAAAAACATAATACTATGGTAAAACTGTCTAAAATAATTATACTGAATTTCTAACGAAGAAAATACGCATTTCCCACAGCCCTACATTGTTCCTCACAAACTGGCACGTGGCTGGGACCACCACAGGGTCCCAGAGACACTGTCAACAGAAGTGCCTGAAAGCGTTGCACCAAACCAAGAAAGCATATTTATTCTTCCAGAATGGTGTGCAAACAGCAGAATATAAACATTTACACCTTTTCCTCGCTCCTTGCTATCCCAGCTCCTCATTCACCACCTCACTAGCCCTGGCTAGACTCCAGGAGAGGAAGGCAGAGGACACATCCAGCTGTGCCAGCACAGGGGAAAGCGCGGTGGGCAGCAGGCTTCTGGCAGCACCATGGCCAGCAGAACCTGGTGATTCCTGCCTGGAAAAGCCAGGAAGGAGCTGCTGCAGCAGAGCACTGAGCTGCATCAGATGTTTTTGGTTTTCCTGGCAGCTGCAGCTGATCAGCCACAGGGGAATCAGCCACGACAGGCACAGGTTCCCTGGCTTCCCTCACAGAAATAAACCACTCTAGTAACATGGCTGTGCTAAGCCAAAGCCAAGGAATCAAGACAGAATAGGAGAACCATTGAGAAGAAGGATGTTTCTGAAGTTTGAGGGGTAAGTGCAGATTGTAGAGAGAAGTTGGAACAATTTCCTCCTACTTCAGATAAACACTGTAATTCAGCTTCTAGTTCATAGTCAGACTGATTCGGTTTGACTGACTTCAACCTTATCTGAACACAAATACTCCTATGCACAAATTAATAGCAGTGGACAGTTAATAGATTACATCTAGGCTGCTACTTCCCACATGGAAACAGAAGGAAAGAAACTAAACCCTGTGAAAATGGTAGTGGCACTTTCTATTCACTTCAAGGTAACGAAGAACAGCGAGAACAGTGCCCTTGAAGCTCTCTGCCACTGTTCAGTATTCATTTCAGCGGGCTGGCTCTGTTCCTAAGCCTCTCTGCTTCTCTCGGGTGGGCAGATAAATCACATTGGATGGAGCAGAGCAGGCAGCAGTGCTGAACTCTGGAAGGATTGTTTAGTGCCAGCTGGGGAATTGGCTGCTTCGCAGTAACTTCGTAACAGGGAAAGCTAGTCTTCAGGGACACTGATGAATGTGGTGGAGTCATCCCAGAATATTTTTAGAGAAATGTTTCAAAAGCAATGGATAAAATTGCATAAAACTAGGCCAGTCACATTTATTTTGCCACTAAAACTGCAGGGAAATGCAGATACAGTGGTACCAACCCACAGCAGCACTTATGCAAAGTGGTCTCAGAAATAAAACACATGCATTCATTTTCCCCATGCCCAGTGTCACAGCCAAATGACAGAGACACAAAGATATTCCATTAAGTTCACAAAGATGTTCCCTTTTGGCTTGCAAGCAGTGTAACACCTCAAAGCTGTGCTGAAATCATGGCTTTGAGTCCTCCCCAGACCCATGCACACAGGACTGCACTTAATGCTGCTTGTGTCTCATATGAGGGAGCTTGTACAGATCCCTGGGATACCTCCCACAGCTCCAGAAGCCCTTTTAGATTTTATTATGAGCCAGTTCCTTACTGCTGCTGGCTTCCACCAGCAATCACTCCTCTCATGTCACAAGGTGTCAGGACGGTGGTAATGTGAAAGCAACACAGAGAGATCAAATTTGCTGCCACATCACACCAACCATTTGCCAAATCAGCCGTTCTGCCATTAGGAAGTGAAGCAGTGAGTGTTGTGCAAAGGAAAAACAAGTAACTGCAAAGGTAATGGCATTACCTCTTACTTAAGTCATGTCTTGGTGGTGGAGCTTCACAATGTTGGTGATTCCTCCTGAGTGCGAAGTGCAGGGGGTGAAGCTACAACTTAGCTGAGAGTGAATGCACACAGCGCTCCCTCTTGCAAGGAGCAAGTAGAAATTTGCTGATTGCACTGAAATCCCTGGGACATTCGACTGGATCAAACCTCTCTTCCCAGATTGTGGGCAGGCTGAGTGAGAGGCAGCACCCATTTGGTGGTGACAGATGAGGGTGACAGATGAGGATACTCACACTCTGAATGGACTAACCAGCAGTGGAAGTGCAATACAGAGTTTGGGGAGAATCTGAGCACACTTTCTGTCTCATTTATAATCTTTTTATTGATGACCGTTGCCAAAATTTGGTCTGCAGAGTCAGCTACAAACCGAAGCAAAGTGTGAAAATACTGTTCAAAGAGAAGAAGGTCTTTGAGGAAAAGGTGGGAATGAGAAATAAAATTAAGTTACTCCTATAAAGACCTTATGATGAGCACCAGTCAGGAGGACAGAAAAATCTCTGACACACGCCCTGGTTGAAGATTAACCCAATATTAAGTAACACAACATTAAATAATTGAATTATGTATTAATAATACAATATAACAATACAACTAATTAAATAACGTGATTAAACAATGCATTAATAAATACTGCATTAAAAGTGGAAAAAAATGTTTTGCCAGGGAAATTTGACCTGCTGTCTCCTTGAGGTTGTACCTAGAGATCACTGGTGCTGAGCATGGTGCCAAGAGCCCTGTGTTGACCCTGACCATGCCTTCTCTGTGTGGAGCAATGTGTCCAGTGCAACAGCACAGCACAGCCCAAGAGGCAGAGTTTACCATTTAAACCAGCCCTACACCCAGCACAGTTTGCATGGGATGGGTTAGCTCACAGAGTCCAGCTCCACACAGCACTGAGCTGAAGGTCTCTTCAGCACCCAACAACCTTACCTGGCATTCATTACGGCCCTTAATTCTTTGTATTTAACATGGGCTATGGAGGCTACAAATAAAACACTCTTCAAAGAATCACAGACCTGCTCATGTTGAAAAAGGGCTTTTAAGATCGTGAAGTCTGACCATTAACCCAGCACTGCCAAGTCAAGACTCCAACTCAGCTTTTCATAAAGAATAGTAATTAAGAAAAGCTTCTTAGGTTACTAAAAAGCAAAGGAAATGCTAATCCAGCGCAGCAAAACTTGAAAGGTTAGCATAAAATTTTGGCAGAGCAAGGATTTAAATAGAAGATCCAAATAAAGAGCAACACTCATTACCCAACGTTTTATCAGTAATCAAAGGACAAACCACCCACTAATATCACTGCTCTGGAATCAAGGCATGGCTGTGACCCACCACCCACCTTTACAAAAAGCGCTTGTGAAAGCCACATCCCTGAATATTGGCACTATGTTGATGGGGAAGGTCCAAAATGGGGGGGGGGGGTTTCAGTTTTTTGTTTTGTTTTAGTTTGGTTTTGTTTTTTTTTTTATTTTCAAATAATCTATCATTGCAGCAGAAAGTAAAATTAAAGCCTTGATGTGCAACAACATCCAATACATAAAATAACTCTGTTACTGCAGATGTTTTTCATAAACTTATGATGTAATCCACTTCAAAACACCTGCTTGTCTTTAGAAAGGGTCCTGTACCTAAACCTATAGCCTCTTCTGCAGATCCCTTTCACACTTCTTACCACATTCTGTGACAAGAACATGATTTGGTGCACTAAAATTACTGCAGAACAAAACTTAAAACAGACTGTGTTGAAGCACTCACTATTTAAAAATAAAAATGTGTGTGTAATGTATAGCTTTAATCAACTTTTGAGAGGGATGAAAAGCAAAATTAATATAAGAAATAAATACTAACAGAGAAGAAATAAAGAGAAAGAAATGAAACAAAAGTCCATAAACAGAATCTGACAGGAATTTATCACTGTAATTACAAATTCAGCAAAGCTTGGGCTGTTGGTGAAATATGCAACTTTCTGTGTGGAAAATGGAAAAAGGCTGAAGTTTTGCTAACCAGTGAGTACAATAAATTGTTTGGCATTGTATGTACTCCGCTAGTTGAATATTTTCATCTGCATAGAAAAGCTAAAAATTGCAGTTTACTGGCTGAATAGTGAATAAAATCAGGTAAAAAAAAGTTTAGTGACTGTTGGAAACAAAGAAACTGTTAAAAAAAAGAAAACAGCATTCATATTTTTCTTTGTATTTAGTATCCTTCTCCTCATCTAAGCCTTTTAAGGCCATTCAACAGTCCTTTTAATATAGCAGGAAATAATCCTGGATATACTGCACATCTGACCTGGATTTTACTTGAGCTTTATCCCGTTTTCTTGTTTCCAGTAATACATAACCTTTGCATTAGAGCCTCTCTGGAGCCCAGGAAATTCACAACTAATCAGTGAAGTAAGCAAGCTATTGTAAAAGGCTTAACAAGCTCTATCCCTCAGCCTTGCATTGTGATTACCTCAGAATAATTACTCCTGGAGATAACTGATGAAGATCATATTAGGCTGAGGCAAAACAGAGATCCTGCTAAGTGTAAATCAATTACAGCCGAACAGAGAGGCGAAGGGACAAAGATATCACAGCACTATTGTTATTGTTTATTGTTTATGGGGATTTCAGATAATTCCTCATACTCACGATCGCTGTCGGGGTTGAAGCCAGCACACAGTACAGCACAAGTGGTGAAATGAAGCTCTCGTCCTCTGTCCCAGGGTACGGTTTCATCAAATTGCCATCCTGACAGAAGAAACCTTGGATATGCACCTGAAAAGTGTCGGTGTACTCGAAGTAGTAGGCGAGCAGAACAGTCCCAGCCATGATGACGAGCTGAAAATAAAGCATAGTCACAGAGAGGCGTTAGTTGCTTTTTGAACAGATGCAGCTGTGCCTGCGAGCTACTCCAGTCCTGTGGACCATCCTCCCTCCACCGTCACTCTGACAACCCCTGCCACAATGGTGTGTGAGCCTCTGTGTGTGTGTGTGTGTGTTTCTGTGCCTCTGCTTTGCAACATCTGTTACATAAACCTTTTGGCAAACGACGCCAATGAACGTCTCAGATGGGAGCGTGTCCGCGCCGCGGCGCGCAGGGGGACGGGAGCTGTGACAGCTCGAAGGGCATGTGAGTGTCAGCGCAGGAGGGATCGATGGCAGCGGGGCAGGAGACAGCGGCAGCGGCAGCTAAAAAACCTGTGCTCGGTGGCAGGGGAGTGAGAAAGGATTGTTACAAAGCCTAGAGGAAGCTAAAGCCAAAACACTTCCCCGCTGCAGCTGCAAGCCCGTGCTGGAGAACGTGCGTGTTGTGCTAATTCGGACGAGCCCTCTGCGCGTCCCAGATGAAGACGCATGCAGAGGAAGACTTCTCTCCTGCCACTCACTTTTCCCCGGAGCTGCTTCTTCATGAGTAAAGCTTTAGAAGTCTACTCAGAAATCTCCACAAGCAAGCTGTGGGGACTTCAGTGCACTGCCTGACTTACCCATTCTACCACAGCCACTTTTGAAAAAACTACCTCGAGTCTGAAGCCGCATTTATATGACAGATATGAACTGCAAGGAGCCTTTGTGGTCTCTCTTTCCATACTTCATGACTCCTAAATGGGTTGGTTGGAAGCTCAGCAATCTACTTTTTTTTATATATATCCACAGTATCAGCTTCCTACACTCCTTCAGCAACATGTCACCACAACCTTATCAAAGGTGTCCCAAAACTCACCTCATGAAAATAAGCGGATTTACTAATTCTTGTTCTCCCTCTGCCACACTGCAAAGAAAATCTCACATCACAGTCTTCACCCAAGACAAAAATAGTAATATTGATTTATAACTTTTTTTTTGGGGGCAATGGTTTTAAAACTAAAAGAGGGTTGATTCAGATTGGGCATAAGGATGATGTATTTTACAATGAAGGTAGTAAAAAAAGGGCACAGATTACCCAGAGAGGTGTGAATATCCCATCTCTGGAAGTGTTCAAGGTCAGGTTGGACTGGGCTTCGAGCACCTGGTCTAATGGAAGGTGCTCCTGCTCATTGCACAGGGGGTGGACTAGCTGGCCTCTAGAAGTTCCCTCCAAACTCAAATCCTATGATTTTAAATTGTGACTACAGGATCTGATTCGAAATCCTCTTTATGGAGACTAGTGCCACTATTACAGAAGTTGTCACTATTCAACTATTTTTGTCATTTCAACTACATAAGTTATCTAGAAAAAAGATAGAATACCACACCATAGAAAAAAGTAGAATAACCAGGTCCTGGTTTTAGTATTTTGCCTCCAGGATCTCTGCATCAAAACTGTATTGCTGCAAGATTATTGTAAGACCTCTGAAAAATAATTTTGGCAATTCTATCTCAAAGATACACTTGAAGTTATGCATGCACTCCTCTGGCACACCTCTGCACACACAGCCAGTCATTAAAGCTATTGTATATTTGAGTAAGAGCTGGACTAAAATAAGAAAAAATAATGAAATCAGATTAGTAATTGATGCAAGTAGCAGACCAAAGAATCCCTAAGTGGTTGAGGTGGTGAGGGACCTTTGGGGGTCAGTCCACCCTCCTCTGCTCAAGCAGGGACACCTTAGTTGGTTGTCCAGATGGTTTCTGAACATCTTCAAGGATGGAGTCTACACAACCCCCCTGTGTCACTTTTGAGACAGACTTTAAAGAATGTCACAGTGAAGCCATAGTTGTGACGTTCCGTTCCCCATTTTTTTACCTTTCAAATTAACCATCTCACTTCGTAGATGCATTATTTTTAAGACCACATACCTGGCCAGAATAAATTCTTTTAACAAACATAAAGGAAGATGCTGCAATCTGTGTATTCCCCAGAGATCTCCAGAGCAACCTCCATGAGTACAAACACAGTCCCACAGCTAATGACACAGGAGTTAATTTACATTTGAACTTAACTCCTTGAGCAGCTATAGATTTTCTGATCAACCTGGGCAACTCAGCTTTGTTAATTAACACAGAGAAAGGCAATGACACTATCACTACTCTACCTGACGTGCCCAGATAAACATGTTGGAGATTACAGGATGCTTGGATATAGAGGTCTTTAAACTCAGTTCCAGCACCTCATGTGACCTGGGCTGTCAAAAGCAATCTGACCCACCCTTCCTGTCCCAAACATACTCCCAGAAATACTTCAGGTTGCCAGCCCCAGCTGGCAAACACAGGTAGATGATAAATAATAAATGACACAACAGACAGCTGGTTTTTCTCCTCTTACTGGAAACAGAGAAAGCAGGTTACTGAACTTTTAACCTTCTCTGGGTGTCATATGGAAAAGAGAATATTTTTCAAAAGATAAGGTGCTTTGATATGGGAGGAAAATGTCATTTATCCCAAATGCAGTCTCTAGAGCAGTTCCACAACTAACCTTGACTTTTCCATTGTCAAATGCTGACTCAGTGCTGCACAAAAACCCCTCTTGCATATAAAATACAGCTCTTGACTGACTGACTCAACATTGATATTGACCTAGAATATCACAAATCACAGGATCACAGAATGATTTGGGTGGGAAGGGACCTTAAAACTCATTCCAATCTGCCTGCCATGGGCAGGGACCTTCCAGCCTGGTCTCGAAACACCTCAATAATGAACCCAATTCTGTTCACACTTCCTGTGTTTCTGTGTCTTGTTCTTCTGAGAAGGGAAAAAAAAAAACCCAAAAAACATAATCTGTGAAAATAGATTGGAATTGTGGACACATTGTATCCTGCAGGTGACATCCACCTTCTCACTGAAACAGCAACAGCAGGCAGCAGAAATTTGACCTCCAGCTAAACAGGCCTTACCATACCCCAGGGGATGATGTGAGATACAGAAAGCACAGTCAGGAGTAAAATTTTTGCTGCTGGTACAGTGAGTGAAGACCTGACCACTTCTGTGTGGCCACTTCCTCTGCCTCATCTTAAATATTCACCACTACAAGCAGCTGCTCAGCAAAATGCAACCAGAAAATTATTTTAGTTCTCCCTTCCCTTTTTCCTTTCCAGGTGGTAACTAGTATGTGTTTAACACGAGTGAGATGACAAGTGCAAGAAGGGGTCAGACTGGCCAGAAGCAGGGATGTCAGAGACAGGAGGGCTCCCTGCAAGGCAGTGAACTTTCCCTGGGTGCTGGGATAAAGGACAGATGCAGTGCTGCCTTGTAGACATCCTGGATTATGAGCACTCCAGGGTCCAAGTCAAATGGGACTGAATTTTGCAGCCTTTTCTCCCTGTTTTCAGGTTTCCAAACATTGAAGGAAGCAGAGAAGAACTGGTAAGCTGATTTAAACTAAAGATACAAAACACCCCATTATTAATTCAGAAAACACAATGCAGTTTAACACTAACATTTTGCAGGGTTTATTTATTAATCCTTATTAACTCATTTCCTTGAGTTTACTTGGGGAAAAAATAAAAATGCTCAATAACTTCAGAAAGGCAGCCAATGAACAGAAGGCTGCTAATAAGTCTAAGGTGCTTAATAGCCTTCATTAGCACAGTGTTTAACCATGTCATAATCCTTAATATTTATCATCACTGCTCAATTGTAAGTTAAGAAAATGCTCTTATCATCATTTTACAGAGAGGGGACAAAAGCTGAGGAGATAAAATAACTGCCCTCAGGCCACAGCAGAGCCTGTGGCAGAGCCAAGATTTATCTTTCTTCTGGACCAAATTTTTTTGGATTAGGCAATAATCTCCACATGAAAAGGCTCAGTGATACATATGCTTAGGTCCTGATTCTGTAGAAGCTCATTCATGATANCCTGCTGAATTTAAATCAGTCTTGACAAGCTGGACTTAAGCAGCTGGGGTGTGGTTTTCCTTCAGTCATTTAAATGGATTAATTACGTAGCACGTAACATCCATCCCTTGACTCACCATTAAATTCTGCCCTGCTCCAAGAGTTCACACTGGTTCTGCCCTTACAGACCTCCCTGTCACTGCACACCCTTGCTCCACTTTCACCTGTGGGCGTTCCCTGCATTCAAAAAACCACTTTCTTCAATGTTTAAGAAATAGGAAGCAAGTCTTGGCATCCTCTTTGGGTAATGGGTAATTTTTGGTGTAGAGTTAATCATGCATTAATGACAGATTTTGTCCCAAGTATAAAGAAAGAGGATCTTTGCAGTAAGCAGTACAGTTTGTTACACTAACTCTAGGGTACTGGTGTATATCCAGAAATCCTCCTCTGCACTCTAATAGAGTCTCTGACAGCAAAACTCAGAGAGGACTAACATCCAAATAAAATTATTGCACCTCCAGGTAGTGGGACTGAAGTCCCACATTGTATGCACTCTCATAATTCATTGCAAAGCACTTCCCTGTATCCTCCACAAATGGAAGATTTTTTTTTTTAAATAATGTTACTCACAGAACAGTCCCTGTTCTGCAAGTAAGCAAGCAAGAGGGCAACTCCACTTGAGAAAGGGGCATAGAGCTTTAAAAGACAGAGATCAGTATTGGAAGAGGGAAGACACTGTGGGAGACAGAATTTTGATCAGCCTAGACTGAAGACTCCCCAGAATCCTTAACAGAGGAGCAAGAAACTTATGGAGAAAAGGAAGATGCTGGAAATATTTATGGTGTACCCTTTAGCCATACAACCTGTCTGTCCTGCAAGACAGGCACACAGCCACTGCAAAAATCTCCTTTTGCTGTGTGTTTTGTCACTATTTAAGCGATATTGCAAGTCCATATGAGTAAACTTGAAACCCCCTAGTATTGCTGCTATTTATACATAAATAGGTAAATTCTTTCAGTTTATCAACCTTCCCACAGTCAACTCATAATATACCTTACAGCACCTTTAATGTGCATGACTGAAAACTGAAAAACTGTTCTTGCACACAAATGGCAACATAAATTATGACTTTTTAGTTTCTCCTGAAAGAAGTCAAACCAGTAATTTGCATGTGGTGCTCCTTAGTGGATAGTCATTGAGATATCCATTGATGCCCTTGCTCAGTGTGTTTCCAGCAAATTTCAGTGGTTTTCACTTCTTTAACTGAAACTGCCACCATTTCATGAGCACCACAAACCTGCACAAGCATTTTCAACCCTTGACACATATGCTGTGGCTCACAGTTCCACCCATTTTGATCATATTTCTGCCTCCCCCTTTGTCTGAACTCTAGTGACCCACTGTTATGCAAAACCTGAAAAAATTTGGTGTGCTTTTACTCAGAGAGGTGATGAGTGCTTGACTCTTGGAACAGACACAATGGAGCATCCAACAGCCATGGCATCTGTGTGTCCTGAAGTAACTCCCAAGTTACTGCTGAAAGGAATTGTTAAGGTGTGTCTGTGCTCTCTACTGGATAATATGAGAAATATTGAACTATGCATCTCAGGCTCTTTTGCCCAGGGATGGGTCCAGGTGTCTCTCTGTCATTCTGCCTTGGGGATGGGAACTCCAGTCTTGCAGCTGCAGCAGAGGGATGTTAGAAGCACAGCAAATTGGAAAAAATCCCATTTATTATTAAATTCAAAGACTCACTTCTGCCCATCTAAAAGCAGATCAAGACTCCATTTAAGAAGTACCTTGCCTGTTTCCTGAAGTATCCTTATTAGGATGAGGGCTAAGAAACTCATGTTGGATCAATATTTTTGCATGTGTTGGCTGTATTTATTTGTGGCCAGTTGATCTCTACCAAGTAAACCAACCTTCAGCTCATAGTGCTTGTAACTGACATAAAGAAAAAAAATATTTTAGGTATATTTTGTTTTCTCAAATAATCACACTTCCTTCTGGCAGAGGAATTGCAGACTCCCAGAAAATAGTAGATTTGGATAATTTGACTTGAAACAATTATTTTGCCAAGCCTTTCTACAGTATTCTCTCCGGGAATTCTTCTCAGGGCTCCTGAAATCATCTATTCTGACAGACCTACTACAATGTTTTAAGAAGGACCTACATTTTCATAGAGTGGAGTGGTCAAGTAGTAAGGAAACGCTGAACATGCCTTCAGACAAACTTGTACTTACAAATAACAAAGATGAAGACTACCACTAACTAGAAGCCCATCTGATCCAGATGTGCCAGCAGCTGAAATTTCACACTGAGGTGTTGAGGGTGGCAGGTGCTCGTCCCCTATTATCTGTTAGGGGGAATTAGCAGGATGAGCCCTTCAGGGATCAGCAAAAGCCTTTATCTACAGCAGTTTGTGAAGCATCTGTTGTGTGCCATTTTACCACAAGTGATTCAACTTTAAAGGTTTCACCTTCACACTTGCGCAGCACACCCAGGTCTGTGGAAGGAGAAGTGTATTGGACAGCAAAGGCTCCTGAAGGCTGCAACAGCAGCAAATTAATGTTTGTAATGGATTATAAGGATCAGACTGACTGCACAATCTTTTATTATGGCCAAGAAACTGAATGCAGCAGTTCACCTACTTCTTATGAAAATACTGCAAAACAACAAGGACAAAAAAATAGGCACAGGACTGTTCATAGCAACATTATTTGGCTTAATGGAAGAGACAGAGAAAAAACAAACCTCTATTAGAATTCCACGTAATGGTAAAACAAATACAAGTGAATGATTTAATTATGCTGAATAACCATTTATTTTACACTGTCAGATTAAATATGAAATCCAATGCTCTTTCTACACTGCCACTCCTCAAGGTGCTCTCCCTCCCTCACCTTATACAACTGATTCTGACATCAGTTTTTTTTATGCAACTGTGGCACATAGCAACCTTGTCTGCAGCAGCCCAGCACAGGATGTGTCTTTGTTACAGGAGCTCTGAAGTCCATTCAGTGTGCAGGCACAAGCTGGGAAGTGGAGGCAGAGAGGTTTATTAAGCCACACAGGCTTTTGAAGATGGAGCTGTGTAGAAATCAAAGCAGTCTCTGCAGAGCTTTTTACAAGTCCAGTTCATGAATTTATTGTCTTATTTCACCATTTTAGCAATTAAGTATGGATTAGGTATGGCTAAAGAAAACATGCTCAGACCAAAAAAAGGAGTTCATGTCTTCCTAAGGCACTTATTTCAGCAGAAGTTGTTTTGTTAGAGTAGCATGACCTCTAAAAATACTGACATCTGGTTAAAAACTCTTTCAGCTTCTTTTTTTATATAATGGTCCTTGAAGAATGGCAAGGTGCTACACTGCAATAGCTTAATGTTACCTAAGAGCTCACCCACATAAAGAATCCAAATTTCTCCAGCTCTAACTGTGCAGTTAAAGCAGTAGAAGTCTCTTAATGGCAACAGACATAAAGGCATAAAAATGCTCTTACCAGTACAGCCTTTTCATATGCAGAAAATAAAATAAGCAACAGTATAAAGCACCTTGATTACCTCAATCTATATAACTCAGTGCACTTATACACTGCTCTAGCTTTCTCAGTTTAAAACAAAGTTTTTCAACATTTTCATGTAAAGACTTTTACTTTTCACCAGTGATTCTTATGTAATAAATTCAAGCCTACTTTTTTTTGACAGGTAAGTATGATCCACGGACTGATCACAGGCTGAAACTGTCAGCCTCAAGGAAGGAGGGACATCTACCCACCCTGTGTCTGTAACAGCCTGAGCCTTCTCTCACTGCACCACAAAGAGCTGGGCTGCCTTGGGAGAGCCTCTTTACATCAGCTCTGTCTGAGAAAAGCTCAGCCTTTGATGCTGGAGAGGGACAACACAGGTCTCCTCACTCTCTTCAGAGGTAATGAGTGCAGGGGGGCATGTCCCTATAAGCTTCAGCCAACACTGCGGGCACTTGCACAAGATTTTGTGCACCTCAGAGAGGCAGGGAGATGAATGGACAAAGGAAAGGCGCAGCAGCACAGGTGATGGAAACTGGAAAAAGCACAGTAGTATCTTTTTAATTGCTGACAGCAGAGGAAAAGCATTTCTCCCATGGCTTGAAGAGGGAGGAAATGGATCCTCCTCTGTCTTGTGGAATCAAGTAATACCTGTGTTGCTCTTAGCAAGAGAATCTCTGTAAAAATCAATACTAAATATATATTTTATTTACCTAGAAAACAGATCATAAAAGCTATGAAAAGGCTTCTCATTTAGGGTCATGGGTTAGGGACACGGGCTAGTGGTGGACTTGGCAGTGCTGGGTCAAGGGCTGCATTCAGTGATTTTAGGGGGCTTTTCCAACATCAATGATATTGTGACTCAGCATTCTCTAGTACAACCCTGAATATCTGCTCATCTTCTTGCAATTTCTCTTTTTTGGCAAGTTGTATTTCAATTTAATAATTTGCTTTCTTTATGAAACCATCATAAAAAGATTATTTTTCTCCTTTAACCTTCAGATTCTATCAAATTATACTACATAACTGGACCTTAAACTAAGGCAAGACCAGAAGGCATTCATATGGGACAATTCTAAGGAGCTGTTGTTACGGGTTTTGTGACAGCACAGACCTTGTTATGGAGCAGAATTGAAAGAGATGTGATCTATTTAGGAAGAACCCAGTTATGATGAGATATATGCTAGATGTTTTTGTTTGTTTTTTTTTTTTTTTTACTATAAGGGATGTACTGATGCAGAAGACCATTAAATTCTGAGCTCGATTCAAAGTAGATTTTGAAGGCTTATCAGCAGGGGGCATTAATGCGACATTAAATTCCAAATGCCACACTACCAAACATCCATGCAGAGCCTATAATATTTTATGTTTTTAATATATTTGGGGGTTCCTCTGTATTTTTCACAACATCATCTCATTTTTTAAAATACAGCTGGAATTTCATGTCATTTGGTGATAACAGTAATTTGGTTAATAATCTACTGTGGTCTTCATCCTGACTTTTAAAAGAGATCTTTCTCCCTGGTTTGTGTAGTTTCAAAAAGGAGAAAATTATTTTAAGACCAGCAAATTTGCAGCCAGCAGTTTCAAAGGGGATTATCATGAGAGGAAGAATAGGTGGGTTCATCCCTCTCAGTGAGTATTTGTTCACAAGCATCAGTTGTTCCTTGACATCAGATCATGCATCCAACTTTTCCACGTTTGCACTCTGACCTTACTACAGACCTGGAGAAAGGAGGTGTTTGCAGAAGGCAATTTTAAATAGCAACATTTCTCCCTTCCACTGACTCTAAAATAAAAGCAACCACAGTGATGATGTAATTATTACTTAAAAAGTATAAATCCAGGAGTTACTGTCTGTAGGATTTTCTCTCTTGTTAGTTTTCCAACATTTACAAACAACAAAAAGAATATTTTTTTCCCCCCCAAACCTTATTGAAGGTGGTTTACAAAGGTTTTCTCTCAGAGAGCTGATCTAGCTGTGAGCTGGAGACTGAAGGGGTCAGAGATAAAAAGGAAGAGCTTTCCACTGCATTGGCTCTGCTCCCTGGTCTTTTACTCAGGGCTGGCTTCAGATCTTGCACATTGTGATCTCACTCTCACTTTGTTCACTAATAGCATGAAAGTTACTGAACCTGGTCTGACCTTTCTGGGTTAAAATCTGTGTAATTTACATCAATCCACAGTCTGTCTGTATGTGTAGTGCAAAGAGACATAAATTAAAAATTTTGACAGGAATTACATTAGTAAATTTTCTTTCTCACAATAAAAAGCTGGAAATTTAGCTACATCTTTTAAACTGGAGTTGAGATTTTCACATCACCACTTGACTGCAGGAATTGAATTTTTAAAGAGCATTAAGAAAAGTTTTAAATACGCAGTAACTTTGGGACTTTAAGCAACATTTGGAAGACATACACTTTAAAGATGGGGATCAGAAAGTTGCTTGACTGCTACAGTAGCAAACTACTCTGTAAAATTAGGTAGGTCTTGCTTTTAGGGCCAGGCTCTCCAGCTTTGCCTCCTGCATCTGGGACATCATGGTATGTCCCACACTTTTTCTGTCCCTCAAATACATATTCTGTATTTCATGAAATATCTTTTTCTCAGGTACATGCAGACCTTTGTTATGGTAAAAATCAGTTTCCAAAAAACAACAGTGAAAAGAAATGCGTTCCTCAAACAGCTGTATAAATCCAGACATTCTGAACTTCCTGTGAAATCACTGGCTATCTTCTATGTATGAAAATCAGAACTCTTCTCTTAACAAAAATTGAGAACTACTATTTTCCTTTAAGATCCCAGAAAAATGGGGTCTGATACCCTCTCAGATAAATGATGATAAATGATAAAGAATGAGATTTATACCAGGGGAAAAGAGAATTAAACTTCCACCTGTCAAGAGACAGAATATATCAGATTAAAAAAATTGTATTTTTATTTATCACGTGAAGAATGTCATCACCATTACCAAGTGTTGTTAAAACCTCCAAGCCACAAGCACGGCATATTTATCTTCTCTTGAGCAGGTCCCATGAAGCTTTTCAGCAGTTGGCATTAATGCTCTACCCAGTTCCAAATGGCACACAGCCAGGAAACTGCTGTTTCCAGCATGTAACACCTTAAAATGATCTACAAATTCTGATGGAGACTAAGTAATTTTCTTAACATAAAAGTCTTCATTAAAATGGCATCTGTTCAGAAGGATTTTTTTTTTTTTAGCAACAGAAGCAGAACAGAGATATATTTTGACTACTCTGGTATTAAAAGAAATCAAGAGCATTTTGTTTCTCTGTCCTGCCTGTCTCATCTCCCCATCAAGACATCTGCAGAATCAGCTTTTTCAAATGAAGAGAACACCACTAGAATTCCAGGTGTGTACCAGCACCAGTAATACTGCACCTTTAATGACAAGAATAGGTACTCAATGCAGCACTACACAGCTTTCCCCAAGCTGAAAGATTTGATGTTGAAGTTGAGAGAGAGAGCAAACTGGGAGATACTGAGGTGGAAAATACCTGTGATCACTTGGGACTGACAGAAAATGAGTTACACTCCCAGGACTGGTTGTAGTGCCTGTCCAGCCTTTGCCTAAAACAAATAGTACAAAATGCTGGAATGATCTCCAGGACTTGTTAAAAGAGCTCTTACTGACTCCATGAAATCCAGCATCTAACACAGCAGTAAAAACTTCTGTACTTCAACAGAAGTTGTGAACAGCTTCATATGAACAGCCGCTGCTAGAAACAGCTGCTTTGGAAGAGCTTGTTTGGTAGGAGGATTTGGAACATTTTTCACCGCTTCTTCTAAATGCAGGAGGAGTGCTTTCCACCTCATGCCCACAAGAAGGTTAGAACATAGAAAATATCTGCCAGGATGTTCTTAAAAAACTGGTGTCCAAATTGTGCTTAAAAGGATTCAGGGTTTGCTCCTCTAAACTATGCTCTGGATCTACCTATTGGTCTGCTCCAGCCTCAGAAACACCCAAATTCATGAAACTTGCTCAAATACTTGCATATAGCAAAGTAATGAAAACTCCTAAAAAACTCAGAGCAAGTCCAAAGAATTTAATCAGAACTTGGTGTTGAATTTGCTCTTCTAACTTTGAACAAGATGTGCTCTTCTCTGAAAGGCTGCCTTGAGTTTGACTCTTTCTGAGAGCAGCTCTTAACCTGGACTACACTGACATGAGTCACCCAGTCTACTAGAAATAATGCAAAATCTTGTCACAATTAATTGTCTGCTTAGTTTCAGTAACCAAAACCACAAAAAACCAGCTTATTTTGCTTTGAAGTACCACACTCATTCCATAAAAAACATTGATTTGATGGAAATAAAATGCGTGGCACACACGCATTTTATTTCCATGTATCGGTGTCCTCCAAAAATGCCCAATACAGGGACTGCTCTGGAAAGTTTAAAAGCTGCCTTTGGCTAAAACAGCTTCCAAGTTGCCCTGCACCCCTGATAATGGTTCACTGACTAATGGGTTTTCACTGTACAAATGGCTCATAAAAGCTGTTAAATCCATCATGAACTCTAAAGGCTTTTTAATCTAATGACTATTTTCACTTACATAGAGGTGTCAGGACAATTTACTGTCCAAGTGTCGAGAAGCAACAGATCCTGACAGGACGCAGGATTCTGACACAATAGACTTACACATCTTTTCAGTATGCTTTTCCTGATTGCTCTCTGGTATCTTCACGTGGTACCTAAGCAAAACTGCTCACAGGGAGATGCTGAGGTATATTTTGATTTCTAATGTGTATTTGCAGGCAGAAAAGCAAGCATCTATCTGAAAATTGAAGGAATTGACAGTGGGAGAATCAGGTGAAAATGAGAACTAGAATAAAGCAAAATACAAAAGGAACAAAGATCTGCACAAAGTGAAAACCACCAAAACACAACCCTTACTTTCCCTTTGCTTGTTCTCATACTGCAGACTTATGGATACTAATGATGGATTGGGTGACATTTTTAGCAATGTTCAAGGCAGAAGAAGTTGAGGATTTTTGCCCACTCTGACATATAAACACTAAGGAGTGCAACAGCAGTGCAGTGTACACTCTCTCATCCCAATAAATGGTTGTTTATTCTTATATCCTGTGCATCTTCCTTGTCCAGAGGATGATTCCCAGACTGTTCCTTGAAAGAAAGGAGCTACCAATTTTCCAGCTGCTATATAATCCAAAGCCATTGCCTCATCCACACAACATTGTTCCAGAAGACCAAAAAAGCTGTAAAAAAGATGTCCATCAGACAGATCTAAAAGCTGCTGGGATCTTATCTGGCTAAACAAAGGGGAAGCTGTTTTCCTCTTCTGAGCATCTCTGCCTTGCAAGTTCAGGGATCATCTCTCCAGAGACAGAAACATTATAATAAATTCCTAGAGTGTGCATGGTTACAAAGAGCAGCTCCTCAGAGAGCTCCTCATTCCCTCACCTTCCTCATGCTGAAACCACTTGCCAAATCTGCTCACTTCTCACACATTTTTGGCAGTACTTTCATCTCTTTTGTTCTGGTCATCAGTCTTCCTCTTGGAAGAGAATCTCAATAAGAAACCAAACCTATCAGGTTTCTAAAAGATGTCACTCTGAGCAATGCAGAAGTGAGAAAAAAGGAAGCCTAATTCCAAAGCAAATCAGTACATAACCCACATTGGTTTTAGTGGAGAGCTGTGAGGTTTAGAAGAACAGCAGGAACTACTTTTAGTTAGAAAATTCTATTCTTAGAACAGAACTGTTGTTCTACAATTCCTCTCAACCCAGAAAATTCCAGGGTAAACACAAAGCCTAACTCTGAGACATTATACATTCTGTGGCCCCTTTCTTGCTGCTTTTGAAAAACATGGTCCTGTTTCCCTTGATTTTGAAAGGTGTTAACAGTCAACCTTTTCTCTGAAAACTTCATTATCTATGGACATTCTTGGGGTTAGAAATGGGCAAGCAATTTCTCAGCAGTGGATGGGCTCACAGAGACAAGAGGCTGTGGTCAGACCTTTTGTCACAGCAGTGTTTCTGCAGCAGGGTCTCTCCCTCCACCAGCCATGTGGCAAAAATGAACACATTTTATTGCTCTTTCCTTGTGACAGAACTACTGTTCTACTCTGAGGACTTGGACAGGCCTTGATATCTTTTGTGTCCTTGCAATCAGAGTGTCCTTGCTTACAGGTGTGCACCTGGACCTTACTTGTGTTCCTTTTCCTCAAAGATGACCCTCAGATAGGTCAATCAGTTACAATAAATTGCAATATTTAATTCTTTGCCCTGCTGCAAAGTTATTTTTTTGTTATTATTAATTACTTCTTGCAGCAGTCTCTCTAATATTCCACCTCCTCTTCCTGTAGTGGCATGGCACTCTGACATGTTTAAGCATTTTTGTAACCCTCCCCTTTTCCCCATATGCATCAAAACCCTTTGTCTGATTTTTA
This sequence comes from Nesospiza acunhae, assembly GCA_013398715.1. Classification (NCBI taxonomy): domain Eukaryota; kingdom Metazoa; phylum Chordata; class Aves; order Passeriformes; family Thraupidae; genus Nesospiza; species Nesospiza acunhae. The sequence continues at coordinate 250,122 of VZSU01000103.1, read as the reverse complement.
AATGACTAATGCTTCACTGCTACCTGTTGAGGAAAGGAAGAAAAGGAAAGGCTGAGCAATTGTGTTTCAAAGCCAGCAGCTTTACAGAAGGCTGCAATTAATTATTACTAAGATATATTTTTAGATGTTTTGCTGGGGCAATGGAACTATAAGTTGATAAATGTTTAGTTCTAAGAGGAAAAAAAATTCTTGTGCTATGAAAAATTCTGCTGATAGTTCAAGGTCATTAAAGAAAGAAAAGACTTATGAAGAAGATAAAAGGCTAGTATTCAAATGGCAGCTACCGGCAAACACTTGGAGTTTCTCAGGTAAATCTGAGACAAGTCACGCCTTCAGACTGAAGCAACAGTCAAGGTAAAAAAGGTCATATGTAGATACTGAGACCCTGACCCTCACCAAAGGAGTAACTGTAGGCAAGTCACCATTTCCTCATCTGCAAAAATAAAATACAGTTCCCCTTATAACCCAGCAGTTATCTCAGCATCAAGGAGACATGGCAGACAAGGCAGCAGTTAAATGGAGCCACCAGCTACAAGCAACTGCGAAAAAGGTGTCAGACTGTGGATGAATTGCTCCTTCTGGCATGCACCTCTGGAGATCACCTAGATTGACTTCTGGCTTGAAGCTGTGTCCGCTGGAGCCGGCAGTCCAAGTCCATGCCTAGCTGGGTGTTAAACATCTGCCACGGACAGAGACCCCTCAAGTTCTCTACTTCATCTGCCCTGGAGTTTCACCACCCTGAAAGGATGACAGGTTTTATTATGTTTAGTGCCATTTCCTGTTGCAGTTTGTGCCCACTGCCTCTGATCCTTTCATTGGCTATCACAGGGAGGAGTCTCTCTCATACTGGGCAACCCAGCACAGATGCATCCCAACAGCATGTATCTTACCAGCACTCAGCAGAGGAGATGATCCCTGCTGACCTGCTGAAAATCCAATGTTCCTTCTTGCTGCCCTAGCCTGCCCTTCCTGAAAATGTCTGTTTACCCAGGGCACTCCGCTAGTGTGAGCTATCTCTCTATGTCACTGTGACACCAGCAAAATCATAGCCCTGCAAATGCAGTCAGACATCTAACTCCTCTCACTTCCTTCCCACAGCATGTGCCTCAGCGCACAGACATGTCAGAGTGTGACTGTGCACTTGTTCCTGGCTTGGAACAGGTGCAAAGGTTGTCAAATGTTGAGTGCAGCTCTGGTCTTGAGTGATCACAGAATAAACTCAGTTGAAGTGATCCACAAGGATCATCGAGTCCAACTCCTGGTCCGGCACAGAGCCACCCCCAGGAATCACATCCTCTGCCTCACAGCATTGTCCAAAGGCTTCTTGGGCTCTGTCAGGCTGGGGCTGTGACCACTGCCCTGGGGAGTCTGTTCCAGTGCCCAGACACTCTCAGGGGGAAAAATCTCTCCCTAACATCTGACCTAAACTCTCCCTGACACAACTTCTGGTCATTCCCTCAGGTCACTGGACACAACAGAGCAGAAATCAGTGTTCGTCCCTCCTCTTCCCCTCACGAGAAGTTGCAGAGTGCAATGAGTTCTCCCTTCAGTCTCCTCTTCCCCAGGCTGAACAGACAAACAGGCCACTCCTCATACAGCTTCACCTCCTGCTTCACCAACCTCACTATCCCTCTCTGGACACTCTCTAATAGTTTTAATGTCATTCTTACACTGTAGTGCCCCAATCTGCCCCAGACTTAAGGCGGTGCCATCCCAGTGAACAGCAGAGCAGGAAAATCCCCTCCCGTGCCTGGCTGGCCCTGCTGGGCCTGGTGCCCCCAGGACAGGAATGTCCCTCCTGGCTGCCAGGACACTGCTGACTCAGCTTGTCATCAACTAGAATCCCCAGGTTCCTTTTCATTCCCCAGTCTATCCACACATCCAGGGTTGCCCCATCCCCAGTGCACCCAGCATTTTCCCTTGTTGAACTCCACATGGCTGGTGATTGCCCAGTTCCATAATTAGCTGAGGGTCTCCCTGCAGGGCCTCCCTGCTCTTGAGGGAGTCAACAGCTCCTCCCAGTTTTGTATCATCTGTGATCTTGCTTAGTGTGCCTTTCAGTCCTGTGTCCAAGTCACTTATGAAGATGTTGAAGAAATGCCCACACTACGCAACCATGAAAGCTGAAGATGAAGCACTGAATCCAATAAATAAGCTGCCAATTGATGGACAAGCAACACCTGCCATTAAACTGGACAAAGAAAACCTGTTAATGGTAACCTGCCTGCCATGCCAGCTATGAATCTGAACTTACTTTGTGAACCCTCTGTGCTGGGAACAGGCTGCTGACAGGGGGCTCCCATTAACACCAACAAGGCAGAGATTCCTCCCACTGCTTGAAAAATCTGTCCTTTTCTGCAGAACTGAGAGGATGGTAACTGTGATCAGAGGTTCAGGTTGGTACTCAGTATGAAACAAATTTTTACTTGCTGACTGAGACTCATAATCCTGAATCCTGAGTGTGTGTGTTTGTGCAATCTGGTTGTCTCATGGCGAACGAATTGATTGAGTCATAAGATATTAAATGTGGTGTGCCGGAGAAGTGTCTGATTGTGCTGATTTCCCAAAAGTGAATTGAAAACTTTCCCTGGCACCTCTTTCCTTATGTATTTATGCTTGGTGGGATTCCATTTCATTGTTCTCTTGATTAGTGCTCCTTCTGTTCACATCATGCTGGGTCTTTTGCTCAGTCCTCATCCTTCACTGGCCCTTCCAACCTATTCCTTCACTTCCTCACGTGATTCTTAGTCACTATTTCCACTCCCATCACTCTTAATTTAAGCTCTCCTCTCCAGGTTGGCCAGGCTGCTGGCAAAGCTGCTTTTGCTCCATTTGATCAGGCTGATTTCCTTCTAAGCAGTCCAGATCCTCAAAGAGGGTCCCATGGACACAGAAGCCAAATCCTGCTGCTGACATCAGCTGGACAAACACATATATGGGTCATTCACTTACAACCTGGCAATCCTTGGTGATCTTTCTGGGTCCCTTCTAACTCAGGCTATTCTGTGATCTCAACTGCTGACTCATCAGATCCAGCCAGTGCTCTTCAGACTCTCTTCCTCCTCCTCACCAGCAGTATCAAGGAAAGCACTTATGGAGGCCTTCATTCTCTGCAAGTAGAGAATATCTCAACACCACCACTCACTGTTTTCTCTTGCCATGTGGCTCAGGTTCAGCTAGTTCAGGTACTGTGCAGGGCTCTCATCCAGGGAGCTGCCTTGGCACTGAACCATTTTAGATCTGCATGTGGAACAGGGGCCTGCTCCCCAAGGGCCAGAAGCTACCATCCTACAGCCTTCATCATCACTGTAGTTTCCACGTTCCAGCCCTGGTAAACAGAGACTCACATCTGTTCTCCTGCTGCAGGTTCAGGGTTTGGAAACTGCAGCAGATCTGGGCAACCTGTGTCAGTGTCTCACTTGACCCTCCTTGTTCTGGACTCAAGATCTGCAAGCTCAGAGTCCCCTTGGATCAGGAGTAGCTGGCAGAGCTGACTAGAGGCTGCTGCTAGCAGACATGGGCACATCTAGCTGTCCTCACTGGCACCCTAATGGTCCTCCAGGAGTGTCCAGAACTCCCCCGACAACTCGTAAGAGTTCCCAGAAGACCAAGAAAGTCTCAGAGGAGAGTGGAGATACTGCTGTGTCATTGGCAGTGTCTGCCAAACAGGTAAAAACTGCAGATTTTCAAATGCTAGGTGCAGTAGGTTTTACTTTTACTTTTTATGTCAACCACTGAAGCTATTGGTTGACATAAACAAAATTACAGATGTCATAAGAAAGCTGTAAAACTCCCTGACATTGGAATTATGTGTACCAGCAATTTGCAAGGGTTTTTTTCTATTAAAAAAAAAAAAAAAACAAAGCAACAGCAACAATTACGATATTACCCTGATATCTGCATCCTGAAAAAAACCCCAAACCTAGGGGAAAAAAAGTCTGTAACAAACTAGCAAGCAGACTGACACTCCCTCTGACCAGAGGCTGTAGCAACACCATGGCAGAGACAATGATACAACAATCCTGTTTTAGACTCTTCTCTAGCTATCTCCTGGTTATGGCAGATGTTCAGAGCCCAGCTGCCAAGGCAAGGCTCACAACTGCCTGGCTTTCTTTTGGTGAAGGATGTCACTCTCCTGGGTGCAAGGGTTGCTTGGGCTGGGGACAATGAAGCTCTTTTGTCTTCGTTAGATCAGCTTGGTATTCTCAACAGCTGTGAAGCGCTCTGATGTCCTTAGACAGAGGGATCTCCAGTGGCACTAGTACACAAACAAATCAGTGTAATTGCCACTGAGAGAGGCACAGAGAAGGTGATGAGAAAATGGTCAGCACAGACACAGAAGCAGCCTTGCTGCATTTTTGATTTTCATGTCAGGACAGCAGACAAGTGGAAAATACCCCAGGGAAGGCACTGCAGGGCCCCTGCATTGCAGGTCTGGCAGGTACCACAACCCCTCAGTGCACAGACAGAGACACAGGGGCTCCCTGCTGTCCTGCCCCTCCCTTACAGCCCAAATGCAGAAACTCTGCATGTGATTTTGCACTGCTGGTGTTGCAGAGCTTCAGAGATCTGCTTGCTGATGCTGCTCTGCATCCTATTCTAAATCCTACTGGAGTGAAACATGCTGGAACCCAAATTTAATTTGAGGGGAAAAAAAAATACTGGGAGATATCTTTTAACTCCAAAGTTTCCAGGCTACTTTCTTCTTCTGAAATGTCATGTGCTTTTCTGATGGTATCTCCAAGCAGCTGATGCGGCTGAAATCACACAGCAGAGAACCTGCAACTCTGCCTGCCCAGTTTGCTCTTGCTGTTAACATCAAGTAGTGAAGCCCTCAGAACAGCAGACAGGGCCTCTCCTAGAAGCAAAAGCCTTCCCATACAAACCAGAAGTGCAGCTCCCTCACTTTCCTTTTAGTCTGCAACATCTTGCAGAAGCCTTAAAGGTGGCAATGCCTTGCAGGCATGGATGTAGTATATTTTTGGGGTTTGTATTAACACACAACAATGAATCTTAAAAATCCAGCATAGTCAGTTCTTTCCTAAGTGAACTAATTGGGCAACATGGGATCTACTACTGGAGTTTCAGTAATTATAATACATCAAAATTTATGCTAAAAATTAAATTCCAGTATTTTCTGATGGAAATTCCTGACGTGTTTGTATTTAGTTATTTTGTGCTCCAATACCTATGTGATGAACTGCTCTGTCCAGTGAAAGCCAAGGCACTGCAGAATTCATGTGTAGGAGAGAGAAAATAAAATCTAGCCTTACTCTAACAACACTGACCATATCATGTCCTCAGTTGCTTGTCCTGTTGCCTTGTTCTACCAGGTATCAAAGCTTTCCATCTGAGATGACAACCTTGGAGCTGGTGAAGTTCTGAATCTTTGTCATTCAGAGAGCAGCATTTATTAAAATTCATAATACTTGTATGTGCTTCCAGATCCTTGCTATTTAATAGAGTAGTGCAGGTTCACAGTCATTAGACATTGATAAATGCAGCACTTACTGCCAAAAAAACTTATCTGTTGATACCAAGATTGCAGGACTCTTAGACCAATCATAAAAATCAAATAGAGACAATGTTTTAAATTAAACAGAAAACAGTCAAAGACATTTTACTTCACAGTCTTATTAATATGTATAACACATTATGAAATCCATTTTATTTGCCTTCAACATTTTCCCAGCTGAACAGGAAGCTTTTAAAAAAAAAAAATTACTACTTTGAATCTCCTCTGCTGCATGCAAGTCATGTTGTGCCTGAGTACTTCAGTACAAAAAAAACTGAGTCCTTTAGTACAATTCTTTATCACTGGCAAGCAGTCATATTAAAAAATTAATAATGACTGCTTCATTTTTCAGAATTTGTAATCATTTTGCTATGCAATTTTGAATGCAAGGTAAGGAAGAAGACCTGTGGTTTGAAAACTTTCATGAAATCCCACCAGGTTCTGGTCCTCACTTTTCCCCCTTTCACTTGAGGATACCATTCTCTTTTCAGTGTTAGCCCTGTCAAAATAAAGAGAAATATTCAAAGCTATTTGCTATGGCTATTTTTCATGACAAGGTTTGGATACAATTCAAGAGTAGTCATGTCTGAACCCAGATTTAACATTACTGATCATCCTCTAGATGCTCATTTAACAAGTCTCCACAAACACTAAGGGCAGTTTAATCTCCTTCTTACTAAACCAAGTATTGCTAAACCTGGGCCCAGCAGCAGGAGTCACACATGGCTTTTATAGGGAGTATATTACCCTAGGGAGGATATTACCCTTGATATCTGCATCCTGCAGTGATTTCCACTGCATTCTTCCCCATACAGTCCACTCTTCAGCTCCCTGTAAAAGCTGTGTGTGTACAGCTCATTGGGTTCACAAAACAGAGTGAAGTGTCAAGGCTTGAACAAGAATCTTTCTCCAACATGTTGGTTTCTAAAATATCGAATATGGACAAGGAATTCTATGTGCTGACTACTGGTAATCAACTGCATTTTCGTACTGGGCATGCCAATACCTAGGTGGAGTTCCTGCAAGAAAATGGGACTGGGTGGGCAAAATGAGATTCCAACTGTACACAGCTCTAAAAGTCAAAAATGAAGATTAATTTCTTTATTGATTAATTTCTTTATTGCTTTTTGCTACCCATTCTCTTTTTTAGTTGCATCCTCCCTTCTCCTTTTTTTGTCATCAGGCCTAGATTCCTTTTCTTTCACATCAGGTTGCATCACTCTATTAGAAAGAATATTAGGACAAGTGTTTTCCTATGAGGATACTCAAAAACTAACCAGGCTACCTGTAACAAAATCAGAAAACTCATCTGAACAAGGCCTATGGAATTTCACTCAGCTGCTGCTTTTCTGAGCTGCATCATGCCCCGACACCCACAGAGAACCTTTCCCACCTAAATAATTCTATGAGTCTATGACCTTTCTTTTTAATTCAAAGGAGTAAAGACTTGGGTTTATTATTCAGTTGGTTGACCCTGGCTGCCTTTCTGGTCCAAACACAGCTAGTTTGAATTTTTTGCAAATGCCAAACTGCTTTACTCCTTCTACAGGAATATATTTTCAATAGGAGTGAAAAAGCCTGAAACTCAGCATGTTAAACAAATTCTGGTATTTATTCATATTTATACCATGTATAAACCACCTCTATTCCCACAATTTGATCAGTTTGAGAGTTTCATTATGTTCCCCATCATTGTAACAGAGCTGAACTGATTTTTGCTTTGGCTGGTTTATATAAGATCATAAAGATCCTTGATGACTACTGACCTAGCTAGCTACAAGTCAAATCTTAGCACAACTATAAAATTCATAAAAGTACAATCTGCTATCCAATCTATTTGAAAAGTTAATTCACTCCATTACAACTGGAATCTTACATTAGTCAGGCTCGAATAAGAAACTAGACTACATTTATGCAATACATTTACAGGTATTTTTGCTGTAATTTTATAAAAAATGCAGTGTTGAGACTACAGTAAATCAAGTGGAAACTCAATCAATAGTTTCACTGTGAAAAAGTAACACAAACTATTTTAAAGCCTCTCTAAACTGATTCTCTCCATGAAGCATGCACAACTCACAAAGGGTTTTGGAAACCAAGCAGTCTGTTATACACGGTGTAAACTAAATAAAGGTGATATTAATTCAATAATGATGTACATCTGCACATAATAATCACACACTAAATTTCCGTGCTTTAGTGAAGTAGGTAACAAGTATTGATACAGGATTAGCATTATTAGAGCTCCTGCCCGGTATGCAAAGTCTAAACTCCAGAAGTCACAATGAACAATTGATTTTGGGGATAGACATGCAGCATTGAATAGGTGGGAGAAGGAAACACAGGAAAAATTTGGCCATTATAATACCAAGTGTAGCTATCCTTTAAGTCACAGGATGCACTACACTGAACTCATGAGAAAACTGACAGCAACTCCAGCAATAACTGCATCATTATTTCCAGTTGCTTTAATCTTATTGCAGCATACTTTTCATAGGCATCATCAATAATTACTCCTGAATCATAAAAAGTTAATAATGCCCTAGAACTGCAAAAAGTTAACAAATTATTCAAATGCATTTTAAACCCATCCTCTTCCATTCATCTGCTCTTGTGTTTAGGTCATAAAGGAAATGGTAAGAGAGGGAAGTGCACAGCAGGTTTTGGAGTATGCTTTAATCTTTTAGGCTCTTTGCACTGACCCTCTGCAAACAAGCAGAATCTCTGCTGGTAGAGACCACAGCCACCCTTGGGACTCTCAGGATGTGCAGTGTGATGCAGAGCTTATTCCCAGTGGGCGCTGTAAACATGTCACTCAAAAGTAAGAGTTACACACCATTATGACCCCCCACTTAGTTTTCTGAACTGTGAAACAACTCTTTAAAAATCAGCTATGTTCTCAGTAAAATATTGATCAACCATGCCCCTAACAACCATTTCTAAAAGTCTATCTGCAACAGAAATCTTGACCATTAAATCACTGTTTCAAGAAAAAGGTACATCTTAACTCCTGATTCTTTAACTTAAAACTGGAGTGTTCTAGGAAGACCTAGCACAATTTATCATTGTGAATTTATACAGATATCCTAAATCTGATCCTAGTCCAAACTTCTGAATCAGAAATATTATTTCAGGTGTGGCATCAAGCTGAAAGATAGTCCATGAAGGCTCAGGAACTCTACAACTGAGGGTCAGTCTGTCACCATTGTTGTAAGCACACACCATCATGAGTAATAATTTCATGTGTGTTAAGACCTGAGTGCCCATTTAGCATCATGTGCAACAACTCTCAAAGCATCAGTTCCTACTGTCTCATTTATTTCCTGCAAACACATCCATATTGATCCATTTTCATTCAGTCTCTTCAACAGCTCCACTGAGCAGCAGCCACAGTTGTGACAAAATGATGTGTGCAAGCCTACCCGTGTAAAAAGCATTTGCTCTGACTTCAGGAATGGGATCTGCAAACTGCTTGGCTCTATATCTACCACCTCACAGAAACTCCTGGTGAAATACACCAGTGAAAGAAACACATCAGAGAAGGACTGTTTATTGCAAAAATGCTGGGATGTGGGAATGGGCGGAGAAGAAGTACCAGATGTCCCTTCAGAATGCCCCAGGAACGACAAAAGAGATCTTGAAACCTGACGTGCACTGGCCAAGCAAGTTACAAATACAGAAACATAAAGTATCATTTCTTCAGAAACATTTTTTTGTTGTTGTTGTTGCCACATTCTGCTGTATACATAACAGACTTTTTTTTTTTCATGTTACTCAGGTACTGGCTGGATTATCCATTTGTGCTTTAGAAGGAGAAGATCTCACAATTCAGAAGCTATTTGCTACCAACACAAAGGCACCCAAATGTTGCCAGAAGCTTGGAGAAGTTCTGGGTTGATGCAGTACCTTAGGTTTGTATAGGATGCGCAAGGCTTGGTAGACCAATTCCTAAAGCTGGTATTAAAACTCTCATGGAATTTCTAGAGAGCAAAAAATGTCAATATTTTTTCAAAACTAAATCACTGAAACAAACCTTTTTGCCATAAGGCTGATGTTAATGACTTCACCCTTGAAACATTGCTGAAACAAACTCCTCCTTTTCAATGTCTGGAGTGGCTGGTCTGGAACCAGAAATCAAATCCCGATGAAACTGGGCGTGATGCTTGAAAAGATCTATTCCATTTTAAGAAATTCTCCTGATGTCAAAGCCACTGTCAAAAAGTTGGGATGGGTTTGATGTTTCAAAATATGCTTTAAGCATCTTCTTTTGCTCCTGCATTTGTCATGTCTTTCCCACTGATCAGCTCTGGAAAGGCTTGACTGTTGTACTTAGGGTTACTTAGACAGCATTTGTGAGTCCCTACTGATTCCTTTCCACTCATTTTAGACCTCATGCAAATTATCATGATAAGCAAGTGCAGGGATATTCCTACAGACCACACAAAAAAAAAAAAGTTTACTCACAGATGCAGACCAGAGGAAATGGTGCAGGTGTATCAGAGAGCAGTCAATAATTTGATAATGCACTGCACCTTTCTTGATCTCCAAATATGCATGTATCTGAGCAAATAAAGAGCTCTATGTTGTGTGCTTGGGAAAGAAAACAGGAAAATCCCTTAGGCTTTTGAAGTAGGCAAACAAACAAAAGTTAATGCATTAAGGGCTTTACAGCAATATCCACGAAACTAAAACCTAAGTATACTTCTGAAAAGAAAGGAGGGAAAAAATGGGCAGTTATAGATTGTGTCCTGTGTATTTTCACATTGGTATTTTAAGCCTAGTTAAAGCAGCTCAGTAATTACTGGAAATACCTTCCAACTTAGAAAGCCTCAAATATGGCTTGCAGACTTCTGCACACACAGAACACCTGCATGAACAGTGCCTGGTTCATAACCCTTTTCTCAAAGACTTACATAAACTTTCTGATCGGTAGTTTTTCTAGCAAAAACCTATGGAGTTTTTTTTAACTAACAAATGGGAAAAGTGCATTTGTACTTCAGAACCAGAGCAAATCCAGTCTCTCTAACTACTAAGTATTTTAAAAAACCTGTACAATTCCTTCTCTTAGAAACCTGATTAAACAGAGCAACATATTATAAACTACAGTAGCTCTCAAAAGTGTTGGCTAGCTTCAAGACACAATGTAAACAGGTAAAGCAATTTGTTCACAGCATTTTTCTCTATTTCAAAATACATTTTTTTATTACTCATAAGACAAAGAACTTTTGGTACCATTAATCCCTGCCTGGAAAAGTCCACCAGATGCATTGGTGGAAACCCTAAGATGTTATTCAGGTTGTCAAATGTATTATTTGCAATGGGAAGTTTTCAGAATAAAGGGAAGGATAAAAAAAAGGCTTCACGTGTCTGCAAGCAAGATTACAAGCCTTCTTTCACTAATGTTTTAAAGAAAAATTCAGCAAAGCACCTAAACTCTCATGGCAACCCCTTAATGTTAATTTTAATAGGTCCTCAAGAAGCTAAGGAGAATCAAATAATAATCAGACTTATTTCACAGTGCCTATTTTGGCCAAGAGTCATATGTGCTCTCTGCCTAATTGTGAAGCACTTTTAAGGTTTTTTTTATAGTCAGGTAATATGAAAGCTGCTTAGCTATTCAACTAAACTAATCCAGTGCTCAAGAGACACCTATTCACTGAGATTAAGCCAATTTTACAATATGGAGTTATCCAGTCACCTGGAACAAAGAAGGTATGTGGAGGACAAAGAATGCTGAGGAATGAGCGGCAAATGGGGAGCATAAAGAGATTTTTAGAAAGAGAGAGATGGATACATATGCTGAGTGAATAAAATCAGAAACAATGAATCCCAAGACACAGAAGTGTCTGAAACACAGGGATTTATGCAGAAACATCACCCTTTGCACAGCCTCTGTCAGCTCCGATTCTCACAGCCTAAGTGGGCATCTAATGACAGGCAGTTTATACAACACCAGCACATGACACATCCCTGGGGGCACTTTGTCCTCACAGCATCCCAGTGGAGCAGCACAGCACATCCAAGCACGGCATGGATGGAGAAGGAAGGAACAGAGTCACTGAGGGCTGCAGCTGTTTCCAAGTTAGCTCACCTTGGGATGCTTTTCCAGTTAAAGGTTATGTCAAATTCTGATGGGATTTATTTTGCACTCTCTAGAAGAACTGGACATTATCTTGACAAAACACTGTACTTTGAATATCCAAAGTTGCAATGGAATATCTCTATGTCATTTATGTAATTTTAATATCATTAAAGCTCTAAACAACCAGCAAGCTTTTATGAGAGAAATTACTCTTTTTTTAAAAATAAGCAAATAAAAGTCACTTCCAATACATTCAATGTCTTACAAATGTAACTTTGAGAAGTACAGCAAACATAAGAGGTCATTTCACACTCCTCAAATACTGCTAAAAATTAGAGGGCACCAGCCAGTACACAGAAATGTACAAAATCTTTTTAATTTTCAGAACACCTAACCAAGAAATTATAATAAAACAAGTGCCACATATGTCACAAATGTTCTAAATTCACTGATTTTTTTCACAGCTCCCCAAGCCCTGCTGTGATGCTGATGACAAACAGAAGTTCAGGAGGCACTTGTCTCACTTACACAAATGATTTCAGTATTGCAGAAATTCTCCTGCTACTCGGTAGTTGAGCTGTTGGCTTGACTACACAAAGTACTGACACGAAAATGTATGTGGGCAAGGAAGAAGAATGCTTTCCTTCAGTGCTTCTGTAAGTTGAAACATTTTTTTAAATTGCATTTGAAGTGATGTTTGAAGATGATCCTATCTGTCCAAACAAAAAATAGCCAAAAGAAAAGGAAAATGCACCCCCACTGAAGAAATAGAAATCCTGTGAGGTTGTAGCATACCTACAGTTCAAATCCAAGTTTATACCAAAATAAATGTAAGATTAGAACTTTTTATTTTTCAGATTTTTTATTTTATTCAATTGGAGGAATGGGAGAAGATATTTTCTGTGTAAAATACTCAGCCTTTTGCAATGTCCTATATATTGGGCTGTCAAGAAGTAAGAGTTTCCACTCTGCCTGCAAAAGCTTTCCTGAGGGCAGAATAACGGATTAAGTGTGAAAAAGTGGGATCTTCAGATTACAGAATTTAAAGATGTCCAATGTTTTAAGTTTTAATGGTGTTACATATTTGAGCCTGCCCCTATTACCTTGTCAAAGTCAGCATTACAATAATTCACAATGAATCATAATGAAGAATATACATCAGTCATATATCAAAGCCTTTTGGTAACTCTTTGATCAATTTAAGACAATTTAATTAAATCTGGTTCCAGAAAATTTTAGTGTTTTCATGTGCAAAGAAACACCTCAGATGTGCCCAACTCCTTCAGGAGTAACTGTATTTGAAAATAAATCCTTAGATAACTCCCTGAAATATCTCAAGCCCTCAGGCCAGGGCTTGCAGTGTGAGGAGGAGGAAAAAGGAAGTAGAAAATGCCTCATCAGCAGAAATCCCAGACAAAAATTTCTCCTTTTGTTGCCTGGAGAGCCATTACAGTCCTTACTCTCGTCGAGAAGAGGGTTTTCTTTGCAGAAAGAAAAGGATACTGCTTCTTCAATAACCACCATTCAAACACACACAATGGCTCTGAAGTTGCTCTCATGCCTTCCCCCTGAAGTCATGTGTAGTTATGGGGATGCTGTTTACTCACATTATGGACCTTTCCTCCCAACATCTATTTGCTAAATGCAATTATCACATCCCCTTGCACTTTCTGTCACTAATGATGAGCGTCAAACAGGCTGCAAAAGCCAGGACAACACTTAGACCTACCAAATTCAAAGCCATATTGGACTCTCTTCTACAGCTCCCTAGCCTCAGTTTTCTCCTAGAAACCTGATTGCCAAAATGAGATGAACAAAGAGAGGGCAAGAGCACAGAGCATGGAAAACACTGCTGGATTAAGACCTCAGGGCAGCTCACCAGTCCCACAGGAAGAGGACTGGGATTTGACAGGCATTGCATTTCTCCCACTTCCATCCCGGGCACTGCCCAGACCTCAGGAAGCTTAGTCATTCTGACAATTTATTCCTCACCTGCAGAAAGCTGGCTGTACTTTCATGTACAAAATGCATCTGCCAGGTGTGATTGCACCTTTCCCCACCTTCAACCAGCACACATCCTTCCATGGAAAGATGGAATATAGCACTCCCTGGATCAAGCCTGGTAAAACAGGATAGCAAAACAATGGCACAGCCATGCTGAAACGTTGGTTCAGATGCTTTTGACACTGCTCTGTCCCAGCAGGTGAAGGAGGGAGGAGATGCCCCACAAAGAGCTTTGGCCACCAAAAGTGGAAAAGGAAGAACGGGATAATTTTCCTCCTGTCATCCTCGATGCTGCCTCTCCTCCTTTCTCTCAAGCTTGCCTGCTATCCATGAGACCACTCCAGTGATCAGTCCTGGCCAACAACAAAACCTCACACAGGCTGCTGTGCACCACTGGCATTTGTTGGGATAGACCCAGGGCATATCAAAAGCATCTCTGGGTTCATCCCTGACTCCAAAGGGCTCTGGAACCTGTGGAATGGGGGATCTTTGCACTACTATTTAACCTCTGTCTAATGCAAACCAAGCCTCCTGAAGGCTTCTTTCAGGATGCTGTCTGCAAAGAAGGGTAGAGAAAAGGAGAATTTCAGTCTCCTGCACATCCCAGTTAATTGTTTACATGTTTAACAAAATGTACTGCACCAAATCTTCACAGATGTTCGGTGACAAATGTCACGCTATAATGACACCTCTTATAATATAATAAAGAATCTTCCAGAAAGCTGCCTGCATTATTTGGGAGAGGGACTCAGATTTGATAAGTGGATTAAAATTAGTTTAATGATTCCCTATTTAGCCTTTAAATCCACTCATAACATGATATTGTATTTCCAATTAGGGAATGAAAATGTTGATTAAACATTTCTGTCGCTTCAGATTAGACATCACATGTTATCTCCTTTTTATTAAAACTTTCATATTTTGAACATAAAAAGGAATTTGTCGAGTCAGGCACAGGGTTTAAGTTTTTATAATGAGCCATTCATCTTCAGGTCAGGTTCCATAATAACTAACTGCTGCAAGTTAGTTCAGTGGGAGGAAAATGAAATGGGAAAAAAAAGGAAATTAGAATAGTGGCTGAAACTGTGTCATATTTGTACAGACTGAAGCATGATGGTATTTAAAGTGCCCAAACTCCTCGTGACACCTCATTTCTACCTCTGCCACCACAATTTCATGCAGGCACACTGTAGAGCAGGCAGTGAGCAAATAGCCACTGGCAGGGCATCTGACATGACAATCAAGGCTCAGCATTATTTTCTTAAGAGCAAATACCTCAAAACTTTTAATCAGAGTACAAGATTCCAGTGGGGGAGACAGCACATTCTGGGGAACAGGCCTATGATAATTTTTTACTGACTGTCTCTTTTCCTATTATGTTCAGCTAGTGCTGCTGGATTGTTCTCCCACAGAAAAACATTGTCAGGAAAGCAGGCAACATTATTTTTAGCTGTCCTGCTTTTCACAGCAACAGCAAGGTGTCACACTGCTAATCAATTCTCATGGTTGCTTCAAAGCAACAAAAATAGGGTCTGTCCTAACCCTCCTAACCCAGGTAATCCAGCACAGGGCGTGGTGTGTGGGGCAGCTCGTCTGGGTGAAAAAAAAAAAAAAAAAAAGCACTTTACTTTAGTCTCAAAAGCACAGCAGTGGGAAAATAACACCTCCAGTGTGCCTTGAGATTTACAGGGACTTTTCAGATGGAATGGCTACTATCAATCATTTCTGCACTCCCGGCAGGAAATTAGATTTCCTGTTGTTTAATGCTACAGTGCTTGACACAAGTCTATGAATTTGTAGTCCCAGTAGTGCTACACTAAAAATCTGTGCTGTGGACAAAGAGGGGAAGAATGTAGCAGAGAGAACAGAGCTTCAGACACTACCTCTCTGGTTTTGACTGATTTTTAATTTAATGTTGTGTTTTAATCAGCAAATCAACTATGTGAAAGGACAAGCAATGTACATTTATGGAGCAAAAAATCCTCATGACAGTCTTATCTACAGGAGGAACAATTTATGTCACTGTCACAAGTTGCCAACCAGGCCCATCATTTGATTCTTTAGAGGACTAAAAGTCTTCAGAGCTGCTTGTTTAAGCAATAAATTTGAGACATCTCATTCCTGATTGTGTGTGTATAGGGTGTTTTTCTGACCTCATTTCTGCTTTTCACTCATTTTTACCCTTTCTTTCTCTAGCTATTAGAATAAAGCAGTGATCTATTGTCTCCATCAGAACAATTAATCCTTTGACAATTCTGGGCACTTCTGTTATGGAAGGGCTCAAGTTGCCTCAGAACTTGGGCTAAAAAGTGAGCATTCCATCCCAGCTACATCAGACAGGTGTCTCTGAAGATGGTTATTTACAGGCAGTTATCTTCTTTTTACCATCTAAATCTAATGGAAGCTTTCATCCTCACTGGAAACACACAGTCACCTCCCTTGCCAAGAAAACTGTCCCAGCCTTATAAGCACCAGCTGAACAATCATGGATTTGAATAACGGATGTTGGCCAGTCTATCAGTGTTAGGCTACGTAAAATAAGGACCACAAACTACCATCTGTATGGATTAAAATAATAAAATAATAAATTAATAAATAAAAACCCCACTCCACCAACTGCCTTTAATGAAGACCTGGAGCATTAACTGCAGATTCACTGCTAGACAATTCTCAGCCCTTGTGCTAGCCAAGCTTCTTCATCACACTTAAAGGTCAGGCATGCCTCATCTACATTTTATGTTCCACCTGAACTGGAATCAGAGCTGAGTGTTGCTTCCCAAGCCCATGAACCATCAGACTGTGAGATCAGAAATTTCCTTGAAAGAGTTTTAGTCCCTGTGCAGCACCAAGGTGGAGAGAGGTCTGAGGAGGATGGGCAATCACCTGCTGCTGACCTCCACTTTCAGCTACTGCCCACCACAGGACTAGCCAGAAAATAACCAGACAGAGAAGTCTTGGATACACACACAGTCTCTGCCTGTTCTTGCATACTTGTACCTGAGATCTGGATGACTCATGCAGGACTTTTTCAGGGGGATCTGATGGCACAAGTATGAACATGGATATCTACGTGATCAACTAAGACAGCATCCTTTGCTACAAATAAAATTGTTAACAAATTACTTATTCCTGCAGGGAAGAGCTGCCTTCTGTGCTGGCCTGGCAGCTGAATGCTGCACTCACCTCAACAAAGATGAAGCAGGGGATGATGGAATAACTTCTCTGGGTATTGTTTCCTAAAGCCATTTCTCATCACACTTCTTGGGGAGGCACTGTTCAAAACTTTATATCCTGAAAAAGAAAAGACAGAGGTATTTCAGTATATTTCACATTTCTGCAAAGTCCAAAATTAGGTTCAAAACACAAAGCACTGACCTAATAGACCAAGGACACAGTCTAGTAAGAACTGCAAGGTCTACCTGCGTACAAAACACCCTGAGAAAGCTCTCCCTTTACAACACAAAAGAAGAGACAGACAGAGGTTACAAGATACATCATATACAGAGCCAGGGGTGATAAGGAATACAATAGTTTTCCTTAAATACAATCCATTCCCAAGCAAAAGATTCTTCTTCTGAATTGTAAAATCACATTTTCAGCCCACTGACCTGCCTACAGTGTATTTTAAACCAGGAGATTTTGGTAATTGACTTTTAAACTTGCACTTTGACAGATATGCTTACAGTACACATGATCAGAATGTTTATCTGTATAGATCTGCTCCAGTTGACAACATGTGTTATGCACAAAAACTCTCTACCATAACAAGCAAATGCAATGAAGACTTGGGCCTTTTCTGCAGAGCTTTTCTGTCCTGATATGAATTTACACATTAACACACCAAAATCCACCCACTTAGCATTACTTCAGGCTACTGACTATCCTAATTAACATAACCTATAACACTGTGCTAAGACACTATTTTTGCATGAAAAGTAGAAGAAGCAGACAAAAGAAAACTAACACAAATTTTACAGACAGCATCTGTCTTTTTCTTCATGCATGAGGCAACACATCAAGAAACTAAGTCTGGTTTAAATGCCTTTACAGGGAGATACAGAGTAGGAGGGAAGCTGGAAAAGCTGTGTGTAGCCCAGAGCTGCCAGGTGCAGGATTGCACAACGCGTGAGACACGGCAGAGAATCAAAATCCTCTGCTATCAATTTTAACCCAAGCACAATAAGCAGGATCACAGATTCAGGTGGGTCCAGCCTCACTTCCAACACTCACAAAGAAACTCTGCCCTGACGCCAAGCTCCTCCACGTGTCAAGGCCAGGCAGGAGGAGGGAGATGGAAACTGATGTATTTTGCAGAGGGTGCTTTGCACAGCATCTTCCCGTGACTCTTTGACCTCACTGGCACCTGGGTGGCAATTCATGCCTTGGCACATGAACCTCTGTGACGTTCACAGAGAGGTCAGTGCTTTCTCACCAGTTCTCAGCAGGGCTACTGGGAGAAATACCAATGGCAGCACAAGTGAGCTCACCTGAGGTCAGGATGGAGGAGATGGATCAGCTGCCAGTGCTTGCCACCTGCACCATGATTCAGGCTCTTGTCTCACCACCTATGGACTGCTCAACGTATTCCTTATCTCAGCTCCTCACAGTTTGACCCACAGATGTAAAATACACATTGTATATGGTGGATTTAGGGATTTAGGCACAGCAGAGCTACTGTGACTCCAGTGAGGCCACATTCTGTGTCAAGAAGAGCCTCTCAACTGCTAAGCATTGAGAAATACAGTTTCAGAGCAAACAAAATAGTCAGGAATGTCACCTGTGATGTACCTCAGATGTTCCCATCTTACACTGCATCCCATTCTAAAATACAAATATTCTCAAAACACCTCGTTTTCCAAACAGACTTCAACTTTACTTATTAAATAAAATGGGGTTTATCTCAGAGGTAAGTGTCATTGCTTTAAAAAAGAAAAGGTAAACCAACCCCATTTGGACCATGGGAAAAAAAAAATCAGCAATTAATTTTTTGACAGCACTTTTAATACCCCCAGCTCTCGTGCCCTGTGGCTTGGCAAACTTGGAACCTGGTGGAATAGCAGGTTAGAGTCAGAGCAGCTTACAGAACATTATTCAATGAAACCTTTCTAAGGTTAGACTAAGGTTAACCAGTTTAAGGTTAGAAATAACCAAGATTTTCCATACCACTACACTGTAGCCCCAAGCTATGCCTTCAGTTCCAACTGATGTGTGTTCCTAACCAAAACAGAGGGTTGCAAGGCAATCCAAGAATTTAAATATCTTTCACAACAGATGACTGCAAGCAACTGAACAAACTGGCAAAGAAACTGAGGGTTCATAGTCATATAAAATTGCCTGATTTAACACTAGGGGACCCCTGATTTCACAGATGTTTATTACTATGCGGGTTCCTTTAAGTTTATTGTGCACCACTGGTTTAAAAAACTGCACTGGCTATGGGAAAGAATTTTACATGCCAGCTTCTCTCCTATGTGATGGCACATTTGTGTCAGGCTGAAGTAGGAAGAGACCAAATTGTTGCATGATCAGCTAATTCCCAGATTGTGGGAAAACTCTCAGCTACCAGTGCTTGGTCTTATCATCAGGTTACTTGACAAAAGAGTAAAGGGAAGCAAAGGTGCAGTCTTGGTGGGAGCATCATCTTTTGTCTCTCTTCAGCTGGCAATGAGTCCTCTAGGGATACTGACACAGCAAAACACAGATTACAGCAAACCCCAGATGCTTCAGCCTGCAGAGCAGCCAGAGAGTACTCAGTTTTGCTCAAGGGACCATAATAAGATGTAAAAGAAGTTTTGGTAAAAATCTTGTTTTCTAATCCAGGCAGACCTCTTCACACTGAACAAATTTCTGGAGCCCAAAGTCTCTCACCAAAGCAATGGCAAATAAAAGCTATAATATCAGCATCAGCCTTCTCCATTTATTATTTCTGTTTTTATCAACTTGACTGAATTCCTAAGAAACTCATGTGAGTGAAACTGTAAGACTCTTTTTAGATCCCAGTAGATGTGACCTTTTCAGGCCTGGTATGTTATCACAGCATGAGAGTAGAACTGGTCAAAACTATTCTAACTAATTAGAATTCACTGCAGGGAGAATATTAATAATCTGAAGCTTTGGTATTATGAGATGCTTCCACTCTTAAAACAATATATGTAATTGTATAATGCAATATTTGTAAATTAATTAAAATTAGTTCTCTTCTGACTCCATTTACTTCACCTGTGCATTTTCAGAAAGCACCAGCACCATATCTACAGCATAGGAGGTTATTGCCTGGCATCTCCTGGGAGAGCAAGTGGAGGCAGAGAATATAAATAAGTTAATGAAAACTGAATGAAAAGGACAGCAAAGAAAAAGATAATTCAAGCTGAAGAGATTTTCTTGCTGCAGGGGTCCATCCAGGGGAATGGCTTTCAGAATGCCCCATTCAGGTATATTCTAAAGCCCTTTATGTGAGCATGTGGCAGACAGCAAGAAGGACATATCTAGGACAAACTAGCATTCACTGAGCCTTTATAGTGTAAGTTCCTGCAGCAGACACAGCACATTCAACCGTTGTTCTGTGTGATCAGTCAACAAACCAATAATTTGTGGTCTATTCCTCTGGAGACCCTACGGTCAAACCTATGCTTTTAAAGCCACATCCTGCATTGGTAGGAAGAGAAGATGAAGTGTATTTCACATATTGCCACAGTGGATGTCTGAGCTTCTGTGGAAACTACTCAGACCAGCAATCCAGACATGCTAACAGGCCCTGTTCATCACAGTTTTTAACTGCATTTCAGTTAAGCAGAATCAATGCTTATTTGTTTTGCCGTAGGTCAGAGACCACCAGCCTGAAATCCAGGAGCTGCTACACAGACCACAGCAGCAGCAAAGCCACTGGCACATGCAGGATACCCCCTCACAGGAGAATCCCAAATCTTCCCTGACCAGGAAAGAGATGAGGAGGGTAACCACTGGTCATTTGGTACCCGGATGTGATGCAAACACAAAAAAAAAAATGGATTTATGTCTCTTAGTTTCATGATCATTTCAGCAGCAGCTAACAAGCTTCCAAAAAGAGGTGTAAATATTATGTTAGAAGGAACACCAACTATTTATGTAACAATGTAAAAGATATTTGAAACATCAGTATTTCCTTATGCAAATTACTTGAACCTTATGTTAGCAATTTGCAGACCTCTGTTGGCAATTGGCTTCAAATTAAAAAGATCTTTACTCTCATTAAAATATTAATTCTGTTTACAAGTAAAAAAAACCATCAAAACCTCTGCACCGTTCCATCAACAATCATTTTGTCCAAATGAAATACAAATTGCTTACGTCAAACCCCTGTTCAGTTAAGGAAACAAATTAAAACTAATACTTCTGCTAGCAACGATTATCTAAGCTTTGGCAATGAACTGTATCTTTATAATCACTGTATATTCTGTATCTTTATAATCACTATATATCTACACTCTCTCTTACAAATCTCACTGTAAAGGGGGGTCCTCTATTTCCTGTGGGGGGAAACACCTGAAGCAATTTGCCAAACATCACAGAATGACTCAATGTACAAGCTGAACAAGTTCTTCTGTCAGGCACTCTGTCCACTTGACAACACAATCTCTGCACTTCGAATGTGCTTGCTAATTGCTGCACAAGAAATTGCACATTTTAGGAATACAGGTTTCCCAGACTGCTTGCTGCTGGAACCAGCAGAACACACACTGCAACCTTACAAAACGAGGGCTGATCAAACACGCCCCGAGATGTGACAGCCTCACGTTTTTTCTTTGTAATTTCACCTGCCATGTCCAAAGGCTCCACATTCTCCCTGTGCAACCTCTCCATGAGCATGCCTGCAATTCTGAACAGGCTGCAACAGAAAAATAGAGGGTTAAAATTCCTTCCCCAGAACTCTCTTCCACATAAATCAAACTGATGCACAAAAAAGGGCTGAAGGAATAAAGGGTAAGATTTTACTGCAAAAGGCAGTCAGCAAATTCAAAGTACAGGCATTACTGTTTTCAAAGTAGTCGAAACCACAGTGGTGGCATGATTTACTTCAAAAGCCAAACCACGTGAAAAAAAGCACAAATGGCTTTGTGGCATAACATCTGCTTGCCAGCCTTGCACCCAAACACAAAGCAGACCGCTTGCCTGAAAACAGCAAAACTAAGAAAATAACAATGGTTGCAACAATTAACTGGCACTCTGTTACCTCAGTGGCCCACAACACAATATGTTTTACCTGCCAAGGAGAAAGTTATCCTTTGGATGATGTCGCCCTTGAGGAAGTGTGCCCTACACACAATGGGGCTTGGGAAAACGGGAAAACACTTATATCATCAAAGAACCCTTTACCCATTCCCTGTGAACTGAGAGGCACAGAGCCACCAGCACCATGGCCACTAAGCCAGTAACATGGTGTGAGACTGGAGAAAATGTCTATCCAAACCTGACTGTCTGAGTCACGCCTAACCTTTAGCTGTTAAATGTGAAGTTGTCTAGTGGCAATAAACAAATAAACAAATGTTGTGTGCTAAGCTTCAGGCCTTGGCTGGTGGCTGTCTCCAAGGGCACGCCTGTGTGAGCAGCACAATACCCCACTTTGCCAGAACACTGAAAAGAGGAACTGAACTGGTGAAGCAGAAGCTCAGTTTACTGAATCTAGATCTCACCCCAGAATACAATTTATTATAAACTCTCCTGGTTTCTGCCAGGAGAACAACACCATTCAATAGCTGCATCATTCAAATAAATTGCCCTGTCAGTGAAAGTGCTCCTTACAGGTGTCTCCACGGACTCCTGGCCAAAAAAGTAATTACATATCACTAATAGCAGCCAAAAAAAAGGAATAAAAACAATATGCAAAATAAATCCACACATGCTCACCATTACACAAAAAAATATTTTGCAGCATTTAAGGCAGAAAATTTTTTCTTTCTCTGATGAGAATTCAGACCCTTTTCTGCAAGCAGAAGTCATATCTTCACGTTCAGCACTTGACACAGAACAGGGATACTTAAGTAATACAGTTCACAGCATATCTAAAATGGTATCTCTTAGTAGAAAGCCCATCTGGTTATGAAAAAAGCTACATTAATAACTATCTTGATTCCTAAATTAATTCTTTTAAAAACATGTTGCTGAATCTCTGGTGTCAAAGCAGAGTTTGATACCTGGAAGAAAGTGATGCCTCAGATTTCAAGGGTTGTTAGGGTTGTTTTCCCTTGCTACCTGCTTCTTGTAGAAAATATCCCATGACTGAGTGATAAGCAACAGTACAAAGTCCACAGATAGGCAGACTGATAAGGGTTCTGCACCACTTATATCTTCAAGAGAGTTCAAGTGTTATGTCAGCATAGCAGAGGCCTTGTAACAACCTCTCACTGTGGGGAGGAAAGTGAAATTTCAACGCTGCAGCTTCTGTCAACAGAATTGTCATTTACACCACTTGGCCAGAATTTTATAGATGTCAAAGAGAACCCAAACATATCTGCGTGAGTAGCAGGTATGTGCATGCGAACATCCAGAAAGCCAAACAAAATGGCCACAAGCCCAGTTCTGAACCCTCTCAAACCCATGAACCTCTCCTTATCCAGCAGGTCTGGAACCATCATCATGGGTGGTCTGCTCCACTTGGTGAAACACTGAATTCCTTCTGAAAATTTTCACTGTATCACTTACTTTGCGTTGTTTTGATTGAAACCGACCGAAATGTGGCGTCACATCAGCAAAACTGTATGAATAAAAGGTTTTACCTGCTATAGCTGACAATGCTCCTCTCTTTCTTGCAAAAGGATTAGTGGTACATGATAAATGAAGAAGGAATCTGACTAATTTCATTAGGGAATTCCTTAAAAAAATAATAAGCAGTCTCTAGAAAAAAACAAAAACAAAAACAAAAAGAAAAAAAACACCCACTAAATTTATCCATGCAATTACAGGATTTCCCTGCTCCTAACAGTCCTTTAAGTAAAAAAACCCTAACTGCTCTAGGTCTCATTTCAGCCTTTCAAACTTTAAAGTGAATCTAAATGAAACACTTGTGGGAAAAAGAAAGAGTATTTCTGGCCTCCACCCATCCCACCTGAAGGCGCGTCACCTTGATTTAGACCAATCACCTTGTGATCTTTTCTGAACAAACACAAAAGACATGTTTCAGATTGTTTCTTTTACTTCTGACTGGTTAAAACTCCATCTATCTCTAAGGGTATTTACAGCAATAAAATTGCAGGTGTGGTCAGCATTAATGTAACTCTTCCTGTACATAAAGGATTCTGAATTACAGAGATTAGTTACATGATCAGTGTAATGAAAATGTAGCAGGATATCGTTCCAAAAGTAACATAGTTGAGATACAGAACTGCAACTCATTGACTTAATTAGTTGTGGGCTTGAGATATAGGTACTCTGTTTATGCTAAATCACCATCTGTAAATTATTCCATGAGAGTTCTACGTTCAGTGTCTCATTTGTGTAACTCACAAAAAACATAATCATCACCATTTCTGATTTGCACCTATAGTCTTGCAAGGGTCTGGCTGGAAACTGAAGATCCCGTAGGTGTTTGGGATACTATCATGAAGGGCTTGTGACCAAATTTCACCCTCTGAAAGCAATTCAATTCTCTTTGGTGAGTCCCCATGCAAAGCACCAACAGGCATTGAGGAAACTGAACAATTTCAACAGGAGAAAACCAGCAGCCTCGACCTCAGGCTCTTAACTGGTGAAAAAGGAGGGAGACATTGAAGGGAAAGAAGCAAGCAAAAGAAAACTTCAAGAATACAGCAGGTAACAATGGAATGGTGTAGATGAGAGGAAAAATGGATGAACTACAGAAAAACTCCTATGGGATGGAGGGTAGGAGAGGAAAACAGACCACAGCTTTTCCCTGTGATGTAAAAACACAAGACTGAAAATTTTGTCTATCAATAAAATAGACTCTGGAAAACACTCTACCCTTACCCTCCCCAAACTAGCAGGGTTTTGCCGAAGATAATGTAATATGTTATTTTAAAATTATTAAAATACTGTACTATAAGAAAAAATATTCAAAGACATTTTCTTCATTCAGAAAATTAGTACTTTACTCCAGAAAACTGGTTTTGTTTTTTTCTTTACAAAATCTCCTTAGCCAACTGTTCCACTGAAACCTATTGAGCTATTAGAAAAACCAATTGGATGCTTATGTGTTAGCAAGAATGAGAAATACTTTTACTTATAATGGAGCTTCACAGCTCTGCACAGAACTAATTTTGGGAATGCCAACCCAATATTGAAAACGTATTTCAAAAATATGTGCTGCATGGTGCTCTTGTATGCCACATCTGCTGAGCCTAAGCCCAAGCAAGCTGCTGATCCACACAGGGATGAAGTTTCTGCAAAGTTCCAGCTACTCTCAGGCCTCAGACAGACATCTGTGAGTTAATTTCCAAGCCTGTCTCCTCCCAATGCCCTTCTATGACAGCTTAGGAAGCCAACATTTTGGAGGGTGTTCACACAGGTCTCAGTATAAAGATCAACAGGCAGAAATATTGTGATGAGCATGGGAAGGAACAGAGCACAGCAATGCTAGACAGGGTAAGGGGATGAAAATCAGGTGATTAACATGGTTCTATTTATTTCTGATTTTTTTTTTTCCAGGGGATGAATTCTGCATTGGAAATTTCCTCTCAAAATCATGGTGAGCTGGTTTAAAAACTAGTCATGTAACAGGCACAAGCCAGTGAACTCCAGATAGAAAGAAAAAACCCATTCATTTTGTCCCCTCAGGGCTCAGCAAACTGTGTGAGTATTGACTGCAAGCTGTAATATTATGAAAGTAAACAAACAACTGCCTCTCCACAGTGTAGCCTTTGGCGACGAGGTCCAGGGGCAGGGCCTCTTGCTCCTCTTATTTTCTGGAATTCATATTGGCAGTGGAGCCATGAGGGACACACAAGGACTGCACAGACTCCTGCAAATCCAGCAGCAAGCTCAATCTCATGTGGATCTTTTGTTGCTTCACTTGGTTTATAAACCTCCACCTTCATCCCTTGCCGAGACACACAAAGGATTTCTAGCATACCTGCTCTTTTCCCTCATACAAAACACCTTGGTAGAAGCTCTCCTTAATAGCAATGAAAAAAATTTTTCTTTGCTTTCCTCTTTTCTTTATCTGTGCCCATTATGCAGCCAAGGGAAGTATAAGCCCCATCAAGTATAATCCCCATATCCCAAATTTGTCCATATCCCAGATTTGCCCACTTCTAAGGACAGTACTGAGCACAGCTCATGCAGTTTATGTGGGCCTCATAAACACTTCCTGGATGGAAAGACAAGAAGTTAAGAACCTATTGTTAGACTACTACATTTTTAAAGAAAATAACTATTTATTAGTCCAAATCTATTTATTACTATAAAAAATACAGCCAACTGTAACAAAAGCATTTCTGAATTTACAGACCTTGCAATACCTCTCCCTTCTCTGTACTGTTATGCTATCTGCAGACTCCTCCGTGAATCCTGCTTAGTCTGGAGTAGGAGAGAGGGTTATGGCACAGGTTATCTCCAAGAGAAAGGCACCAGGGCTGATGGGGAGATCTTGTTCCTCTCTAGTCCACTCAACACCTCCTTGGTGGGAGGTGTGGCTGCTGGGAGCTGGATTTGCTCTGGTACCACCTTGTGTTCATAGATTTCAGGCCTCTGCCTGTTGTCCCATGTCTGCTCTTTCCCATGCTGCCATTCACAAAGTTCATTTTTAAAAGAATAGAGCCTTGTTAGTTCTACCCATTAGGCAGAGAAACTGATGAGGATTATTATAAAAATAGGCACTGAATTACACAACCAGACAAAAGTAACCTTAAGCTAAAACTGGTTAGGTAATGCCACTCTTTCAGACAACTGCTGCAAGAGTTAAAAGAGCAGAACAAATCTTCAGGCAAGCCCTGACAACCAAGACCAAGATCTGACAAACCCTTGTCCTCGCAGAATTATTTCAGAACCTGTGCTGCTACTAGAAAAGGCAATAGCATTTGTCTGGCTGCAAGGCCACAAACCTATTTTGATGGATAAGGATGCTCTAGATTTTGACAGACTGAAAAACGTGTTTTTTCACCTATGAATCCAGCAAGGCTGTTGCAAATGCTTCTATGGATTTAAGCTCCTCATTAGGGCCAAGTCTTGGTCTTCTTGGAGGTCTGTGCTCTTCCCTGGGGCAATTTTGTCTCGTGACACCTATAGAGGCCTCAGAGAACCTCACACAGACATTGTTAGACATTGTTGGGCATTTGATTTTTAAAGCCAATACAGTCTACACAAACAACTGAGCTGTTACAATTAAAGTGGCTCAGCCCACAAAGACAAATTCCGAATTTCCTGTAGCTGAGACGTTAATGTTAATTCTAATAGTGTGATGTTACTGAAATCACATTCTGTAAGAGTTTTAATGAGACATGCACCTATTTCAGGTCAATTGTATACAGAAAGTTAGCCTGTAGTATTTTGTGGACACTTACACACCAGCATGAGCATGTGCTCATACAAATTCATATAAACTCAAATGCTACTGGAGCCTGCAAATTGCATGAGAGACTACGGCTGAGACTAAAGGGAACAATTTTGCATGCAATCTGACTTGGTCAGAATATGATTAAACAGTCATTTGAACACTAAAAGCTGACAGAAGCCTATAAAATATACCATCATGACCTGTGCTGTTTGCTGCCATCCTTCTAAACAGAATCTTTCTAAACCATCATCCTTCTAAACCATCAGAACATCATGTCTTTTTTAATAGTCCTCTAGTGCTGGTGCACAGCTCTCACCTCTAAAACACCATTATTCTAACTTTCAAAAATTAACTGATTAGCTCTTTAAAAATGGAAAAATTATTTCCAGCAAATTGGTGTAAAGCTGCATATGACACATACATACAGCATTTTTGCATAGAGGAAACTGTTTTTTACAAAAAAATTGTTATCTTCTGCCCATCCAAAGGCCACCAATTTATACACTGCTTTTTTTAAAATACCCCAAAGACACTGTTAGACAAAGGTGCAGTTACCCCATTCACAACATTGAAGGACTTATGCACTCTGCTAAAACCCAGATTATCATGGAAAGCAGGTCTAGATTTGGCTGATGTATGTGCAGTTGCGGCTTCTAGTGCTCAAAACATCACATTTTATAAATGCACAAGAGTTATTTCTCTAGGTATGTATAAACACATTTTAAAAAACTCTATTGAAATACTGTATTCCCTAGTCTACTAAGCACAATCAATATTAATAATATGAAATATACATACTCTCACAAAGAAAATGATTTTCTGATTTGGAGATAATGCAGTTTCAAATTTGATCTTCTTTCTCTGCTTCCCTTAGTTCATATTTTTCTCCTGTCACCTCAACCATGAGAACTGACATAATAAAATAACTGACATAATAAAAACATTGCACCACTGCGCTGTGTTCGCATAGGTGACAGCACAAACAAAACAGGAACAGGGAAAAGAAAAGCCAAGAAATGCCAAATCATTAATATCCATGGCACTGGAATGGATTATACGCTACAGCAAATACAGCACCCCGGCTGCTCCATCTTGTATGTGCATCCCTTCTCTCCCTGCTATGAGCAAGTCCTCAGCCCCTCATTCTTTTTCACGACCTGCCTCCTTAGGGTAGCTATCGTAAGAGCAGGTGTCACTCTCTGCACCTGCTCTCCAGTGGTTTTTAAACATAACATTATGCAGCTGCTCCTGGGCCCTTTAATCGCTGGTGAACTCCCAGTACTGCCAGAATCACAGGCTTTCCCCAGCATCTTCATTTTAATGCATCAATTTTTGTAAGCATCAAATTTTGTGTGAGCCCAGAAAGATGGGCTGTCAGCTGGGACTGAGAGACTGGGGGCACTGGGTTTTATTTATTTTCTTGCACTGATCCCCCCACTCCAAATGCCCCAGCATGATATTTACTGAAGCACTGCCCTGCTGCTTCCACTCTCTCCACAGCCTTTGTGACAAGCAAAGGTACCTGCCACAACCTCCTTCCCCTCATGTGCACGCTGCAAAGGCAGCAGTTCGTACAGCTTCTTTGTCTCTTCCTAGCCCTAGGATTTTTCTTCAGCCTATAATAATCTGTTTTCCTCCCAAAGACTCCTATTTTTCTTACCAGGGTTCTGCCTCAGGCCATGTAGCTCACATATTTTCAAGTCCTAAAATTAGATGCAAGACCGTTCACCACAGCTGTTGTACGTGCAGCACACAGATCCTGGCTACATCTATGGTTTACCACAGCAATCTCCAAACTTCTGCAATTGCAAACAGTACCAGGGGAAAAAAAATCTGAGACGTCCACCCCACCTTCCCAAGGTACCACCATACTAACATACTATGCAACTTGTAAAACATACAGAAAAAGTAAAAACTGTAAGCTAGAGATGAAATAAACATCATTTTAAAATTTATTAATAGCACAAACCCACGTTTTTCCACACCTCAGTGGACTGTTTTATGCCAACCTTGATGTGCATGCACCCTGCTTTAGAGACCACTGGTTTAATAGACCACAGACAGAGCCTGAGAATCTCTCCTGACCTAAATAATCTTTTATTTGGCACATGGCCTTTCTTCCAACATAACTCTCACATTTTAGTATTACTTTTAAAGCTTGCAGAAGCCAATGAGCCTCCTCAGAACCATGATATGTGGCTGCAGGGGATACATCTAACTCTGCTTTTATAGTCACCCACTGAGCAGCTGCAGGGAAAGCTTGCACAGCATTTTCTCATCCAGCCATGGCAAGGCAAAACTTCATTTAAGAAGTCCTTCAGAGCACGTATTTTTATTTCAAGGGCCCAATTTCACAGGCAAGCCTGCTTAAAGTTTTGGGGTCAGCTCAGTAGTTTCATAAGGGACAACCTTGTATTTCTCATTGCACCTTTATTTTTCTTCTTTTATTCCCGCAGCAAAAAGTGCTCCAAAATTCTCAATGAAGAATTTCAGCATCTCCTTAACGGGAACAGCAGAACTTGTGAACTTCTGCTCTTCTAAGTGAAGAATGGGTCAAGCCATAGGTCTCTGTCCACCCCACTGCTTTGGTAACAGCTTGGGTGAGGCATTGCATTTCCTTAGTGCTGCATTCAAAACTTCCCACCTCAGCTCCACAATCTCACAGTGGAGTTGCTTACTTTTTTTTTTGATAGTGCATGGCACTTTTAATGTATTTTGCTGCAAAACTGATCTTAAATTTTACTCTCTCCCAATTTACATGCTCTATCTCATCTTTCCTCTCTTGTTTTCTGTCCTTCAGCTTGCAAGTTTCTTGCCCCATTTACCACTATTCCCCTGCACATCTGGTTTCTTCACAGGACAGTAGTGTTTTTTCTGCCAGGTTTGCAACTTCCTGGACAATATCCAGGACAGTCCTTCCTGCAAGAATCTAAGAGTTGGTACCACTGTATAACCCACGTCCCTAGGTGGCCTTTCTTTTCCAATGAAAAACAAGGGAGCGACCATTTAGGGAGCTGCATGAATAAGCTTCCACTTCCACTCTGGTACTGTCATAACTCCAAGAGCATGTATACCTGTTTTCTGACCTCTCTCTTACAGATGTTCCTGGCTTTTCTATTCTTTATCCAACTGTGCAGAAAAGTCTGCTCAAGGTAAAAATTAAAAAAAAAATTTTGGACCCAACTATATTGAGGGATTGAGATGATGGGGTTATAAGAACTGCACATTTCTTCTCAGAGCTTCCAGTGGAATCATGAGGTGCTGTATTATCCAATCTATAAAATCAGGCAACAATCCTGTAATGCAGCTCAGTTTAACAGCCATCATTATGCATCTGCTTCCCATTTTCAGTGGAGAAGGAACAACCAACACCTGTGTGGCAGCTGGCATCTTGGCCAACAGAGCAGAGGCTAACCCTGACTCCTCCAAAATGAAAAAGGTGCTTTAGGCTGTGTCCACTTCTCCACAAAGGACATCTGAACTCTGCAGACCAGGTACCTGAGGGGCCCATGAGACATTTTAATTCCCACCTGGTCCCAGCTGCTCATCATTTAGAAGTGTCCAAGCACAGACCTTGTTGTTGCCCTGCACTGCCAGTGACAAGTACATCCACTGGGAGATGCTTCTGATCCTCCTGCAGCTGGATGCATCAATGATCCCTGCAGAGAGCACAGCTGCCACGAAAATGGTCAAGCCTGGATTTTTCAAAGCATTGGTGATCTAACTGTACAGTCACCAAAGGCAGGGACAACACTTCCATAAATAACAGAGCTCAGTAATAGCTAAGACTATGTCTCAGTTTTACAAGAAATTCAGCTCTCAGCCTCTCAATCTCTGGATCAAATGTTCCAGAGCTGTGTCTCCATGCATTGGTCAGGCCTTAAGAACAGCTGTAATTAAGAACTGTTAAAAAGAAGATCACTGGTTAACTACATTTGCAAGCTACATTCTGAACCAAGTGCTGCCTGTCGTCCTACAGCTGACAAAAAGCCACAGAAAGACCAGACTGTGCATTCAATGTGTTCAGCAGCCACAGGCCCACCGTACCCAAATTTCCCACTGCTTGGCAATCCACAGTGCACTGATCTGGTATTCATGAGTGGGCAACCACCCTCTCAGTATTGATGAACAGGAATTGGACCCAGAGGACCTCTCCCTCTATGCAGCAGCTGAACATTTTTACCTGCTCCTACCAACAAAACTGGAGTGTTTCCAAATCCCACCTCCTTGCACATCCTGGCACAAAGGAAAAAAGCCAGCAGGAAATTGACAGGGAGATAGATGACAGTGGGGAGGAGAAGATCCACTGTATTGAGTTTGGTCCCGTGGAGAAAAGCTCTCACTAATAATGATTGGCATTAAAGAGGCCCATGATAAGCAATAGAGCAGTTATCACAACAGGAGGCACTTGCTCATAAAAAAATGACTGTGACAGCTAATCACAGCCAGCTTCCCCAAATGATGAGGAACATATGATAGTGCTTTCCAAGTATTTGGAAAGTCTAAATTTGCAGCTTTGTCCTGATGAGAGTTACTTGCAAAAGGATCTTTTCATTTCAGGGCTGTTTGCAAAGAGATATTTGAGCTCCAAAACACCAAACAACAGCTACTAAAAAAGAAATTGAAGTATTTACGGTGCTGGTGATAACAAGTAGCAGGATGAAATCTAAGAAAGAGAAGTTGTGACAAGCATCAGATTTAATATATAACACATTCCTAGCATGGAAAATTTTGGAAATATTTCAGCACACTTGGAATTGTGACATCTTTTCCAGCCTTAACGATTGTATGATCTAGCTAAGCACACCAAACATACAGAACCAGGGAGGGCAATGGTTGCTAACAGACACAAACTAACAGCCTTTTCTCATCTCAATCTGAGTGAACAGGCACATAGTTGACACCTCTCCCACCCTCAGTGGACATACAAATATATAAAAAATTAGAAAGTAACCATGTTAGCATCTCTTACAGAAAGCTGAAAGGGCTATCAACACCTTCTGTGTATGGTTTTCATCACAGACATCCACACACATACATTACAATTCCAGCTCTGGGGTCCTCAGCCTGTTGAAATGACACCAGAGGAGGCCACTATATTTATCAGAGCACTGGTGCTCCTCTCCTATGAAGAAAAACTGAGAGACCTGTGCCTCTTCAGCTGGGAGAAGAAAAGTCTTTGGACAGGCCTTTCATTACTTAAAGAGAGTAGAAGAAGGCTGGAGAGGGACTTTTCACAAGGGCATGGAGCGGCAGGACAAGGGGCAATGGCTTGAAGCTAAAGGGGGGTAGATTTAGGTTTAGATTAGGTTACAAGGAAGAAATTCTTCTCTGTGAGGCCCTAACACAGGCTGCTCAGAGAGGCTGTGGACTCAACATCTCTAGAACTGTCCAAGGCCAGGCTGGACAGGGCTTTGAGCAGCCTGGGATAGTGGAAGGTGTCCCTGAGCTTTACAGTTCCTCCCAGCTGTAACAGTTCTGTGATTCCACATAGTGCAAAATAAGCCTCACAGCCAGTTTAAGACATCTGCAGATACACTCTCACAAGCTAATACTTGACACTGCTTTTTCAAATTATCTTTGAGTCTCTCTCGGTGATGATTTGTGGACATAGCAGGACTTACAGAAAATCAGAAAACTCAAAGATGTAGTTAGAGGCAGTTCCATGATTTTGCACCAATAGTTGAACAGTCGGCATGCTGCCAGTGTCTGCCAGTGACTTCACTTGGGTGAGATTTCCCATTTTCTTTTTATCAAGACACTGCTGTCAGAGGAATAAAATTCATTCCACTGTTAAACTAGCATGTTCCTTATCATCAGGCAAGGTTTCATAACAGGCAGGAAAAAACAATTTGATTTATGTATCTCTCTGTCCAGAATTCTTCTCAGAGGAAATCCTAATCTGTACTATCTGGAAAGCAAGAGACAAAAATAAAACATTTTCAATACATAGAACTTTAGAAGGGCTCCTCACAGACCTTAGACAATTTTAGCTCACCATTCTCATGTGAAAACATCACTAAAAATCAACACAAGTGGTACCAGCAGGATGCATTTCTTTGAACAAAACTTCAGCTTCTGAAATTTGTGCAGTTTGAACCAGTCAGGCACCAAAGGTATTGACAACTTCTGTCTTTGGCATTACCTTCTGTTGCACCTTCTCTAAGGCCACAGCAATGGCTGATAGGAATGTGCCACAAAAGTCAGACAGGCTTTAAAATCAAGGCCTCTAATTCCCTACAGATGCGTTTGCTTGTTGAGGGTAAGTACGACTGGAATAAACTGATCAAAAGAAGTCTGCATTTCTCTGAACACTGCTTTCCCTGGAATTATCTAGCAGATTGTTGCCAGTCCAGGTAAGCCACCAAAATCACCTGAAGACAAATTAAGTTCTAGAAGCTGTTTTCAAAAATTCATATGACTGCTAACAGTCAGTCAGCACTTTTCAATATCACTAACTCAAATCATATTAAGGGCACCTAGGTCACTGCAGGAACCAACTGCACATGTTTGCTGAGGACAGGAGCCAAGCCTTGTAGCTAAACCCTAAGTGAGTTCTGTGTTAACACACAGACTATAAATGGATCTAACAAAGCTCATCTGAATGTTTGGGTCAGTTTGATTCTTCTGACAGGGACACAATCTCTGCATGGACCAAAAGCAAGCAGAGGCCTGTCAGAAAAAAAACAATTTTCAGAAGGAGTGTTGCAACAAAACTATTGGGATTTGCAAGAGGAAAACATGAATCTAAGTGAGTGGAGGGAAGAGAGAAGCAGATAGGGAAAATGCCAGAAGAAACAGCAGACAAAGGGTTAAAAAGAAAGGCATGCATTAATCACCAGAGCAGTGCAAGAAATGTTTCACTGACACAGAAAAGATAAGCTGCCAAGACAGTGAAGAACACATCTGGAAATGTAAGATATTGTGATAAGGAAAACTTTTGAACTGTGAAAGTCAATAATTTTGCACAAGGCTTGAAAGAATGTAGAAAAGGTGAAATGAAATATAATGAAGGGCAAGATCAACACTAGTATGTACTGCTAGACCACAAAATAAACGTGGGTCTAAGCCCCATTCACAACTGCCAGCCAAGCAGAGTCCCAGAGATGCAGCAGGGCTCCACCTTGAACTGGGTCACCTCCTCAGGTCACACCTGAGCTTTAACACATTCATTAACAAGAGGATACAAACGTGCCTTAGTCAATGGCCCACTACAGAGGAAGGGCTCTGCTATTAAACTGAGTGAAACCATGCACACTAAAAACAAACTCCAAACTCATCTCGGCATATTTTAATAAATCCATAAGATTGGATGTAATTCAGTGAATACAGGTAACACCAAGATGAGTGATGAGGCTGACAGGCCTGAAGAGCAGAATGCCATCCAGGGGACCTGGACAAGCTCAGGAAATGTGCCCTTGGGAATCTCATCAAGGTCTCCAAGGCCAAACACAGAATGCTGCTCCTTGGCCTGGTCAGCCCCACTGAATGGACTGAGAGCAGCCCAGAGGAGAAAAGACTCGGGGGTATTGGGGGACAGGAGGCAGGACATGACCTAGCAATGGGTGCTGGCAGGTCAGATGTGTCCTGGGCTGCATCCAAAGCACTGTGAGCAGCAGAGGATGAAGGGGATTCTGCCCCTTTGCCCCAGTCTGGTGAGACCTCACCTGCAGAGCTGCCTCAAGCTCCGGGGTCCCAGCACAGCAAAGATGAGAACATGCCCCAGTGAGTCTATCCACAGAGATGCTCAGAGGGCTGGAGCCCCTCTCCTATGGAGAAAGGCTGAGAGAGTTGGGATTGTTCAGCCTGAAGAAGAGCAGGCTCCAGGGAGACCTTACTGTGACCTTTCTATAGGAAAAGATGGGGACAAACATTTTAGTAGGGGCTGTTGATATAAGAAAAGGGATAGTGGTTTTAAAGTGAAGGAGGGTCAATTTACATTAGATATTAGAAAGAAATTATTTTACAATGAGGGTGGTGAAACAGTGGCACAGATTGCTCAGGGAGGTGGTGGGCGCTCCATCCTAGACATACATTCAAGGTAATGCTGGGTAGGGCTCTGAGCATCCTGATCTGTAAGATACCTGTGCCCACAGCAGGGGAGTTGAACTAGAGGGCCTTTGGAAGGTCCCTTCCATCTCAAACCATTTGATGATTCTACAAAGCTAACAAGCAGTTTGAGAAAAAGAAATTCGAAGAAGTAGAATTATAGAACTGAGGTTCTGATGGCTCACCATCATCTCCTCTTCTTGATAAAGACTGAAGTCACTAACCAAAGGACTCAGAGGGTCATCAGAAGGGCCAGTATGCAGGAGAAAGGGGCAGGTACTGGCAAGTGTATGTAACAATTTTGCTCAAAGGATGAAAGGGAATTACTTGAAAAAAAAGCAGATGACTTGCACTGCTCACATAATTTCCACCAGAGTAGCAGCTGGTGTGTGTTGACTAAAGTGTTAAAACAGATTAGAAAATAACCTCTTGGCTCTGCTTAAGAGGTATATTTCCTAAATGCTGTATATAGGCTGCAGAAGGACAAGAGGAAACAACCCATTATCTGATTAATTAAAAAAATTATCAGTCTGAAATGGTTATTCCTTTTCAACTTCTCTGAATTCCTTCCAGAGTTACTAGACACGGAATATTCACTAACTGGGGTGATGGAGTTTGGTAATACCCAGCACCTTATATTATTTCTCATTAGATTTTAGCTTGATCTCACCTCACTAATTTTGCCTTCAATTTGAATCAATTCTCTTGTCCACTGCATTTTCCACACCAATTTTTGCTTTGGTTGATGTTACTGATTTTGCTCCTTAAGTCACGAAACCTGAAAATTATACATAAACCAAAATATTTTAGAACAACTTTAAAATGGGACTTTCAAGGACCCTTGGGTAAGAAGTGACAAACTACATATATGCAGTCTAAAATCATGGGAGAGATAATAATAGCTTACAATATTTACTTGAAAACTATTATTTTTAAGATAATACTCCTCAATTGATAATTTCCTGGGTTTTTCTAGCTTTTGGAATGCATACCTTCCTATCACAAAGCTTTTCAATGAAAGCATTGTGAGTGGAACTTTAACAAAAATCAAAACAGAGACAGAGATTATGTGGCCAGAGGACACTTGGGAACAAAGGCTTTAAGAGAAGCATGAAATATAATTCTACAAACCCATTTTGTACAACCTTATCATCAACACAAGATGCTCTGCACATGGTCTTCAGAGACCAGAAGAATGGAAATGCTTTCATTTCCTTCTGGGTGGTAGCAGATCTCTGACCATCCTTCAGCGGATGTAATGCAGGAAGGCTTTCTTCTTCTGTTTCTGAAGGCATAATAGTGCCAATAGAAATGCTTTTGTGGGAGCAGTTTTTTTCACCAGCCCCCCACTCAAAGAAAAATGGTGCACACAGAGAAGAATATCTGTTAAAAACCACTGTCTCAAAAGAAAATGTCACAAATGGCATTTTCTTTTGAGACACTGCAGGATACGGGCTGAGGAGAAGAGGCTGCCTGATTTAAAACCACTGGAGTGAAATATGATTGTTACTGTTTACCCAAACACCAAATGCCTTCACTGTCTCACTCACATTTACCAAGATGGCCTCTGACTACAAAACCTGCCATCCTCCAGGTATTATGATAATCACAAAGGTGAAGGGGAAGGAAAACTTTAGGAGGGAAGAGGTGGGAATGAGAGTCCACTTGCTATCATGATTCAGTAGTAGAATAACAGATGGAGAATAAGTCTCTTTCCCAGAAAATCTTATAAAAGTATCCTTTATTCACACACAGACCAATAAATCCATGGTGTGAAGGAAGAATTATTTAAAATCAGTACAAGTTTCTGGGAACAGATGCCTTTGCTTCACCTTCAATTAGGATAAGTTTAATATAATTTAAAAAGTGTGATGCTCTAAACCAAAATAAAGAAAAATCACAACAGAAATAAATGACTGTGTCACGTTCACAGCCTTCACTGGCCCATACCACAGAGACTTCTCAGGCTGCAGACACTGATCTCTGATCCTTGAAGCAATGTGCTAAATGCTGCTGTTCAGTTAGTTGCCTCCTACACTGCCAGCGAAAAAAAAAATTAGGTGACAGCAACCAACTAGTTGTCAATCTTAAAATTGCAGCAGTTACATTTTCTTTGCTCACTTTTTTTTTTCTTTTTCTTTTTAGGTGCAAGCATAGAATATGTGTAAGTGTAGGCTTGCACTGAGACTGCGAAATGTCCTCCCTAGGGCCATGAAGACACTTCACCTAAAATTAGATAATGTAAAATAGCAGAGAACATGCTGCAATTACATAGAGCCATTAAAGTTCAGAAGAATTTAACTCTGCAAAGGCATTCTTTTCAAAACCAGAACTTCTCAAGAAAAAGCCGTTTGGAATTTCAAAACCTTTTTCACTATCCTGAGGTGATGGAGTGCATGTTTTGTGTGTGCTTGTCAGAGAAATAAAGAGAAGAAAGAAGTCAGAGGTAAAAAGAACTCAAACTTCTGGAAGCTATTGTTTTTGAATGAGTTAATTCGATTTTCAGCATGAGCACTTTTAAATTTGCTACAGCTAAAAGCCTTCTTAATAAGCTAAAACCCCCTAAAACAACACAACAAAAAACCTTGAAAGATCGTTCACACTCTAACTTTCAAAATACAAAATTAAACATTTAAGGATAGTTTTTACCTCCTCCTTTTTCTCCCACTTTCTTTTTGAGAGTTTAAGCTTCTTACCCGTGGATCAGCAGTTTTTTCTGATGATGTCAAATACCAATTTTTCCACATTTCCCCTTATCTATTTCAGTTTAAATATTTAGAACTTCACAGCTTCTCAAAACCAAGCACAGGCCCAGTAAACCTTTGCATGGGTTGGTGAATGTCCTCTCTGTCTGTATTTAGCATTAATATTCTATGATCCCTTAACAGCTCCATTCTAGGAAGCCAGAGGGATGTCTGCAAAAAAAAAAAACAAAAACAAAAAAACATAAACCCAAACAAATACACCCCAGAATTGCTTTCTAAAAGGGTAAGTTGTTCTGCAAGGGTATTTTTTACCAACTGAGAGGTTCTTCTGGCTAGTATTGATAAACCTCTTGGCTTGCCTCAAAAGTCAGTGAAAAAGATTCCTTTTTTCAGCTGTTGTAGATGATGACAAACACAGAAAACAGCTCACCCTTCCCCAGGCATAGTGTATTCCCCCTTGCTATTCTGTGACAAGTGCAATTGAGGTTTTATACCTCCGGGACCAGGTTTTAATTCCCTGCTTGTTCTATTCCTGTTACAGTTCTCCTTGGAGAATTTGATTTGCTACTGCAAGTGAAATGCTTTATCAAAAACAAACAAAACCAAAACAAAAACTCCAAATATGCTACAAATTCTGGTCTTTCTAAGTACCCTGTACATGAATATAAATATCTTGTGTTTATTCCTAGGAACATTACTCCTGTATCACTGGAAAACAGACTTCTTCCCTCCATTCTAGCTTCTCCTCCCTCCTCTGTTCCTCCTCTTTCCATCCCTCCATCTTCCACCTTTCCTTATTTTCTTCAGATTGAACAAGCAAGGCAGCAGTCTGCTCCACATCAAGGCAGCCCCTAGATTTTGGATGTAAACAAAGAAACCACAGAAGCCCAGGGCCCTTAGCCCACCCTCTCTCTCTGACAGAGGTATGAGCTCAGGTGACTGCCATCCCCGCCCCACAGGCATGGATATTGATGAGCCAAAGCCCAAATCCCTCCTCCCAGAGATGGAGATAGTGAGGTAATTTCCCTCATTTTTCACACCCTCAGCTATCAGTTTCAGGTTTGTGGATCAAGGAGGCAAAAAGGTCTGTTTCAGATAAAGCTCCTGTTTCAGATAAAGCTCCCCAGCAATGGAAATCAGGCACCCTTTAAAGCAGTAGCTGTTTCTGATGACGAAATGGCAGGAAATGCAGCCACAGACTTGACTGCATATCTATCCCAGAATTCTGGTTTTGCTTAGGACTCAAACCTGAACAATATATGAGGCCTAATTCTACATACAGAAGGCAAATTAGTCTCAGATACAGTAACAGCCAAGCTTTGCATCCTTTTCCAACTTAAGGGTTTGCAGCAAGATAAAAGGCATTGAAATGCATTTCTCATAAGAAAAACTATTCTATTAAACGTATCCCTTTTTTGGCACTATGCAGTTTTCTAATGCATGAAGTCTTGAATCTGTCACCTTGAGGGCACATTCAGAGTGGTGGTGAATATAAATTATTCCACTTCACAAGGAACCCAGATTCTCATTACTCTGCAGCTGGTGACAACCATTTTAACACCTACTATGATCCATACTATCAGCAAGGGGGAACTAAGCACCTCTTAAAGAATGAGTCCTGTGGGTTTTGTGCATGCACAGAAACCAAGCCCCTGCCCCAGAAGAAGAAACAAAATACAGGCTTGCCTGCAAGCAAATACATCCTCAAGCACAATGCTTTAAAAATCAAAATGTGGAAACCTTTAAAGCAAATATCTATTTAAAGCAAACATCTTGCATATGATTCCTGTTTTCTGCAAGGCCACTCTGTAAATCCCAGGGGTCCATTTAGCCAAGGTAGCATGAACCAAATGCTGGGCCATGTGGTGTGAACAGACGGGCACTGAGGCAACGTCAGGAGAACCTGCAGGAGCTTTAGCTCTGATCCTCAGTACAAAATACAGCCTCGCCCAAGATAAGAACCCTCAACACTGGGACCTTAGGCCAGATCAGACTTGTAATCAAAGGATAAT
This sequence comes from Nesospiza acunhae, assembly GCA_013398715.1. NCBI lineage: Eukaryota > Metazoa > Chordata > Aves > Passeriformes > Thraupidae > Nesospiza > Nesospiza acunhae. The sequence goes on along the minus strand of VZSU01000103.1, from coordinate 210,272 downwards.
CTTTAAAGTAGAACTCTAAAGTCTTTTTTAAAGAGAAAACTGCAAAATGTTCAGTAAGTGAAACTAGAAACTACCCTTCTAACATACCATTCAGATTTTTATCAGTAAGTGCTCAAAAGAGAAGTATCTACATGCAAAAAAGGTGAATTCTTTACACTTAGTGAACTTGCAGCTCATCCAATTTGGTCTCAGAGAGGCACAGTATCTTTCTTTGATGAATTGCCAAAGATGAAGACTATTTTAGCAGGAATAAAGTGATAAGACTATTTAAAGTGGTAAAACAATTTCAGTTAACTGACAAAGTTACTTTATGTTAGTAATACTTGCTCCATCTCAGGAATAACTGAAAAGGCAAGAAAACAATTAGGAACAAAGAAACCAGAATATTAAAGTGTGTTTCAGAGCAGATTTCAGAAGAACAGTACAAAAAGTCTCACATGTAACACCAGATACTCCTAAGTAATGGGAATAAGATTAAAAAAAACTATTGATAGACTCACAAGGCCTCAGTTTTGTTTTTAGAAATGCTACTTGTGTATAAGTCCTTGGATAATTTAAATGTTTGTTACTTCTGCTCTCTTTTCCTCCATGTCCCTCTGCACAACTTCTAAATCAAAGAGTCCTTCAAGTAACACAAGTCCTGGCTATAAAAAGTCAGGGTGCTTTTTTTTTAAGTATTTGCTATTACAATCAAGAATTAAGGGACAGTAATTGAGGATTCTGTTGGAGTGCCATTTTCAAAGCATATTCATTTGCCAGTCACCAGTAATGGTGTTTTTTTTCCTACTGCTTTGTTTTCATTACCACATTCATAATTTTTCAAACTCCAGTCTGTCAATAGTAATGATTTCTGCACCTAATATACTCAAACTATGCAAACATATTTGCCTGAAGAAGGCAGAGAGCCTGTGAACTCCTATGAAATGCAGACACTGCATTCCCAAGGTCTCCTCACACTCTGTGTACACAGAGGCAAAGTCTAACAATCCTGCCAAGTATTAAACTTGCCCTCAATTTATGGTATCACCCTCTGCATCCATCACATTGTCCACTAAAGACAAAAGCACTCTTTAATCTTTCTTTGTGAAATCCCTATGTAGCCTCTGTCCTGTAGATGTACTTCAGACCTGCATTTCACAATTGTCAAACGAGTCAGTTGGCACCTGCAGTCATCATCATCATCATCATCATCATCATCATCATCATCATATTATTATTATTATTATTATTATTATTATTATTATGTGTACACCAATGCACTGAAGGAACAGGATATGATGTTTCATAAGCAACTACAATAAAAGTTAAAAAAAGCCCCATCAAACCAACAAACCCAACTAAAATGAAAAAAAAAAAAAACATTGATTAAAATCTAACCCAAGACCTTTTCCAGTCAGCATTAATACTTTACTTTTCAAAAGTATCCATTTCATTAGGGAAATGAGAAAAGCCATGAAATCTTGTTTCTTAAATAGAAAAAAAATTCCCAAAGCAAGTGAAGATCCAAAGCAGAAGTAACTTACATATCTAGGAGAGTCTACCCACAAAATTGTTCTGCCTCATCATATGATTAGAAACTTGGCAAGTACCATCATGAAGAATAAGCCACTTCATAATGAAAGAGAAAAAAAAAAGAAAAAAAAAGGAAGAAAAAATAAAGTGCTTGAGTAGATGAAGTGCTTCAGAGAAAATCTATCTCTCCAATATTTACAAACTTACAGACTCTTGAAAAATATGAAATCACTGTAGTGACAAATACAATTCTTAATTTTTAAACAACATTGTCCTTTAAGAGATGAGCAGCATGGGAAAGAGGAATAAAGTCTCCCACATCCCAGCCTGTGTCCACCACTATGATACCATGAAAATTAGACAATAAAAGAAGCCCATTTCTACACATATTCACCTTTTCTGTGATTTGCTGACATAGTTGAAAGTGCAGTTCAGAATCCAGAAAATTCAAGGGTGGATATTTCAGAAGTGGGAGCTTCAAAATGCTTTCAGAGCTGCAGGCAGAGCACTTTGACAAATTGCCACAATCTGCAAAGGTCTTACTGGAAAAAGATGCCAAGTAAGAGAGAGAGGGGCAACAAACCCACTTGATGCTCTGGTCTAGAAAGCTTTGAGGCAGAGTGCAGAGCTGTGGTATGGCCATCAAGACTGAATGTATCTGGTTGTGTCACAGAAGATAAAGGTCAGTAAGTTTTCCAAACAAAGAAAAATGCCTGACAGAAAGAATTTAGAACAAGCTTTAATGAAATTTTCTTCAAATTTTCACCTGTAATTTGGAACCATGACCTTTTTTTTTTTTTCTGGTCTGAAAAACACAAAAAGGTTTACATCTTGGGCAATTTTTATGGAACAATCTTCAAAAATTTGTCTTTCACTTGTTAACTTTTTTTTAATTGTTTCCACCATTATTGTGCATATTTTCCTTAAATCACAGCTCTCTGGTAAGGCGAAAAGATAACAGTGGAAAAAAAAATAATGCAGCAGGCGGAGGAAAAAAAAAACCCACCACCAAAAATCAAAACAGACTGAATGTCCTTCCAAGTTTGTGCTTATTTGGTGAAATTTTTGGTATACATCCCTGTAAAAATGAATGCCATTCCATCCCATGCCTTATTATCACTGACTTTTTTCTGTTGTTTTAAGCTGAGCAGATGTTAGTAAACAATAAAATTTTTGTATCTATTGCATCAGAAAAATGTAGATGAAAGATTTTTCAGCTCAACAATTCACTAATGATCCTGATTTGTAATTTGTAAGACTCAGCTTCAGATGTGGTTGTTAGGCAACCAAATGACAACCAAAATGACAATAATATATTTTAAATAACTGCCTTCATTTATAGCCACACAGTGCCTACTGCCCTTCCCTCCTAATTAGGACACAGAAGGCATAATGAGCAAGTTTATATTGGCCATGTACAAGAATTATGGAGTGGAAAAGGCAAAAAGAAATTCTGACTTCTGGCAGCTATGTTTGGAGTCAGCTCACCATCTTCAGAATCACTGGACACAGTAATTAGATGCAGTGGAGCCCATCAATCATTATTAATGTTGTCTGTAAAAATAAGGGCAGCTGCATAACTACATTCACATACCTGGTAACCACTTCTGAATATACCAACTTGCTGCCCTTTTTAAAGCCACCTCATTTTGAAAAATCATGTCATTGTTTGCAAGTGGAATTTCTGAAAAACAAATCTATTATTTTCTATTAGACTTGGAAAAAAAAAAAAGAAAGAGGTTTTTATCATGTCTGAAACAGACGCTCACATTTTGAAAAGGATGCCATTGATTGTACAGATCATTACACAACAAGCATTTCCTGAGCTTGCTGAAATCAGCTGGCAAAACTGCTATCAAGACAGGACTATAGTCAGTACAACAATGCTCTTTCTTTTGTAGAAAATAGCTGATGAGATTATACTTGGCCAAGGTATCACCCTCATCCAGTGAAATCTGAGAGAAAGTACTTGCAGACAGAACTGTGGAGCTTCCCACAAACCCTTCTTGCCAAAAATGCAAGAAACCCAGAATTAAGCATGGAAATGCTGCAATAAACAGCTTTAGAACACAAAATATGGGGTCCCATAGGAAAAAGCATACACTAATCAGATTTTGCTACTTCTTCTGTGACTGTCTGTAGGATTTTCACATCTTTGGAGAGATTAGGAAGAGAGGTATTTTCAAGATTTTAAGTTGAATTGAGAATGTAAGGGCCTGAAAATATTATATTAGTTACTATTTTTTTTTATATATTCATAACTCCAACTAAGATCCCTCAGTCTGAAATATCTGTGTACATTTGCTCTACCTATATTAACTTTTTAATTATTTAAGGAAGTTTTTTCACACTGTATTTGCCTACAGTGTATCACAGAATTCCATATTGACCCATATTATGATTTCCTATTCTTTCTGTACTAGAAGACTCTCTTATATCCATGCAGAATTCCCCTTCCCTCTTCACAGTGTAACAGAGGTAAGATGGCTATGATTCTCTAGTATTCACACAATAGATCTATAAACAGAACTGCCAGAAATATATACTGTAACTTGGCAAACCAGTAAACTTGTATTTTCATTCTGCATTGGATATTGTATAAGTTTTCAATACCTATTTTTAATAAAATAGCCCATTTTCAGGTTCAGAAGTTCAGATTCATGTTTTCACCAACAGAGACATTTTTCTGCCTTGATCCATAGACAGAAGTGCCCAGCTATAAAAAACAAAATGATAAATGATTAACTGGTGGCAAGGTGGGTCATGATTTTTTAAAATTTTTTTATTTAATAGAACAGGGCTCTCAACAGCTGCATAGGAAAGCACTTTCGTTTCCACAAGCAGGGAGACAGTGTCCTCTACTCCTGAGAGCAGAGATGTCTTCTCCACACATGAAAGAAAAGCCAGTGGAATTTTCTACACGTCACAGTAATCAGATTTGCATCTTCCCTCGCACTACAATGAAGTGGCTGGCTATTTAGAAGAACAGCTCCACATTTGACACAGGAAAACAAATAACCCACCAGCTCTGCATGTTTGACACTTCACGAAGGAGCTCATGAACATACTCATTCATCACTCCCTCTTTTTACTGTACCCTGGTGTCTGACTGTTCAGCATCCATTGGAAACTGGCACATTTTCTCCACATTAAAACAAAACAAAAAACAAAAAACTCATCTAGAGAACAACATCACGAAGTATCTCTAGGCTTACACCTGTTTATGCTGCTCATCCAGCAACAGCAGCCTCTGGGAGCTCCTGCCTGCCTCCAGCCCTCACTGTGAGCGTTGCCTGCTGCTGCTAAGAAAGAAAATACATCACAAGACTTGCACCTCTGAGGGTAGATGTCCGTGCTTTCAAAATCAGTGCTAGGCACTCCTTCTAAAAGGCCGGCCCTTCCCATGCATTTGAGACACCTGACTGGGACCCTGGACAGACTGGCTGCTCCTACTCCTGGCCCTCCTCTGACTCCTGGCAAATCACTTCATCCCTGCACTTCTGGCATTTTTTCACAATTCAGCATTTGCAATTCCAAAGAGATGTGTCCAAAAAATTCTGTGAGCTAGCTACTACAGTGTTGTTGTCCCTCAGATGGAAAGGGAAAGATGACAGCCAGGCTACAGCTTCCTCACATAAAGCTCACATGAGTGAGATGGAAGCAAGTGGTTGTGTGGGTTTTTGGCAATCTAAAACCTATCAAACTCATTTTCTTCACTACAGATCTCTTAGAGAATGGCAATTTTTTCCCAAGCTATGCTAGTAGAAAATTTCAGGGTGGTCAACAACATCACTGCAGCACAACACTTCTTGTGACCCACTACTAGAGCTGCACTGCTGAAAAAAAAAAACCAGCAGAGAAAGCAAGTCCTTTGCAACCCCATTTACTCCTCTTGTCTGCCACACTGGAGACAAGTGCCAAAGCAAAAAGGGTAAGTTGTGACAGCATGATGAGAAACTCTCACTCAAGCTGGACTCTTTCTCTGGTCCAAGTTAAGTCTGTCCCTCTACTCAGGCCAGGAATTCATTGAGCTCATGGAACTGCACCATTTGCTGTATGGTTTTCCTCAGTTACATGATCAGAATCCTTCTTGCTCCATTTAGCAATCCTAACTACTAAGCTAAAGGCAAGTGGCTGTCCATGACAGATTACAATGGTACCAAGGACTGAAACACACTAATTTCACTGTATTCCTAAATTCATGTAAATACTCAAGTCTAAGCCAGATGGGAAATTTTGGAGAAACCATTTATTGAGAAAGATACTGCCAAAAATGACACAGAGTCATAATTATAAGTCATTTGCTTAAATAATTTAGGTTTAACTTTCTCACAAATGCCTTCCCATGTATTTGAACAAAACTCAGTTCCTTCATGCTCCATGAAAGTTATAGTGCTATATTATTTATCAACTAAAGGAAAACAAGTCCTTGCAAAGCATACAGGAGATATGGACACTGTGTGCTAACACTAACAGTTACTTTGCAACCAGACAAAAGAATTCAGATTAACTGTGACGCATAAATGCAGTACAGAAGCTAGAGAATGCAGCTTCTCACAAAATGCACACAGATTGTGCTCTGTGCAGGTTCATTTTCAAAAGTCAGCAACTTTCTGCATTGTGAAAAAGAAGCAATGCTCTAATTGGTAAAGAATGTAAAGCCCTATTCTAGATAAAAGCAAAACCAAATCACTTTGCCCTTAAGCTATTGTACTGACAGAGTGAAACTGCTGATTTCTAATCAATATATTCCAGCCTGTCCTGTTCCAGATCATGGTATTATTAATCCACCTGTTAGTTCACTGGTATGAAATTCAGCTTTTCTATCTACACAGCTCCATTAGTAATAAGAGAACGTCCAATTTTTTTTTCCCATTAAGGAATTTCAAAGACAGTCAATGGGCTTATCATATGCAAATGTTTTTGTACAATTTAATCCCACAAACTGTAGTATTATATTCAAGTAGAACACATCAAATTTCATTTGGCATGTGGGAAAATAAAATTAAAGCATGAGTTTGGATGCATAAACAGGATAAATAGATAGGATTTTGCTTCATCATATTGAACAATTACATCCTGGCACAGTGCCCACATCATATTCATTATGAAGAGACTACAGTGTACAGCACGCTAACTTTCTCAGACAATGGCTAAATGACTGACAAATCAGAAGTCTTACAGATTTGCTTGCTATTTCTGCCTTGTACATTCCTGGAAATCCTGCAATTCCTCGTTCTATATTACCTCCATTAACCAGGATGGTCAATAGGAAAGCTGCTCATTCTGCTTGCCCTGTGCAAGTGTTCACGCAGCACTGTCTGCACTCCTTACACCTCCCAGCTCGCAGTGGGTTCCCCTCCAGGTCTGCCCTCAGCCTGCTGTAAAGACTGGAGAAGGCTGTCATCAGTGTTTGCACCCCAAGGAAACACAGGGCTGTTCCCGTCCTCCTGCTGCTGTGAGGCTGGGCCATCTGTGCAGCTTAAAAAAAATCTGCACTTACCAGATCTCTGTCTTCGGCTGTGTTTTTGCTTTGGAAGTATGCTTCACTTCTGGCATTGTTTAAAGTACTTTATTCCTGTCTAAAAGAAGCATTCTCAATACCCACCTTATTAATAATAATAATAAAAAAATAATTAAAAAGCACCACACACCTAATCCACACACGATAAAAGGGAAGTGCCTGGCCACAAGAGCCACATCCTCATTCCTGCAGCAGATGCCACTGTTGGCAGCATTTGCTTGCCCAGCAAAGTCCACAGATAATATGAAGTCAAATTTGTCATTTTCAAAATGCAAAATTTTTTTGCTTTCTCACAAGAGTTTTTCTGCTGTACTTTTTTCCTCCTTCTGTGACAGCACTTATCCACTCCCTCATATTCTGCCCAACTGTCAGGTGATTCCCATGAAAACACCAGTAACAAGATTCAAACGAAACATGAAGAATTTGTACCCATGGATATTGCTTTAGAATATCCTTCCAACCAAACCAGTGGGATAAAATTCTCAAATAAAGGTGATATAACCTTTATGAAGTTTTTTTTTTTTCTTGCTAAAGTGAAACTTGAAAGACTAAATAAACCATACACAGCTATACAAAATCCTCTTTTGGGATTGAGGAGAGAGAGGTGAAGACAAATCTCACGCTTATGAATGATTAATTCCTTTGCAGACCTTGGAGAGGTTTCTTGTCCAAGGCCTGTCCTGAGAGGGAGCAAGCAGAGGTGTTTGTTTCCCAGTTGTTTCATTTCCAAAGGGAAGACAGAAACCTCTATTTCAGACCAGTACCATTAACCAGTACCAGTACCCAGCCTCCCTCTTCTTGATCACAAGGAATTTCTCCATCAGAGAGGTCCACAAAGCATTTTCTTCCTACTGGTACTCAAGGACTTATTTATAATATTGCTGAACTATAGCAACATAAGCATTCCTGAAAATTATATGGCCAGCTTAGGGACAAAAGGAAGTCTCAAACTCAATACAGACACAACAAAGAAGATCAGAACTGTTAATTCATACTACAGAAACTCCAAACACAAAGAGCATCAGGCCACTGTCAGCTGAAAATGACACTCTATCTTGGCTCATCTAGTTATTTGTCTGAAAAAAAGATTTAAACCACAAGTGCAACCCTATGCTACTTGCTCTGCATCTCTTCAGTGATAGACAGTAAGGTGATTTTTTTCATAACAAAATCAGGAAGACACACAAAAAAGGCCTAGCTGTCTGAGGAGCTTGCACACTTAGCTGTGGATCCTGTAAGAGATTCTCCTCTAACAGAGATTTTTAAGTTCAGAAAATTGTCCCCCTTAAAGAATGCTTTAAGTGACAAACCTGAACAAGTCAAAAACACTCCTGTTTTAAGGGAAAGCAAAAAGTCAAGATTCCACCTGTCTAAAACACAGAAGATAAAGGGACATTTCCTTTTCCTTGGATGGAATCTGAACTCCAAACTGAACCAATGACAGTCAGGCACTGTTCTGGCACTAGATATGACTTTTTACATTTACAGGCTTTTTACAGGCAGTTTAATATCAGGCAACTCTCTACACCTAGCCAAAGCACGATTGCTTCAAAACGCCTGCTAAAATAAAGGAATAACTCACAAATCAGTGAAAATAAATAACTTATAAAAATAACTGGAGTTACAACTGGATCTCTTAGCCCATATAGTGAAGGTTGGGGCTCTGTTTGTTTCAGTTTAGAACAATCTCCAGTACATTTTAAAGTTCACTGAAAGGAAAAAAGAAATTATTAAAGACAAAATAGATTTTTAAAAAAAGTTTTCTTTGCAAGGACGAACTGATCTTAGACTGTGTAATGACTTTTTATGGAGGATTTCAGTGGTGTGAGGGGATTTTCTTGACTGAAGGCAGAATGCAATGGCTTTGCTTTACATACAATGCTTTGTATATAGTTTGCTTTATATACAATGTTTATGCACTTGTAACTTTCTCAAAGCCAGAAATGGCTCTTTTGCATTGCAATGAAGCTAGAAAGCAGAAGGCTAATATTCTGAAGAAGAACATGTTGAGTATCTCTTAATTATTGAAATAGAACCAGTATTTTACCACCTTGAAAACACCATAACATTTGTTTCTAACCTGACCTTAGGCATTATCCCTTTCCATTAAGAAAAAACCCCAAGAACAGCAAACCACTACACAAATGATTTTCTAGCTGTAATGGCAGCTGACTGTGACTGTATTTCCTGTTGTCGTTCATCAATCATGCCAGTTTTAAAAGACATCCTACTGCAATTTCACAGAAACTCTCGACTCCTCTACAGCATTGTTGAAATGGCTGATATATGAATAGAAAAGAGATCTTTCAATGTGTCATGCTTGGTCTCCAACTGTAACTATAAAGCTAAAAAAACATTCGGCATCCTACTCTGATTTCATCTTCTCAAACAGCTGTAAAAGGCTGTCCACATGCAACCAAGCTTTCTTTTAACAACAGAGGGGTAGGGATAGGTGCCCAACTTCACATCTGGAGGCAAACGAAGTCTGGAGATAAAGAGTGACACACTTAAAGCATGCTCCACTTTATATCTTAGAAGGCATTACCCCAGTCCAGCAGGGCATCAGTTTTGAAACTTGAAATTGCTTTACTGTTTGCTCAGCAGGGTAATGAGATGAAAGGGATCAGAGACCTGAGCTATGACTGGGACCAGATAAGTTATTATCTTTCAGTAGCTTAAGAAGACAGCAATGTCCTACTGCTTTACATCATCACTGCAATTTACAGTAGATGTGCCCTTTTTTGTTTTTCAGTGACATTTCTGTGATCACTGTGTTTTAAGGGACTTTGCTCAGTGATGTTTAGCAGCACCATTTGAACCCTCTGACTGAAATAGTATATTACTGTCATCAGCTGTCAAGCAACTTAATACTTTTTCTGGAAATTTACACTTTTGATGGAGGCTGTTAGCAGGTTTGTGTGCATGTGTGGAAGCTGAATCTTGGTGTTTCAAAGGGTTACAAACTAGAGTACGACAGCAGGCATGTAGGTGACTGCACAGACAGGCGCCTGGCAGAAAACCCCCACCCCTTGCCAGGATCACAGACTGCTGCAACTTCCACCTGCAAGCTTGGAAACACTGTAATTGGCATTGCAGAAGGACACACTGCAGCACAGCTGGGTGTGGGAGAGCCTGCATTTAGGCATGCACCACTGCCTGAGCCAGGATCTGCTCACAGACCTCCTGCACTACCATGGCAGCGCCCAGCGGGTCTCCACCACACGTGAGAGTAGAGGAGATCTAGGGGAAAAAAATAAATTGCTCTGAGCCAGTACATCTTTTAAAATGTCAGGGCTTGCTTTGTGGCTAACCTTTTGTTATAAAAAGGTAAAATAAGTATTTTAAATCTTCTTCTGGTTGGGAGGGAGGGAGGAAGGGAGGAAGGAAGTGGCGGAAGGAAGTGGCGGAAGGAAGTGGTGGAAGGAAGGAAGGAAGGAAGGAAGGTTGGTTTTACTAAGGGCGATACATCTGGTCAACATGGCCACCCTGAGCATGGCCTCACCACCATTATCTGGGATCTGCTGCCTGTGATCAAGAACTGTTTGGGAGAACTGTTTTGCCTCTGTAGTCTCAGCATTCACAGAATCCCTAAGCAGTTTTGAAGAAGAGTTTCATATAAATCAGCACAGAGAAGCCTGAGATGAGTGACTTTCCTCACGCAGCTGAGGAGAGAGCCAGAACCAGCACAACAATTCAGCAGTTTTTTATTTGGCTGAGATAATGTTTTCCTAGTGCTAAACAAAACGTGAAATCAGATATTTACAGTATCCAAACAGAGCCCCTAAGAATGAAAGAGATGTTAATTCAGAGAGTGAAAGGTGCTTCCTTTTGTGGTGGGTTAACACCTCCCTCCCCACACACCCCTCAGACGGCTGGAAGTGATCAGGACATGCTGGCTCCTCTCTCCACTGGTCCTGGGCTCTTTCTCCAGGCTGAAATATGTATCAGGAGAACTGTCCTGGACTGCCACGAGACCTGATCCTGGGGCTGTTGTGTGCTCTTCCCCCTGCTGCTCCTCACTCTTTTCCCCTCACTCCTCTTCTCCTTCAGCAATTCCACCTTTTGTTCCATCCTTGGCAGTGCATGGCTGGGGGCTGGGCTGGTCATGACCAGCTCCAGACGGCTACAGGGAGTCACCATCCAGCTTGGAGCTGGTGGAAGCTGTCTGGCAGTGGGCTCAACCAGCCCTGAGCATCCCCCAGCAGAGACATGGACACTGATCACCCTCCAGCAGAGATCCTGAAACTGAGCCCAGACAGACACAGATTTATCTGGATATTACAAAGGATGTGACGGAGCGGGAGAGAGGAAGGCAGAAAATCAAGCTGACTGTTACAAGACTTGTTTGCTAGGCATGTTGGCGTATCTGTGTCTGCTAAATCACACAGCTCTGTGTGCCCAGCTAAAATCCCAGCAGGACTGGAGGAACCAGCATTCCCAATCTACTCATTCCCTGGCCTTAGATGTGGTAGGCACTGATTCATGGCTTTCCTCTCTGCCAGGGCTTGCAGAGAGAGGACAGCTGCCAGCACCCCCTGTACTGCCATGCAGCACCTGCCCCAGACCCTTCTCCCATTCCCTATCTGCTGGTCCCAGGAAATCTCCTTGCTCTGTTCAGCTCAGTAAGATGGAGGAAATCACACTACCCCTGCGTAAGGAGAAAAGGGTGATGTGTCTCCAAGAAATGGGCACGCAGATGATTTTCCTTCCATTGGGGCTGACTGCATAACACACTAAGTCCAAGCAATACAAAGCAAAACAGACAACTATGAACTTATGTAGTCAAAGAAGAGACATTGGGCAACTGCAAATCCAACTCTGTTGGATGTTACATAAATTATGCCAGTGTGAGCAGGTCCTTCTGAAGGACAAGCAGAACCAGCCAAAAGGCAGCTGCTTTGCCTGACCTGTACCCACAAACTTGTGATGCCTGTGCTGCCCTAATGAGCACTCCACAGGAGCCTGGAAATTTTGCTTTTGACTTCATTCATTGACTTCAAGGGATTTGGGGTTTCCTGTTCAGGATTCATATTGCAACAGGCTTCACCTCCTGCAACTGAAAAGCCAGGGAATTCATTAACACTGTGGCTTTATTCACAAAAAAAGACCTGTGTGGTATTAAAGGCAAGATACTTTGCAATAGTAACAAATGGAACACCTACACCAGTCCCAATAGTAAGAATAAATTGCAGTAGTGAGTTTTGTTTGACCTGAAGAACTCCTCAGTCAAACCAAATCAAATTTTCAGCTACATGCAGCAATATTTAATATAAATAAAGTATCTCTCATTGTTAAATCCAAAAGAAAAGGCAGCTAAACAGAAGGTAATTGCACTGTCCTTGGTTTTATTAGCTCTGCCATTTAGAAAGGTCCTGTTCAAAAAAAAAACCAAAACCACAACATATGATTTTGATGCAACCATTTAAGATTAGACTGTCAAACAGTTTAAAGTAAGGATGTGTTCAAGTAGTTTGTTAAAACTTCTTGAACATATATCATGAAAACCTACATATGCCATACTGCAAACACTGCAATAATCTATGCTATTGCTTAGCAGTGATATCTTTTTTCAGATGTTTTTCTTTTGACAATACTGTGCTGGTTATTACATTTGTGATGCAGGGATTTCAGATCTCTCCAGTTATTGCTATGATGCCTCAGTACTTGGGTCAGTCTTCCTTTATGGAAAGGTAGAGAACCAGTCTAATACGGCAGTGGCAATTGCTCCCAGTTGTGACAATACTTCTCTGTATAAGATTTTCCACAGCATTAGGCTTAAACTCTTCATTTACTGGCATCTGTATAAACTGCGCCATCGGTTGCTATGTGAGGAAGGTTACCCTGGATTAGGCCAAGCCTGGATGTTTCAGAAAACTTTGACCTCAAAGCTTGGTGTGCCTGCTCAAATGACACTGCTGTGAATAACAACATACACCCCAAAGCACTCTTTGGCGCTGTTCAATAAATAATGCCTCCAAGACTACAGGCAAGCTTCTCCACATCCACATGGCCACGACTCTGCAACAAACAGATTTTTTTTAAACAGATTTCAGGTCTCATAATTTTATGTGTTTTAACATGCCTGATTTACAGTCTTTTAGAAACACTGATGTTTGAATAGATATTTTGTCACCTTGTTGCTACTGCAAACACAAACTAGAAATTAGTGGAGACAAAACCAGAAAAACCAGTGCTCTATTCTGGGGATTTGGTCTTCGTGTGTAAATTGGGCTGGCCCCAAATAATTTTGGATTTGTTTGTGAGGAAGTCCCATCGGAGGTCCTATTGTGAAACAGGGGACAGAGCAAGGTGAAGGCAGCAGTTAGACCTGCACTGTAATAGGCACACAAAACACCAGAAAACCAAATCACTTTCATATGCACAAACTCCTTGTTTCTCCAACAAGTCCATTAGAGATCAGTGCTTCCAAGAAGGGTTCACCCAGACAGGCAGCCTCATGACCCTTTTTAGGTCTCCCTGCCCTCCCTGGACAGTACTGTCCTGTCCTCCTTCCTTCCCTGCCCTGCACAGGGGGAGCACCATACCCTCTGACATAAGACCAGAGCTGTCCTGCCAGTCCTGCTGTGCCACCACACAAAACCATGCTTCTCTCTCTGCTGAATTTGCATGCAAGGTTGCTCCTCTTGACCTAGATCCCAGCTAAAAGCACAGACAGGTCCTTTGCCCTTTGTCAGGCCATTTACAAGCTGCCTCCTCTGCCACTAGAAATATTAGCAGCTGCCAATCTCATACTTACAGCTCCTTAATAGCAAGAAAACATAAACATCTTTTCAGCAGAGATGCTTGCTTCCTTTCCAGGGCTAAAACCCTCTGCTGACACCCTTCCTTCCCTCTATCCAGCAAGCAAACCCTCTGAAGAAGGACAAAACATTATGTCTATGTCCACACTAGCATTCCTTAACCTAGTGGAAAAGGTTTCCCACAGAACCTTTTAGCTGTGATTAATGCCGTGAAGACATTGGTAGGCAAAGCATGGCTGGGCAAAAAAAGCACAAAACATTTTTCATGGATGTCACCTCCAATTAATAGACAAATCTGCTTCAGCTATTTTCATCTCTCTCTCTCCGCTCATGTGGCTCTCCAGGGAATTAAAGCCTCGTAAATACATGCTTGTTTTTCTCTTCTGTACACAGAAATCACATCCAACTTGGGAATTCCTTGGACTGAAATGGTTGGAGGTGAAAGAATGTTATAAAGAAGCACTGTATATGTGCCATTCCAAGGCAGCATTGTACCCTTTCCTGGAAACCTTGCTGTATTACATGGATGTAGCCTGGCTGAGAACCCTGAACCACCAAGAAAAATGAATGCAGTTCCAGGAAACTGGTTTTGATGGTTACCTTTTAAACAATAGAATGCTGTCTAAGGAAAGCAAAACATCTGTCTTCCAAAAAGCCATTGCTCAAAAAAAAAATTTTTTTACAACAGAAAGGTTGACTTCATACTTCTGAATAGTTCTGAATTCTCTCTGGAGTTTTTTTAAAAAGTATTGCCTGTATCATTTTTACTTTAATGACAAAGCAAGTGAGTTTTGCATATGTGGGGGCAAGATGCAGAGGGTTAAAAAGGAAGAATAAGAACAGTAGCACCAAAAAAAGGCAAAGTCCTTGGGTGATCAGCCAGCAGAAACAGATTTTACCTGCTTCTTGTGTAGGGGATGGACCCCAGTTTGATATGACACAAAAAGTCATGAAACAGGAGAAAATCCTACCTCCAGCCCACGCTTCCAGGCTGTGGATGTATCCATCAGGGACCAATGGCACTTTTAACCTCACCTTCCGCCACGTGAGATCCAACTGCTGCAGTTTTACATGCCCTACACTCTTAACAGTCTGGCTTGTTTTTAAAGCTACAGCTGTCAGAGTCAGGTGGTTACTACTAGGAAGGTGCAATGAAGTAAATTTCTCTAATTCACAGTTGCAGGGACAACGCTCAATAACAGAACATTTAGGGAATATGAAACAAAGGAAAACCAGCTGAGAAAAAAAAAGGCTGTTCTAACTCTTCAAGGTCCCAGTGCAAAACGCAGCAGCTACAACTGCAAAATCTAGCAGCTAAGAAGTCTACTCAGACAAAAACAATAACTGAATCTTCCTCATTGTCCTTAGGGTATGAAGACTTACTCCATTCTGTGTGTACTCACAACTGCAGAGGTCTAAACCTGTGAGGGACTAGGACACCCCCAATTTAGCAAGGTCAGAGGCTGAGTGACAGCTGAGCCTGTGCTCTGGAAGTTGCTGGGCATTATTTGCATCGCCGTATCTCTTCTTCTCCCCCCAGACACAAAGTTTACCACTGCCTGGGATCTCCTTTCTCTTCAACCTAGTCAAGCATGAGTGAGGGGACAGGGAAGCACTACAAGAAACATTTGGCTACTTAAGTGGGCTCTGTAGTGTAAAAGAGATCTTTGTTGACACAACTGAACAAGAAACACAGCTGAGGATACTCCTACACTATGCGAGTCACCAGAGCTTTTAGCCTCCTCTTTTTACATGCCCCAATTTTCTTTCAATATAGTCTTAGACTTTCTTAGGTAAGGTTTTAGATAGATAAAAAAATACTGGAAGTCAAAGGAAGTAACAGCAGGTAAAATGGCACACTACTTTTTTATTATATTTTTATGTTTGGTTTTCATAAATCCATGCAGTCAGGACTCAGAGTGTATGTATGAAAGCCAACAGGAGTACACCTGTGCTAAGCATCAAGAAATTAAGATAACATGCTATGAACTCTTAAAAATGTAAGATATTTTGTAATAAACATAATCCAGAATGGGTATCTGAGATTAAATCCTGCCCTAGTGGGAAAAGGAAGCCACTTCAATCCACTCAGTGTAAAGTAAGTTGCAGTAGCAGAGCTCTGGAAGTGAGACTAAACAGCTGGGCCAGAGAATAAAGCAGCTGAGAGCATCTGAGGAGTCTGAGGGATGGTAGATCAATAAAGAGGACAGCAGAACAGGTATTGAACCTCACAAATGGAATCTGTATTGAAAGTGAAGAGAGCCAGAGATCATAGCACCACTCTTCAGTATCCACCCATGTGTAGCAGCCAGTGCATCAAATATCAGGCCCCAAACAGCGTCTTATCATCCAGTGCCCTGTGTGAATCAGTGGTGTAATCTCAATCACCCTAAATCTGACTGGATAAATCCCTTGCTTCCCTCTCCAGTTGTTTTTTCTGGTTTATCTTCTTAGACAGCAGAAGACTTCATCTGATGTTCATGCCCATATTCCACACTGAGATTTTCTTTCACCTCTTGCCAACTGTCTCTAAAAGATGCCAGCCAGCCACAAACCATGCTTCTGGTTTAAACCACTCCTTTCACCCTGTGGGCTCTAGAAGATAGCTGAACATGGAACTGCATCTTTTAGGAAAACACTGAATTTCTGACAAACACACTTCTAAACAATGCTCATTATAAACATACTCACGTATGACTACCACACTGTGTATCTCTGGCTTGCTCAGCCAACAGAGAAACTTCGAAAATAATAAGCCATAATAACAACCTTGTTCAAGAAATAAAATATTTTTAAAAATTGTTAAATCAAGCTGACATTTCTTGGGGACTGACAAGAAAAATAACAGGATAATAATTAATATACCTTATGCTATAAGCCTTCCTTGAAAACCCTCTCATTTCATCTTACCAAAATATTACCAAACTGAAATTATTGTTCTTGTTATGGTCAGGTAAAGCTCTTGTATTCCCTAGGCTCTACTCTCTTCCAGTCAAACTGGCAGGGCTTCAATGAAGTCAGAGCTTTGGGCCTCTACCTATTAAATGAAAAATGTCAGTCCTTGCCAAGGTACAAACTTAGCAACATCTTACAATGATTTTCTTTCCGGGATGCAGCAAACCACCTGGTTTTTTTACTTGTAGGCTTGTAAAGCAATGCCAATCACAAAGCTTGCCAGAAATGGCAAAATACATATTTTAAAGTTAATCAAGCAAAATAGATTAAACTTCAAAGGTCTGATACAATCCAAGGTACGCTGCATTATAAGCCAGGGTTGGTCTCTAACATCTTGTGGTGCCATCACTCTCAAACAGGAAAGCTGGCCAGAAAAAGAAGGGAAGACTGAGAGAATTGGGATTGTTCAGCCTGGGCAAAAGAAGGTTAGAATATAAGAGAACCTTCTTGTACTGAAAGGGGCTAGAAGAAAGCTGGAGGAGGACTTCTGAGAAGGGCATGGAGTGATAGGAGAAGGGGCAATGGCTTTAAACTGAAAGAGGACAGGCTTAGATATTGAGAAGACATTTTTGACTGTGAGAGTGGCAAGGCTGGGGTGAAACAGGAGGCTTTTTCTCTCAAGATACTTTGGATCAGTGGTCACAGAGGACCAGAGCACAGTAATACCAACAAGAAAAAGGGTATTTTTATACAGTAAAATCCTTATAACAGTAAAATCCTCTCCTATATATTAGTCCATCTCTTTACTGTGTGCTAAGATTAATCAAGCTCACTGAAATTAATTAAAAACCCTAACTGAGAAACCTGATTGCTTTGAAAACTGCATTTCTAAAACTAATTTCACCTCTAAGCTTCTGGGTGGCTGTGGGAGTATTTCTTATGAAACATTTTTAGGGGTGACAAGGGTGAAGAAGAACTGCTGCTCATCACAGAGAGGTAGCTACACATCACCAAAACAGTCACCACTGGTGCAGCATTCCCTCTTTTGCATTTAGGGAAGAAAAGGGCACTCAGACTTTACTTTGCCTGGCTCCTGCAGACCACTCCACTGTGACTGTGGTGAAATGGAAATGTCTCACAGCACAAGTGAGATGTGTTGTAGACGTTAGCTTTGGTATCACTGCAAAAGAAGACCAATGCAAATAAATGTACACTGTGAAGTGACAGGGACAGAAGCTTTGATGCTTTTCCAGAGAGAGTCTAAGTCAGAGGGTAGAAGGTAAGTGCAGAGAGAGGTTTCAAGGGTGAGTTTGTAGCAGAGACAAAATGAATCCCTTGGCACAGGCAAGTGGATTCCATCAGAGAACCCACAGGGCTAAGTTCACAAGCTTTCACAGAGATGACAGAGATGCAAGTGCCAGCAGAGCCTGCCTGGCATCTCCAGCTGGGCTTGTGTGCAGCTGTGGGTGTAGAAGGTAGATCTGGACTGGCAGCAGAGAGCAGCACTCGCAGCTGGTCCTGGTGAGGCAGCTGCACACAGGTCAGAGAGCAGGTTTTCCAACAAAAAAGGAAAACACATCCTCAGAGGGAATGGCAGAGATGATAAAAAACACTGGAGTGCCAAGATATTCTCCCACCTTTTACCCAAAGACTGCAGGGCCTCCAGAGGAGATCCAATTTAAGCGACACTGGTTAATATTCCACGTGAAGTATGAGCTCATATGAAGAGAGCTCATGTCAATTATTAATATCCTTTTGGTGAAAAGGAAACCTGCTACTTAGGAACACGCCTCCATGTTAAACAAAATCTACAAGAAAAGACTGTATGGCACATGAACTAATTTCATAGAATTTCATATACTTTCTCATGGTAACAATTTTTCTTCTAAATTTTCAAATTCTTCCATTTCATCATGCACAGAGGGCAACTGCCTTTCAGTTTCATGTGCTGGGTTTAAAAACACATGCATTAGAAAAATAATAAAGCTGGCTTTCTTGAAATATTTTTCATTTTGACCATGATAATTGTTCTTTCCTCAAAACCTATTTTCAAAAACATTCTAAAAAGGACTATAGCTTCTTATTAAAAAAAAAAAAGACAAGGAAGTTGACCTCAAAAATATATTTCCCCTACAGTTTTGAGAAAGAAAACTTCTATAATTGGCATATTTCATTGCCAAACTCAGCCATGCTGCAATAATAATAAGTGGGTAGCAAAGAGAGACTAAAATTTTTAAGTGCTCTTTGTTTCTAGGTTAATTTTCCTCATATTATCAGGACCCTTGAGGAATACAGCAGCCTGTACTATGGTCTAAGCCATGATAAAAACACCATTCCTCAGACAAACTTCTCTGTTACATTCTCACTGTAATTCTTTTATCCAGTCTCTCTTTTCACATCCACATCTAGACAACACCTGTCTCTTGCAGAACCCACCTCCAGCTTCTTCAAGCTCTGAAAAGACAACATTAGGATTGATTTTCTCAGGTGCCCTGCTCAGGGTGATGGTCATGGAGCACGTAGTCACTGCAAATTCAAGCAGCTCAGATGCCTGATCTGTGCCCCCTCAGCAGCAGATAAACTGAGCTTCCAACCACTGGCACTGGGACTGGGATGAAAGCATCAGAGCAGTCATGGATCACACTCAATATCCCACCTGACAGCAGCAGCCTCCAGGTGCTCGGCGGGTGGTAGCAAACTGCAGGATAATAAACTTACCTACAGCCTCTCCCTAATCCCCTGACAGGCAGACTCCTGACCTAGATGCATCCCAGTACCTACCCTTTCT
The DNA here is from genome assembly GCA_013398715.1 of Nesospiza acunhae. Lineage (NCBI taxonomy): Eukaryota > Metazoa > Chordata > Aves > Passeriformes > Thraupidae > Nesospiza > Nesospiza acunhae. The sequence continues at coordinate 190,792 of VZSU01000103.1, read as the reverse complement.
ACTTCTGTCAACCCAATTTATATCCCCAGCACTTGCTTTCTGGCCAAATCACCAAGAAGTGAAACTTCCTGAAGAAGTCACTTGGGATTAGCAGCTCTTCATTCTGATGCCGTACATTCCAGAAAGCTTCAGGTGTTTGTTTTTTTTTTTTTTTTTTTTTTTTGTGCAGAGAAGCTAATTTGAGTTGATTGTCTTTCAGTAAGACTGAGGACAGGAGACAACAGTAGCAAAGCAGAGTGGAAGGTGACAGCAAAAAAAGAGGCGAGCCTACACTGAGGGCTGACTCAAAAACAGCCAAACATATCTGGCTGGAGGAGAAATGCCTTGATAAATTGGTGTTCACTGTTTGTCAGCATGCACAGCATATGTGCTTTTAAATTAACTGTACTGTGAAAATGTTCCCTGGAAAACATTTGAAATCAAGGTGAGGTAGTCCATTTGTTTAATTATTTATTTTAGGCATTAGCCTTTTTCATGTTAAGTAAGATAAAACTTAAGTTGTGCCAGGGGAGATTTAGATTAGATAGTAGGAAAATTTTCTTCATTGGTCAAGCACTGGAACAGGCTGACCAGGGAAGTGGTGGAATCACTGCCCCTGGAAGCATTCAAAATACATGGAGATGTGATGCTTAGAACATGGTTTAGTGGTAGATATGGTAGTGTTCAATCAAAGGTTGGATTGGATGACTCTAGAGGCTTTTTTCAGCCTTAATGATCTACGATTCTATGTTTGAGGGGAGGGGAGCACTTGTAAACAGTGGGTCAAACCCTGCCCTCCCGAATCAGTAGAAGCTTTGCCACTAAGTTTAAGAGATCAAATATTTAGTAAATTCTATAAAAAAACATAGCAACAGTAAGTGGAAAGGTGGTGTGAAAGCCTCTTGCAGCAAAGCTTCTCCAAATCTGAACTAGTTGATGTCGAAAGGTCTACGATGTAACATGAAATGCGGACACACACGGACTTTATTTGCCATGTATTTTTTGTTCCTGTTTAATTTTCAGTCTGTAACAATGTCCAAGATGGGAGCTGCAAGCGTTATCATCATAATGAAGACTTCTGAAAAAATTAGCTTTTTTAAAGTAACACAATCACTAGAAAGAGTTTGAGTGCCTGCACTAATCACAGCTTAACCTGAGCAAACCAGAAATCAGAGGAAAACACAATTACTTTTCTATATGGCCTAATTTCATCCCATTTAATCCACCCAATGCCATGCACGACATCAAACTTAGGCTATGTGCACAGGATTGTATTTCACCCTTCACATGAGACATGAGCCGTGTTCTGCTATAAACCTGTGTAACTGCACTGCCTGCAATGAACCAAGGCATTGTCAGCAGATCAGTGCCATGAGCTGCAAGCCCAGACAGGAAGAGAGAGGAAAAGAAACGTGTCCTCCACTGCAGCATACTTTTAAAGCTCAGACACCTTTTTAGAGGATGCTCCTGAGACAAGACATGTATTGCTGTGTTTAGAACATCAACACAGGAAACTCCCTGCCTGTTTGCACGGGAGGTCAAACCAAAAGCACGCTCTGAGTGCAGTGGTAGAGCAGAGCTGTAAGTGCTGTAGGCACACAATAAAGGAGCTGCATGACCATATTCCTGACATAAGAGCTCTGCACAATAGGCTGGTTCAGAGATATGACATTCTGTGTTAACATATGCATGAGTTGCTAAATTGTTTGAGCTTGGTCCACCCCGGAAAAGCTTTTTGATTTGATGCTTTTCATTTTGACAAACAGTTTTATTGCAGCCAGTTTTTCAAATTGTCAAATTATCTTTCTGAGCAAATATAGTAGAGCTACAACACATAGGAACGAGTGAGTCTGTAAACATTTGGTTTTTCCATTTTCTGAGATGCTTTGTCTGAAATAGGAAAGCACTTTTCACATGCAGCCTTAATGGGGCTAGCAATTGCTCTGGTCACTGGTGAAGGACATCCTTTGTAATGAGTACTGGAAATATCAGTACTTCCCTAGATGCAAAACTCAAATCATAATCATAATTGACTTTATTTATGCTCAGGCACCCCAGGAACATCTGGAGGGCACCCCATCTTCTGCTCAGCCTGGAAGGTATAAAGACAGACCACCTCACATTCCTGTAATGTTCTGTCATTGCCAAAACAACTGATGCTCACAAAACCACTACCTTTAACACCATTCCATTCCTTTCCTTCTCTACCTCCACTTTACATCATTATTATTTGCCCTCTCCCCTCCCACTGAAATCCCAGCTCTATCTGAGGTAACTCATACTCATCAAACATGGATACAGCATGCATGCATTAAATGCAGAGTTTTGCACAACTTTCAGCCTAAAAGAGCTACATCCTCCCAGCACCTCAGCAGCTGTTTGCAAGCTGTCACTGCTCAAATGTTCACCCATTATTTACAGCAAACTGATAAAACAGGGCAGGAACTGTTTCTGCTACACTAATGCAGAGGGAGAGAGAAGTCCTGAAAATTAGTTTCCAATTTCCACCTGTCACTCACCTGAACTGAAATACTTCCATTACCCACTGTGCTTAATAACTCATCAACAAAACCTTCTAGCAGAAGAGCTGTTTAAAGGCTTAAGAGCAAAACAATTTTTAAAAACTACCAGTCTTGAGTCACTGATGGCTTGAACAAACTTTGAGTCTCTCACTGAGGCCCTTAAGGCTTAAAAAAACCTCAGAAGGTGCAATTGCTACAAAAAATGCCTTAACTAATATTTCCCGGTGATCTCAGTTCACTTTTCTCACATGATGCAGTGATGGATACAGTTCTGTCATCATCACAGGTAGATGAAACCAAAACTGTAAGAGACAAAGGTGGATTAGGACTGAGAAGACCAGTGTACTAAGGAAGGCCAAGGCTGGGAGGCTGAATATCCAAGCAGCTTGGTCAGAGAACACCAGACTCTTCTGGTAGCCAAGCTGGGAACAAACCTGAAAAGGACCCGATGCTTGGCAGCCAGTGTTGAACGCTTTGCCACAGAGTACCTGCAAGGAAACAAACCCCAAAGGAGCTGCACAACTTGGATAGCCACATTGAAGTATTCATTTAAAGCAGAAAAAAACTGGACTTTCTGGTACATGAAATGTTGCTTAGGAGGATGAAGGAAATGGATGTGACTGGTTTGAGTCCTGAAGTGCACACCTCACACATCTGCCTTGAGGGCAAAGGGTGTGGACAGAGGAGAGAAAAACGTTTTTTTTTTCTGTTACAAGATGACAGAGGAGATGACAAGGGACAAAACACCACATAAAAAAGCCATGCTAGCCCGATGTGTGGGAGGACTTGGATATCCTGATCTCCCTTATGTCTCTGTGCTTGTGAAGCCATTCAACGCCAATCCAAACCCACACAGGCATTGGTACTACCATTTCACTGGCATGCACAAATCTCAAAGTGTGCTCTTCTGTCCTGTGATGAGCTTTACTTGAAGAAGTGCTCTCACTGTGCTCCTTCTGTCCTGATTAACTGACTCATTCACCTCTTCTCACAAAACAGTGTAGATTTTATTCCTGATTTCTATTTCCCTTGTTGAATGTGTTATAATAGAGATAAATAAATAAACTTTCCCCTTTACATTTATTTTTTGAATTACCTGCATCGCTGACTGGCTTCTGCTGAAGATCATCAAGCTAAACGGAATTCTACAAGCAATAACACTCAGAATTTTGCATTGGCTATCCATCCCTACTCTGAATAACAAGGAAGAGGAATGGCAATTTTAAAATTATTGCTTTTTGTTGTTCCGCAATACAGTAATATTTTTTAAAAATCATTCCACCTCACATAATAGCAAACAACAAGTTTGTCCTCCATGGTAAAATTTAGTATGAGACGTGTGTAATGGGATTTAAAGCTGAACAGCTGTTTTGCTAGCCATCTATACCAGGACAAACATCTTAGAACCAGGAAGGAATTTTGAAACCAGAAAATACATATCAAAAGAATAATGAGTAGCCTCTCACTCCACAAATCATTCTGTTCTTTTGAAAATTACAGTTCTTTAAAGTACTCCTGTCTTTGGAACTCACATTGCTCACACTTAGAAGCCAATTTTCCTGCCCCACAAGAGGAATAATGCAACCCAACATCTGCTCTCAGGTGAGTGAGTGCATTTTAGATCTGTGAAACCATTTCATTGAGTTATTCAGCCAAGAACCCCATGAATAACTTTGGACCAGATTAAGTCATCTCTCATGACTGTGAGATGCATCCATCAGACTGAGTCTCTGACAGCAGCAGATATTGTCTCCACTGTATAAATGAAGCCAAGGGAGTGATTCCTCTTAAGATAAATGAAGCCTTACCATTATAAAAGGATTGCAACATTAAGAAAGTGTTATGAAGATGTTAGTTTCCCAAGAAGAAATGACTGAAGAAGACAAGGTTGTATGTTAGCCAAGGTGATATGTGGTAAGCAAACGAAGTCTTAAAGAAGGAAAACTAAAAAACAGTCTGTCCTAAAACAATAGTCAAGTAGCTATTTCTAGTATCAGAAATGAATTTTTAAAAATGCTGAGGGAAGAAAAATGCAAATTTTGTCAGAAATTTCCTTGCTGCTAATGCCGAAGTCTACAATGAAAAAGTCCATTCTGTATGAGTATCATCAACATCCCCACTGCCACACTGCCCTGAGGAAAGCAGAATATCCTCCCCTTTGGCTGCCACTCTCCCTTTGCAATGCTGCACCAGGCAGCTGATCTGAGGCAGAAGCTGCTGTCCTAGGAGGGCACAGACACTGTGGACATTCAGCTGCTGCCAGGAGCGCGGCAACCAGCAACAAAATCATTCCAAAGCCAACACCCCTCACAGTTCACCAGGGTGTAATGACCATGTGGGTGTTGATGCCATCCTGGACCTGAGAAATACAGATTTCAGTCACGTGATGAACAACATATTTCAACTTTTGGCCTATCTCCAGATCACCAGGGATGTACTAACATCCATCCCCAATTTAACTTTGTCTAACTCAGGATGGAATAGAGTATATGTCAACTATTAATTAAAACTATGGATAGTAATTCTTTTCAAGCATCAGTTATCTGATAATTAAATTATTTTTGAACACTGAAAGAATGCTTACAGGGCTGCTGGGCTGTAAGACATTATAGAATGAGCTCCTTCTTGAAATGGATTAATTGATGTCATAAGACATTTGTTTTTCCTTTGAGCACCCCACTGGTGTTGATTCCAAAGACATGAGCATTTGATTGCATAAATGACTGCAGGTTAACTGCAGGTCATTATGCACTGGAAAATACAGACTGCCATGCCAGGAGATGCAGAGCCATTGGTAATAAAAAAAAAAAAAGTCAGCAAGTTTCTATACCATTTCCTCGACCCAAATATTCTTATTTAGAGAACAAAAACAGCAGGATGACAATGAGATCGATGCTATTTACGCCTTTTTTTTTTTTGCCATTCCAGTTGGGGTCTCTTTCTGTTGCTCTTTGTTCAGACTGACAATAATATTTCCTCATGCAAATAACTTATTAATTACTCCTATGGAGATTAGAAGTGAGGTCTGATATTATGTTTACGCAACAAGATTGTTACAAGTTTTGTAAAAAAATAGTGTCTCAATCTTCTGTTTCAAGAGCTGTTGGAGTGGCAGGAAAATCTGCCTTTGGTGGTCCTTGTTCTGTAGGGATAAAAGCAATCACTTCCTGAGGCACCTCAGGCAATACTGAATAAATGCAATGTACCCAGTTCACACCACTGCTGCTCTGTGGAACCCTAGCTGTGCTTTCTGTCCTCTAAAGGGGGCTGCTGAAGCCAAAGGAAAGAGCAGCAGAGGGGCTGTGGAACACAATTTTGGTCATCAAATATAGCAGGTAGTTTCAAAATTGAAGTCTGGGTAAATGAAATTACTCAAAAAAACTGCAAACCATAAAGAGATAAAACAGTGACACAAAGCAAATAAAATATTTCAGTATATCTGAAATGACACCCTATTTTCCTGCTGTTAGCAAGAAAAACAGCTTATGGCTTTTGTCAACACAACATAATTTTCTTCCCAGCTCCTAGTTATTTCCATCACTGAACGACAAACTCATGAAATTCTCTCTAAAAATCCAAATAATGAACACAGATATACACACAGACAGAATTAGCAGACATAGGGATACTTCACTAGAACCTTAATTTGATTTCCTACTTCAGACTCCACGTCCCTTCTCTAGATTCCAAAGCCAAAAGGAGAATATTGTCTGTGAAATTCATAGCACTAACACAGTACAGAAAAACAGATAAACCCTTGCACTCTCAACCAGAAATAAACAAAGAAAATAAAAAACCCTCGCCCCCAATAATGTTATTCAAAGTGATATATAAGTTTATGTTTGCAATTTTAAGTAAACAAGATCTCCAAAAAACAGCCCTACCAAAAAAAAGGAAAATGCTTAATATTTGTGCTCAATATTTTGAGCCAAAACTTTTCAAATCTGAGTGGTTTCTGGCAGAAATCTGTATGTTGCAGAATTTTATTTTGCTATGGAAACTGCCTGAAGAAGAGAAACAAAGCCATAGAACAACCATTTCCAGTTAAAATTTCCTCCTCTCTCATGCAAACCACACAAGTCCTCGAACAGCTTCTTTAAAGATCACCTCCTGCAGCCCAGCACAGCTTTTCTCCCTGAACACCTGTGAATTAGTAATATTCTGCAACTGCCTTGCGTGGTCTGTGAGCAGACACAAGTGGTGCCCAGGAGCTCCCCCAGCCCCAAGAGCCGAGCCCGTGGCTGTCCAGGTGGATGAGGATGAGGATGAGGATGTGGATGTGGATTACAGCCCCCCTGGGATGGGCAGCAGGGCAGATTAATGTGGCCTTCAGCCACCTCAGCATCGCTGTCACAGCTCCTCTACAGAGCTCAAGCTGAGTATCACCGAACCCCTCACTTCTTCTCCTTTCACAGCTGCTGCTGTCCTTATGTAACCTCGGGTACCTGCGCGTTTCTGAGCTGTTTCTGTGGCGTTTGGGTCACTGGCTGCAAGCAGCGGGGCAGCAGAAGATGTACCGTGTGTGACAGCCCCACACAAGCAATGGCCTCTCTCCCCTCGCTGCGGCAGCGGTGCCTGAAAGGATTATGTACAAATGATTTGCCTCGTGTGCTTTTGGCAGCCTTACAGGAGTAATGTGGTGGCCACAACCCGTGACCCACCTCTAGTTTTCCCAAAACCACAGACTGCGCCAAAGGGCTGCCCTCTGTCTGATGCTCATCAGCACAGAAAACCAACCTGCAGCCATGAGGCCAGGACATCCCTTAATGGCTGGAATGGATGGTCTTACAGGCCTTTCCCAGCCTCAGTGGCTTTATGATTCTACCTCTGCATTCAGAGTATATAGCCTGTGCAGCCAGCAAATAGTAGGGTCTCAGTGGAAGCTGGGTGTTTTTTGAATGGCACTTTATTTTTCTGGTATTTGATCTGCTGAAAGACACTACCCGCTTGTGATGGCTATCATGACTGGCAAATCGTGTTATATCTTCTCATGTCTTTCGAAATAGCACTCACTGTATTCTCAAGATAACTGAGAACAATTTGTGCGAGTGATGCAAGGATGTGAAACCTTCATCAGTTTGTGGCATACATTTGCACTGTGGAGAATTTCCGTGGAGAACTGAAATTCCCGTGACTCAGGCCAATGTTCCAAGTATAACGCTGGAGTCTGGTTTCTCCTGCCTGACCTGGTTCTGCTTTTAAGAAACATACCCACTATCACCATGTATTTTTTAAGGTGGAGCCCATTCTACCAGCAATTCAAATCCCTGAATACTCCAGCTGCTACAATGATCCAGTGACAAATAATTTTTCACACCCAGTTCTTTAAAATCTGTTCCATTTTTCACCAAGATGGATTACAAACATAGGTGGCAAAGGTTTGAGCCACTTGACATCTCCCTAAGTCACACCAAAGTGATGTGCACACTCTCCTGTCCAACACACGCGTGTTTTCCCTGCTGATCAACAGCATTCCCAGCACAGCGAATAACAAGACACATTCCTCAGGTGTCTCCTTCAAAAGCACTGTTGTGCTCAGAGTAATCTGTGGGCACTGTCCTTACAAAGAAACAAAAGACATTTGGGGACACTTTGCCACAAGCGGCATTTGGGGGCAGCCTGCAGGGCTGCTACCCCACAGCCCTGTATTCTGTAGGCTGTCCTGCTCTTGCCCTGCTTGTGCTCAGGTCTGCCTGCTGACCACGGCACACCACGGGGTGGGAGAGCTCCCAGCACAGGACAGCATGAGCTTGTGCAGCAGGTTTGCTCTGCGAGAGGCAAGACTCCTTCAGAAGACTGTGCAAACTGAGCGAACTCTAAATTGTTCTTCTGGCTTAATTTATCCAAATACAGCATTGCCATCACAACAGCGCTCTTCTGACAGGCTAATGAGTGTATTTCATCAGTATTACAAGCAAGCTTTGAGCACAAAAGAGAGTGATTCAGGTGTTCTATGGAAAAAAAGGCATCCTTTTACAACTACTCTTCATTTTTCCAATACTTTGCCTTCCTCCCTAACTTATTCTCATGGGATGCTCCAAAAATCCCAGCAGCATTATATAAAGTTATATTTTTCAAGTTTCTTGCAGAATATCTCAGTTAATTAAGAACAAATAGATTAGTTTCTCTTCAGTTCATGTGTTACCAAATGTCCCCCTCCATGCACAAGGAATGCAACAAAGTCTTGAACAAGCAGAAAAACAAGTTACCATAGAAGAGCTACCAGCAATTACTCACTAAATACAATAAATTATTGTATATCTGGAGATTAAATGTACTTCATTTTGTTGTCACTGAGTATTTTACAAGCGTGGGTGACAGAAGCACAGAGCAGAATACAAATGTGGTAAAAATGCCTCTTGCAGTGTGTGTGTTTCCACTGAAGTTGGATTTTTTTTCTCCTGCTCTCCTTTTGATAGATTTAAACTGATGGATGGTGAAGCAGCATTCTGAATTAACCAGAGCCTCAGCTGAGCAGCAAAAAAGCAGCAGAACAAACATCTGTGGAAATTTTACACTGCAATCTCATGCTCCTGTTTGAGTTACTCAACAGAGCAGCTCTTCTAAGAGGGTCCAACCCTCAGCCTCTGTAGAAACCTGTTACCTTTGACAACCTCCAAAAATCTCCAAGAGGCATTCAGGTCCACTCACAGGAGACTCTGCCAGGGCCAACCAGGCATGAGATTCAGACAAGTTTGTGGAGACTTATATATCATCTGTCTTCAGACAGGAGTGAAGCTTGATTTTGCAATTGTACAGAGTTCAATTTCAAAATCAGTTCCACCTTCTGAGATTTTAAAAGTGGACTTAGAGCTATTGAGAGAGTTGGTGTCTCACAGGCATTTGCCATGATTTCTGTAAAACCTCTTTGTCTTCAACAGCATGAGCCATTAATGATAAGTGTTGCTTCTCCATTGGATAACTTTTCTAAGCAAAGGATCAGCCTTCCACTTGCTAGAGCACAGCAAAGAGAAAATAAAGTTAAAGAAGGCGTGCGTTGTCAAGGCTATTTAAATAAATGCCTTGAAGGAGTAGAGGATGTGTGGCAGTGTGGCACAGTGTATGGTCATGAACAACACTGACACCCTCAAAACAAGAAAAGCAGAAACCCTACTTCAAAAGCAAAGGATAGCCAAGCCCTGTAGCTAACTTTAAACCTCTGTCTAGCAGACACACTTCTGTTATATGGCAATGAGTGGCATGGCTTTACAGTTTATGCTGGTCCTCAGATCCCTAGAAGAGATGTTAAATCAATGATCAGTACGTTTTTGCACACGGATCTCTCAAAGCTAATTCTCGTTCTGGTTAAGACACAAAAATAACAGAGCTCAAATCCTTCAGGAAAATGGATAAAAACACTGTCTAATACATATAAGCCCATTCTGTCCCCACTCCTCTACCTGTGGCCACTCCCTTCTGACTAATCATGTCCTGGATCAATCCCGTACAACTTTCACTATAACCAGAAAGTATGGCAGCTCCACAACAGATTCCACATGCTCTTATGGGATGCCCTGTACCCTGCACTAATGAAGCTCCACCCTTTTGAAATAAAATATAGAAAACCCACTTGGGTAAGGAAAGTTATCTTGTACTTCAAGAGGTTGGACAGACATTGATCCACTTGCTTATTAGGGAAAAAAGTAGTGCAACAAGTCAGCTACAGGAATGATGCTACTACCCTCCATTCCCTAGGACTGTGTGGAATTGCCCCATCATCGTTACATGTGATTCACAGAATCATAGGGTTGAAAGGGACCTTTAAACACCGTCTACTTACAACCCCTCTGCCACGAGAAGGGACACCTTCCAGCAGACCAGATTGCTCAGTGGCCTTGAACACTTCCAGGTATGAGGCATCCATAACTCTGGGCAACCTGTTCCAGTGCCTCCCCACCCTCAGAGTAAAGGTTTTTTCTTCTAAAACCTAATTAAACTTGCCCTGTTTCAGTTTGAAGCCATTCCCCCTATCCTGTCACCACATGCTTTTGCAAAGACATCTGATTGTTTACAACATGGGCCAGCTATTCAGCTCTGTTTTGACAGGTACAGGCTACCAATAAAGCAGTTCTGCAAAAAGGGAGAAAACACATGAATGCTGACCCCATATCTAACAACCCAGATAACAATTATACAGAGTAGATAGTACAAGTCAGATTCTGTAGCCTCTCCTTTTCAGCCCCATGTCCATCCAATAGACGTTGATGGAAGCACAATTTTTACAAAAGCATGAGATTTTCAAAATCAGGACATGCATCGTGAACAACAATGCCCCTCACAATGGGTGCCTCAGCTGCTGCCAAGCAAGCATTTCTGTAAAGCACCACTGAAAAGCAAGTTTCACTCTGGATATGCAAACCTAGCAAATAGGGAAGAGAGAATATGTAAGCGAGCTGCAGCATCAACTTTGCACACCAATGGCTATAAAGATGCTGGTCATTATTTCCGTGTTTATGCTCCCTCCAAACATCTATCTATAAAACACCAAGAGCTTTAGGTGTTCTTCAGAAAACAACTATGCTTCCAAATTGATGTTAGCACCCAGTCTTCTCAGTGGTAAGATGAAGAACAGAATAAAAAAAACAAAACCAAAGCAAAGCAAAGCAAAGCAAAACATTTTAAAAATGTCCTGTGATGGTACAGGGCTAAGTCTGAAGAATTCAAAGTAACATCAAGCTGGGCTATCTGAAGAGTGTGGAATTCCCGCAGGGTCTGTCAAAGCACAGAGCATCACTTACATCCAGGCAGAGCCACAGCAGACACCATGCAGCAGGCTCTGGAGAGCTCACCTCCCAGCTGCCAAAGACAGAACAGAACTGAACTGGTTTAACTCACATGAGAATCTCACCTGGGAAGCAATGAGGCCTAAAACACAGCAAAGATTTCAAAAGAAGTCATAATCCGGGGTGTCCTCACTTACTCACTTCCTAAGAAATAAGCATTCTGGTTCCAGACACTCAGAACAAGGCGGCACAGTTGATTTCACCACCCTTGTGTGAAAACTATTGGACAACTGACCATGGATCACAGGCTTGCTGGGCACAAATCAGACAGCTTGAAAAGACAAGCACATAAGTCTTCTGGTATCAGCACTACCGAATTTATCTTTGTTCTACCTTTATTTTGAGGAAACAAAGATGGGGGAAAATAATCTTGAAGTCAGATCTTACTCTTGAAGAGTCACCAACTGAAAAAGTTTCTTTCACCATAACTTCAGCCAGTACACATAGGACACCATTAGTGGATAAAATAAATTTTTCTTTTAATCACTGATGATATGTAGCTGTTTTCCATTAGAGAAGTTTGCATATCTCGAGGGTCTAGTGCCACAATAAGTGACAATTCCATAATAAAATCCCAAAGTGATCCCACATTAGCTCCTCGTGAACACAATTAGAAAAACACATGTCCTCCATGCTGTTGTATTATCCACGCAACTGCAATATTCTTGTGGCTGCAGAAAGTATTAAGAAGAAAAACTAGAGCACAAGAAAGTAGGCTAATCAGTTCAACATACTATCTGATGGAAGTAATAATTATAGATATGTCTGCCAATTTTAAAAGCCCACAAAGTACAATGGTAGGTAGACTCCTACCATTGAACAAAGAGGCAGGGAAGAGTGAGCAAAGAAAAAAAAAAAAAGACAACCAAAGCTGTGAAGGAAAATGGAAGCAGAGTAGTAGATAAAAAATCAACTGAAAATTCAAGTCTCCTTTTTCAGCTACTGAACTCTCTCAACCCAGACAAAATGTCTCCAATTACAAACCAAGCAAAAGGTTCTGTAACTGAGCAGATGCGACTACATGACAGAGAAATTAAGGATATGGCTCTCCACAAGTTCCTTCTGTCTTCTGATGTTTCATTAATCAGAAAAAAAATTACTATCTTTATTGAGTGTTGAAATAGGCTAATAAGCACCAACAGCCAGCATGGTTCTCATCAGATTTCTGTGGTAATTCTATATATGCATCATATACATGTGAAACGAGTTCACATCCATCGTATCAAAGGAAAAATGCCACTTGATATCATCCTTGCCCATACATGTTTGTTTAGTTATCTTTTTCAGCATCACTGGTTTTCCACCCAGAGTGGGCAAAAGCCAACGTTGAAATATGCCACGTGAGAGCCAACAATGAAAGCAAGGGATACAAATAAATATGGGAAGGTAGTAAGGAGCTGTTATCATAGCTCCCAGCGCTTGACAGTTCCCCAGTTGATGTAAATTTTGTCCTTTTTCCTCCCCTGTGTCAAGCCTTGGAAGCAGATTCTCTTCCTGTACAATATATTCAGTTACCTGTAGACAAATGCATAAAGGACTTCCCCTAAGGTCTTACCAGTCTTTATTTTTAGAAACAGCCAACCTAAAAATCAGACCTGAGAGAGGCAGAGATGATCTAAAAGAGAGAGAGGTCCACAGCAATGTCCTCAGATTAAACGGGATCCTGAAATGTGAAGGCTGAGGGGAATCACACTGAGCAGCCTCAGCCCCAGAGGTAACCCCTTTGCAGTAACTCCAACGGAAACCTTCATTCCCAAAGCAAGCACAAAACCCCCATTGTACAAGATCGAGAGGTTTTAAAAAACACTCCGTCTTGTGCCCGAGCAGGAACAGGCAGAAATCTGTGCACAGAGCCGCGATCTCTGTTTTTTCTTACCATACCCACCTCGTTTTCAGTAGGGGGGATGTCTGCTGGGGTCCCTGCTCTGTCCCGGGTGCCTTCACGCCCCACAAAAGATCACACCGCATGCAGGACGAGCGCTGTTACTCTGACACGTTTATTGCTCAAGTACTCACCCACAAGGAGCCAGAGAACTACTGCACAACCTTAGAGCTTGGAAATCTCATCTCTCTACCTGCAAGCTGTCATTGACAGCTGATCAAAACGCCTGCATTTCCCTCCTCTACCTACCACGGAGGTTTTGCTGAGATGCAAAAACACCAAGTGTCAGGGGTCTCTCAAAGCATCCAGACCTGACAGGGACATCGCACATGGTGACATTTTAGCATCTCTGCTCCAAAGCATCTCTCCCCGCATGCGGCGCGTCCATCACGCCCTGATGCCGCCGCCGCAGCCTCCTCCCGAACCGCAGCTCACCCGCACGGCCCCGGCGGCGGAACCCTTTCCCGGGAGGGCTTCTCGGGGGTGTTCCCGGGAGGAATCCCGAGGGAAAGGGCGGGAGAGGGGCCACGCAACCCCTGCCACAGGAAAAGCGGAGATGCCCCCGCGCCGCTCCCGCCATCCCGGACACCGACCCACCGCATCCTGTATCCCGCATCCCGCATCCCGGCCCGCTCTGCAGCACGGCGCGGGGAAGCCGCCGCCCCGCCTC